>CM060967.1:176573750-176956250 GCA_030765045.1 Tenodera sinensis | reverse complement strand
AAACCACGGACAACGCCGGGTATTTCACCTAGTAACAAGAAACACAAGACTATTGGACAAATGCAACCTAAGTCTAAATGTTGTAGTGATAAATCATCAAACCACGGACAACGTCGGGTATTTCAGCTAGTAACAAAGAAACACAAGACTATTGGACAAGTACAACCTAAGTCTAAATGTTGTAGTGATAAATCATCAAACCACGGACAACGCCGGGTATTTCAGCTAGTAACAAAGAAACACAAGACTATTGGACAAGTACAACCTAAGTCTAAATGTTGTAGGGATAAATCATCAAACCACGGACAACGTCGGGTATTTCAGCTAGTAACAAAGAAACACAAGACTACTGGACAAGTGCAACCTAAGTCTAAATGTTGTAGTGATAAATCATCAAACCACGGACAACGTCGGGTATTTCACCTAGTAACAAAGAAACACAAGACTATTGGACAAGTACAACCTAAGTCTAAATGTTGTAGGGATAAATCATCAAACCACGGACAACGTCGGGTATTTCAGCTAGTAACAAAGAAACACAAGACTATTGGACAAGTACAATCTAAGTCTAAATGTTGTAGGGATAAATCATCAAACCACGGACAACGTCGGGTATTTCAGCTACTAACAAAGAAACACAAGACTATTGGACAAGTGCAACCTAAGTCTAAATGTTGTAGTGATAAATCATCAAACCACGGACAACGTCGGGTATTTCAGCTAGTAACAAAGAAACACAAGGCTATTGGACAAGTACAACCTAAGTCTAAATGTTGTAGTGATAAATCATCAAACCACGGACAACGTCGGGTATTTCAGCTAGTAACAAAGAAACACAAGGCTATTGGACAAGTACAACCTAAGTCTAAATGTTGTAGTGATAAATCATCAAACCACGGACAACGTCGGGTATTTCAGCTAGTAACAAAGAAACACAAGACTATTGGACAAGTGCAACCTAAGTCTAAATGTTGTAGTGATAAATCATCAAACCACGGACAACGTCGGGTATTTCAACTAGTAACAAAGAAACACAAGACTATTGGACAAGTACAACCTAAGTATAAATGTTGTAGTGATAAATCATCAAACCACGCATAACGTCGGGTATTTGAGTTAGTTTGTAATAAAAGATCTCGATTATCATTATATTTAATGGAAGAATATGCATTGTTAATAATAGGTGGTATTGAACACATGAGATAGGTAGTGTGATTGGAACTGTTGCCAATCGATGAAAAGTTTGTTCGCCCGCTTCCCCCCCCCCCCCACCCCCCTCCTGCCGGCTACCACAAAAGGTAGGCTAACCTCAGCGGAGTGGACAGGGTCGTAAATAAAAGTTTGCCCAAATGTTTTCTCTGTGGCTGGTGATGGAGCGAGCAACCGACCAGCCGATCTCCTTGTGCCAACGAGACAAGTGACTGCCAACATACTACATATGTACAACATTTTCACTCTCGTCTTATATTTCTATGTATCTACAAGCTTTGTCCTTCTTCATTGTTGTAACAACAATGTCTACCTACTTAATATTAAGTGAGATAAACATTTGATTTTACTTGTATTTCCCAATAGGTACAAAGAGAATATGGCAGTACATAGACTTTAGTGATAGTTATATGTTTCAAAGCTGGTCACTATGTAAAAGAATTACAAATTCCCTTTTCTTTGTATGGTCAGGACATAGAAAAGAAATAACGGCTTCCCATTCGATAAGGTAAAGAACATTTGAAACAAATAACAAGGAAAATCTTGCAAATGGTTATCTCCGGAAAAAAAAAAAATCATGTCCATAAGTTGTATGTTTTAACAAGATGTATTTTTTACTGTTTATTACTTATACAAAAGTAATTCAGAATGAAGAGGGCTCCAGAGAATATTCCCACAAAAGTTAAGATAGAGTTACATTCCATTAAATATATCTTAAATATATAGTTACGATTTTGTGTAAAATAGCATATGCTTAGGATATTGTATTGTCATTATTTATTATTATTATTAATTATTATTATTATTATTATTATTATTATTATTATTATTATTATTATTATTATTATTATTATTATTATTATTATTATTATTATTATTATTATTATTATTATTATTATTATTATTATTATTATTATTATTATTATTATTATTATTATTACCTATATATACGTTAACTATATCCGATATATATCTTGTTATTTGAATTTTCTAATACTTATACTTTTGCGAACTAGAAAAGCGTAATTCCTTTTTTTTTTTTATTTGCTCTTCGTCATATTAAAGGAATAGAATTTCAAATCCATCAAATAGTGACCAGCTCTTACAACATTTCAGTATATTTTATAGCGTACTGTATTTTATTTCCTTTGTAAGTATAAAGAAACAATTTGTAGAAAATGACCGAAAAGAAATAAAGAGGTGAAGGCGAGAAAAGCAGTTTAAAGAGCAATCAGAACTGAGGTGGAATGTAAGATTGTGTTTAGGAATGGTTAGGGCTAACGCTCACCCAGAAACACACAATGTATGCGGGTGGAAAAGATCATGTGAGTGCAACACATGAGATAGTTTTGCTCTCTGTTTTCCTTGTGAAGAGCATGAAGTACATTTTGGATGGAATGTAAAGGCAGACAGGTTTAGTGATGAGAAAAGGTTGTAGGAATGTGATCGGAAGGAAATACCTATGTATCTATCTATCCATCCATTCTGGGAATAATGTGAAGTGACTGTACCGCGGCGTAAACCCGTCTTGCTGCATTCCACCACCCTGATCAAACAGCTCCAGTCAGCGAGCCAGCCAGCCAGCCACCTCCATGTTGCACAGTGTCTACCTCCTTGCTGGGGATGTACCTACCTGTGTGTCTGTCTGTCTGTCTGTGAACGGCCCGCCCGCCCTCACATACCACTGCACTATCATCACACAAGGGAAAAGTTGACCATTTCAATACCTACTTATAACAAGGCTTCCCTTGGATGTCCCGATCCTATTATTTCACAATATTTTATCAATACCTAAATATCTATTTAAACTCAACACTTACAAGTTCCTGTTTTATTTTTTAAAAATCCCATCACATTCTGCGTCGCTACATTGTTGTATTAATGTTTGTTGAATGAAGGAAAGACTTTCTCTAAAGCTTATAAAAGCAAGCAGCCTACAATAAACAGAAAACCGGCTGGCTGTAAGGCAACAATTAATTTAACAAGACGTAAATCATTCGATAATGGAGGAAGCAAACCTACACAAATTACACCATTTGTGGTGAGATTAGTGCTAGATATTTATCTTTATTATACGAGTACATGATACCCGAGAAATCGCTGATTATATCCACCTGGCCTTCTACGGGAACCTTCTTAAATTCGAATGACGATTTTAAAAATTCCATTTATCTCCCTTCGTTGTTCATAAAATTGGCTTACAGTGTTGCAGCCTCAACTGAGTGCACAGTGACGTCATATTCTTTAGTCCCACGCCCGGGCAGCTGGAAGGAAGCACAGTGGCGGCACAGTTGTCTGATTTGCAACATCACAACACTTGCAGTTTTTTTATCAAGGTGAAATACAAACAATATTCATATCACATTCAGCTGCAGAGCAACTTAACGTTCCATTTCGTAGCTCTTGTGCTACTTACGAGTATATTCCGGTATTATGTTCAATATTTACATCATCCAGGATTTTGTACCTCTTTCCCTCAAATTATCTTTGTAATATTTACACTAATTGTCTTTGTTATACAAAGCCAAAGACTGCATTTTAAATTGTTAGATAATTCTCTTCTCTGACCAGGTTTAAGGTTTCATCAATGAAAAAAAAAAAAAAAAAAAAAAGACTCACACAGTTAAGTAGATGTGTCTGTGTATGCGTGGAAATTTGTGCTGAGGAAATTTTAAGTAAAAATCAGTTAAGTTTATTTTGTGAAGAAAGGAGTTGTTCAATTGGCGATCATATTGCAGGTGAGTAAGCTCCAATTGAAGCTCATATTCAGTGTCACATGACTCCTTTGTAAACATGGCAGCTACTCCCCGCTATAATTAGTACAGTACAAACGTTCAACATCGACATTACACTGCAGTGTTTTCAGACAACCTGAATTTAAAAAAAATGTTTTACAAAATGTGTTAAATAGTTTAGTAGTTGAATGTTGCCTGCCATAACTGTAGGCAGAGCCTACCGGTTTGATACAACTTGTAGTGTGGTGGTAAAGCTAGGAAGCGCTGCCTCAACTGTCCTTGCAGGGTTGTGATGTTCGAGCGTTTCGCTCACACTTGCGACCATACGTGTTCGAATCTGCGCTAATTGCTCAGCCCTAAATTTCACTTCTTTCAATCACTGATAAGGCACTACAAAAAAAGTTACAAATAAATTACATTAAACAGATAAAAATGCAATCAGCACTTACTGCGTTACTCAGGTATCTTTGAAACTCAGTTTATTCTTACATGTAACTATGTGGTAAAATCGAAATCATGTAATTATTTTTCTCTAGTTGCTATGTATTACTTTTATTTATTTCTGGTTAGCACGTTCAATGTGATGGTTACTAATTTTAAAAAAAATTCCTATAAGAAGATTTGAACCTAGGAAATGTCTGTTTACTTCAGAGCAGACCGACGCGACGTGACGTCTAACCCACTCGACCTCTTTCACCCAGACATTGAGGTACACTCGTATGTATCCGGCTGCTTGCTAACCTTCATGTTTTAGCTCTTGTCAGCTTGTTTGTGTTCACGCAACTTTTCCTCATGTCTATCAGAATAGGCTCAAACACACAATACATACATACAGCTACAAAACAGTTTTGGTTTGACGAATGGAGCGATGTTTTCAAGTAGCACTGTAATCTGCGGCTTCATAGATACGAAACAATAGCTTCGGCTGATTCAGTTGGTATACTGTAGTGAGGTAGACTCGATCACGCGCCTTGCCGCAGCACGCCGAGCCGAGTCGAGCCTTGCCGAGCCGATCCGAACCTTGCCGAGCCGAGCCGAGCCTTGCCGAGCCTTGCCGAGCCGAGTCGAGCCTTGCCGAGCCGAGCCGAGCCTTGCCGAGCCGATCCGAACCTTGCCGAGCCTTGCCGAGCCTTGCCGAGCCGAGCCTTGCCGAGCCGAGTCGAGCCTTGCCGAGCCGATCCGAGCCTTGCCGAGCCGAGTCGAGCCTTGCCGAGCCGAGTCGAGCCTTGCCGAGCCGAGCCGAGCCTTGCCGAGCCGAGCCGAGCCTTGCCGAGCCGAGCCTTGCCGAGCCGAGACGAGCCTTGCCGAGCCGAGCCTTGCCGAACCGATCCGAACCTTGCCGAGCCGAGCCGAGTCGAGCCTTGCCGAGCCGATCCGAACCTTGCCGAGCCGAGCCTTGCCGAGCCGATCCGAACCTTGCCGAGCCCAGTCGAGCCGAGCCTTGCCGAGCCGAGCCCAGCCGAGCCGAGCCTTGCCGAGCCGATCCGAACCTTGCCGAGCCCAGCCAAGCCTTGCCGAGCCGTGCCGATCCGAGCAGAGCCGAACCGAGCCTAGTCCAGCCGAGCCCTTCCGAGCCCAGCCGAGCCGACCCGGTCCAAATGTCATAGTGTACCACAGAGAGAGGACTGCGAATTCTTGCGTATGTGTGTGTGTGTGTGTGTGTGTGTGTGTGTGTGTGTGTGTCTGTGTGTGTCTGTGTGCATGTGTTTCATGCTGCAGGCGGTGTTCTTTGTGGTCGAACGGGAGGTGTCGTTTAGCTGTGATACTCCCTCCATATTTATGTTTCTTGGCGGTTCTTTTACCTTCTACGACCCTTTTCTTCTCTCTTCCAATTTTAATGCCTCGTAAAACCCCAAAAAGTTATTTACGAGAAGTGGCAGATGTGTGTAAGATTCGTTCCTGCTCTTTCCTGGACCAAACAGTCTCTCTGCAGGTAGCTTCAATTTATTCATTTATTCTCCCGAAAAAAACAATTTTATTAGTTTCATATAACCAGCCCGTTCTTTATGATATTATCTGTTTAATTTCTGTACTACTATTTACAGTAAGTAGAGGTGTTGCATCCCGCACAAAAACTCGATACCGAGTTTTCAATGTTTTGAAGTCTTTTGAAATACGAAAAAATAATTTTTGAAAAATGGTCCATATGTTTCTTAGAACAGCACAACTGAAAAGTCGGTTAAATACTAAAGTTGGTATTTTAAATTCAACACATGTTCGTCGCGAATGGGGGGCAAGGAGGGGGGGGGGGCGGCCCCTCCTTAGAAATTAATGAATTTAATGTGCAGTCAATTACTGGATATTGGACTATTGTTTCAATTTTGATGTAAAAAACATTTTTATTTAGCACAAATTAATAGAGTTATCCGCAAAAAATACTGTACATTTTGACAACAGAATATTGAATTAATATACTCCCAACAAACTGCCTAAAAAAGAATCTGTCGACGCCCATGATTGAGCACCTTTCAAAATACCAGACGGAGATTATCTGTGGTAACACCACGAGAGGGTTTCATATTGTGAGTGAAAGGTTACTCAAACCTCGAGTGATATTTGTTTACAGTATTCCACAAAATCATTAATACTTCATTTATTGAAGACTAATATTAATAGTGATTTAAAAGAAAACAATTTATAATAACATTCGTACATTTTAATATTTCCACAGTTGGCACTACAACTAATCCAGTAGGCTGTGAGAACAACAATAACTTCAGGGAAATAAGGAATTAGATGAATATAAAGGAACGTTAGTAGGCTATTTATTAAACGTACGTCTGCTATATTTAAAATTACAATTGTGTTGACTTCGCCTCTTCAATTAAAATATCAATATTCTCACTAGCATATTCCTCAAATCCTTTGTCTGCCATTTTTAACACCGCACCAATTGTTTTTACTGCACATGGATACTTGAACGTAAGAAAACGTTAGGTTGCTGGAACTGCAAGTAAGAGGCGAGCCATGATACCACGACCTACATATTACTGTGTGAACAATATCATAATGTATTTACTCACAATTTAATGTAGAAATGTACTGCAAAACTCATTTGGCAACGCCAAGTTTACAGTCATCTATACTATTTTAACCCCAACAATACTATTAGCTTTTGGTTTAAAATAAATTCAAATTAGGATTTAATTGATTTAGCGTAAAATAGACCAAAATAGTCTTCAACCTTTAAACGGGCATTTTTAGCTGCTGGCTTTAATAGTCACGCATAAAGATAAAACATAAAACTTATTTTTGTAGATACCTGTCAAGCAGAAAATAGGTTTTAACCTAAAAAACTGCGGTCTACACCGCATGTTGAATCTATATGGTGGAACGTGTGTGTGCGTGCGTGTGTACGTGCGTGTGTACGTGTGTGTCTGTGTATGTGCGTGCGTGCAGTGCGATTTATTGTCGCAATGCACAGAAGAGCGGCTATTTTATTGAATGCTTCAAGTTCCCATGACAGACAGTGGCGATCCATTAACTCTTACAAATGGAAAAGCATTCAGTAACAGTGACAACCAATCGAGAGTAACTTCATGTTACAAATGATTCATTAATGAAAACCACTTGCATTTTTCGCTCCCTTCCTCCCTCTCTCTTCTCTCTCTCTCTCTCTCTCTCTGTGTGTGTGTGTGTGTGTGTGTGTGTGTGTGTGTGTGTGTGTGTGTGTGTGTGTGCCATTTTTACTCTCTCATACATAATATGTACATTCCGCTCGAAAACTTGACACCGAGTTTTCACTGCAAGTACACGATTTGAGCTCCCTGAAACCGAAAAAATCATTTTTACGTTCTCTGCTACATATAGTAAGTGCGGTATTGTATTCGACAAAAAATTTCGATGTCGAGATTTCACCGAAAATATATATTTTGAGGCCCCCTGAATACGCGCACTGCGTGTGTGTGTGTGTGGGGGGGGGGGGGGCGGGCTAAAAAGGAAAGTTGGTATTTAAGTTTATTCTCTTTGAAGGATGCGACACGAAGAGATTTTGAACAAAATTCCTCCACCCTAAACTACTCTTTACATGGAAAAGGTTTCCAAAATTTTGATTTTATCAAAAAAGGGTCTTAGCCATTTTGATTAAAATGCCATAATTTTTGGGGGAATAAATAAATCTAATAACAAATTCCATTGGTTGAAATTGTTATGCGCATGATCAGTTGAACGTTTGAGTGCAATATTGTTAAAAAATATTCCGGTGATTAAACATTTCAGCAAAAGATGCATTCAGTGACGTTCAGTCAATTTTAATGTTGTATTTAAAGTGTTATGTTTTTTAAACGACCGATAAACCATACATATTCTTAATAAGTAAAAATCATAGAATTGTTTCCGAAAAGAACAGAAAATGCCAACTTTTGTCCGATAGCAAATTTTTCGATGAAATATGGTTCTATTAGTTATGTATTAGAGAAATTAAAATGTATTGTTGTTGATATGAATGATTTGCTACATAGCGTCCTCTCTAAGCGCTATTGGTGCGGCGTTTGTTTGTGTGGCGCTGTCATGCGGGTGTCAGTCGCCTACCTGCCCATGCATGGATCGCTTTACTTTGTAAAACAGCGAGATGATGATAATAAAGAAAAACAAGCACATAACGTAATTCGATCTGATCTTGTTTTAAGCCTTTGTTAGATCCAAACACGTTTTAGCTTCCCTCTCGAGCTTCACAAACATCAAAGTTACAAATTACTATAGAAATTTTCGCAAAGCGCTGGGGAAAAATATACACAATATTTTCATGTGTGCACTCACATGACTTTCTCTACTCACTGTTCTACAAACTTACTCTTATTCTTCTAACCACATACCTCGTGTTAATAGACAGAGCAGTATTTCTAGAAATTATCTTCCAATTTTCTTGTAGGTACAAGGGGAATACGGTAATAAAGTAGACTTTAGGTGATAGTCAAATGTTTTAAGAGCTGGTTGGTATGTGATGAATTGAAAATTCCGTTCTGTTTGCATTACCAAGAGATAAAAATGAATAACAACTTTTCGTTTGAAAACGGTGTAAAATTCTGACAAATAACAAGGAATATCTCCGAAATGGTTCATGTTCAGCGTGCGCCACTAAATGGAAACTTGGCGAGAGGGGTAGCAGCTTTGAGGTTTCCCCTTGCCTTTTAATTCCAACTAAAATGTTGATGGTGGACTTTGATCCCGCGAGGAAACAAAGCGCGTTCGCTCGCGCCCTTGTACGTACAATCGCCCAGTTTTCTATTGCCTCTCGGACGGACGGACGGCAATTGTGTAACAGAATGTTCTGTATGCAGGGAAACAACAACACTCATTGGGAATGCAATCGGCCGTCCAGAACATGTAAGTTGCCTTTGCCAGGAATATTCAAACACAGTCTATTCTTAGTCAAGCGCTGTGCCGCCTTGCCTCGGCTTGGAGCGGAGCGGAGCGGAGCTTGACCTTCCAAAGGCCTCCTCCTCCTCCTCCTCAGAGAGAGAGAGAGAGAGAGAGGTCCTTGACGCCTGGAGCAGGTGCCTTAGCTTGGCAGCAAAATCACCTTCCTACCTTCACAGCATGGATACAAACTGTCGAAAAAAAAAAAATCTCATATATTCTATTCATATGACTTTTTTTTTTTTCACAATTTATTATTACAAAATCTTCTTCTTCTACTTCTGTCGATAAGAGAGATTATTCCACTCACACGTGACTTGGTTAAAATCAACTAATCATGTGCATAACAATTTCAAATTTCAACCAATGACAACCTTCATTCGTGAAAATTATCCGAAATTATCTTATTGCTAATTTTGTCGTGTCGTGGGTACAAGAGCTTTCAGCGACAGTGAAATATTTTAACAGCCGGTTGTTACGCGATACCTTGGAAATTCCACTGATGGTTCAAAATTCTTTTTTATTAGGGGGGGGGGGGGAATCTTACTTCAGTTATCTGTTTTCATGGGGAAGTGAAGTCGATGAGTCCAAACTCATTCTCAATACGATCCGCGATCCATTGTTAAATTCAATACGGAATGAGATCGATTTGGATATGCAAGGCTCAAGCATAAATAATTCAAGCTTTTATGTTGGTCACTTGGTTTATGTTGGCAAACCTATAAAAATGTTTGCGTATTTTACGTACGTTTTGAGACTAGTGAATATTTTTGAGAACATATTGCGAGATTAAAAAGAAAATAAGTAACTCTTGTGTTTTATTACACCACTTTTGCTAAAAGAAAGAAAAAAATGTCAAGCGTGCAGCCTGTTACGAGTACAGTAGAAGTTAGCATCTTTGGCGGATTCAAATCGACTTGAATCCTGTAGGTGTTTCCATATAGCAAAATGTCGATCCGATCCTACTTCTAAGAGGATCGTATCTAAGGATTCTGTTCGATCTGAATCTGCGTTTCCATGCAGTATTCAATCCGGGATGAGAACTCATATCGATTTCAATTCTCCGTGGAAAATTAGTACTAGAACGTGTGTCAGTAAATATCAGTTCCTCTGTATTTAGTTTGTAACGCACCACTTCAAGGATTGGGAAGGAATTATAAGCAGCAAAAAAACGTTGTAAACCTCAGTATGATTTTAATCAATATGAGTTACCAGACAAGGGATAACATTGTATCAATTTCCCTCACTTTCCTTACACGCCATTTTACTTTCTCTACTGGTAAGTGAGGAAGTACTGTACTCCACCCAAAAATTCGATATCGAGATTTCACCGGAAATATATTTTTGAGACCCCCTGAATTAAAAAAAAAAAAAAAAAAAAACATTTTTAGAAAAAGGTCCGCGCGCGCGTGCTTGTGTGTGACTGTCAGTCTGTGAACAGCATAACTCAAAAACGAAAAGTCGGTTAAAAACCAAAGTTGCTATTTAAGTTTAATGTCTTTAAAGGATGCGACACGAAGATGTTGAAGAAAATAGCCCCACCCTAAACTATCCTTAAATGGAACATTTTTCGAAAATTTTTATTTTCTTGAAAATGGTTCCAACGATTTTGATTAAAGTGCCGCATGTTTAAGATATTTGTAGCACAAATGAAAAATATATTTTGAATTTTCTGGCTATAACCTATGTAGTCCTGTTTACTCTAGATGACTTTTGAATAACTCGTAAACCGTAAGAGATAGACAAAATCTTAATATACAAAAATGTAGATCTCACTAAAACACACAATTTATGTCTGAATAGATTTTCTTGTAGAGTGAACCATTTCGGAGATATTTCTTGTTATGTGTGAGTTTCGGAAAACTTAAAACTTTAGCGAAATGGAACATCGTTGTTCATTGTTTTATATGTCAAGCGTGCAAAGAGAACGGAATCTCATAGCTTAAAAAGATTTGACTATCGCTCAAAGTCTACTGTATTCTATTATTCCCCTTGTACCTACAAGGAAATAAGCAATAAGATAATTTATACAAATGTTTGTCTTTATTAACATGAAGAAGATATAGGAATAAGAGTTTGTAAGAATGGTTAGAACTAGAGTAGAGAAAGTCATGTGAGTGCAGCACATCAGAGTTTTTAAAATACTCCCCTGCGTTTCAATATCGGTGGAGTTCCTATTACAGTAGAGAGAAGAATACGTGTTCTTAAGAATAGTTTATTGAATAATGGGTAGAGAAAGTGATGTGAATGTAAGGAAAACAGCAAGTAACTGCCGCAGACAGGCTGTGTTAGGAAACAAGGCTCTATGCACTTTCTAGGTTGTGCTTGTGCAGCCAATGAGCGAAGGGAATGCATTCCTCTAGTTATCTGGCATCGGTTACAGCCAGCCCGGGGCCCGCTCGCTCGCTCGCTTCCTTGGGAGAAAACACACTACACACAATATCAGGTACTTCGACTTTACATACTCCACGCATGAGAAACACGTGGTTTAAAGTCATCGAGCGAAACATAACCTTTCTACATCCTTCGGCATTTTAAAATATGGATCTATCTAGGTACATATGTATATTAATATTACAAACAAAGAAAATGTGCATGCATATATTTGTCTATGCAGGGTAATTTAAAAAAAAAATCACTTAACTGATTTTGATCATTCTTACACCATTGTAAAGGCTATTTTTTCCCTCGTGGAATGTTCTATAAAAAGCTTCTAATGTTACGCAATAAACTACTAAAATACAGCACAAAGGCTTTTAAATTATTTTCAAATTAGCACAGTTTTCCTTGAGCTTCCAGATTGCGTTGTTTTGGAAGACAGCAATAGGATATTTTCATGTATTTTACGCACTCATACTTTAAATTATATTATAGAAGGCAGTGAGTTGTATTTTATGTAATTTTGTTTTCCAGGTTAGCCAGCGACTAAAATGAAAGGACAAACACACGGCTGTTTCTTTACTATTTGCAGGAGTTCGCGGTGTTGATGTTGGATCTGCTTCTGGCATTTAGTTCCTACTTCAAATGAGATAAAGAAATCTTGCGCATAGGGGAAGCTGCTTTGCTTCCCTCCCTCTCTGCAACGGCTGAGAGGAGGGGGGATAGACGCGTCCGCGTCAGTTTGCCGCGAAACACAACAGCGTGCAGGTTAAAGTTGTTGTTGGCACATTGCTCTAGTTATAGCCAAATCGCTTTGTTCGTTATAAAGCTAACTGTGATTAGCAATATGGTTTTCTCAGAACATGGGCTAAAGATAGATGAACTAAAAATACATAGTTTTAGTAATTATAAACTAGTTTCCTCTTACTGTAGAGATTTGCATAAAAGTGGAGGAGTCGCAATTTATGCTAAGAGAGAGATTCAATGCAATCCAATGTGTCTAACAAATTTCTGCATAGAAATGGACTTTGAAGTAGCAGGTATGAAGTTAATCACTGAAATTGGGAATATAACAGTAGTGGGAATTTATAGATCACCCAAATCAAATGTAGAAAAATTCCTAATACAACTAGAATTGCTACTTAACAAACTACTTACTCATAAACAAAATCTTATTCTTGTAGGGGACTTTAATATAAATGTAGGGAACTATGCTTTTACTGATCTCTTAAAAAGCTTTAATCTACACGATACCACATCATCTTTGGGGCCAACTAGAATTGCAAGCCACTCACGTACCACTTTGGATTACATCATAACTAACCTAGAAGAAAATAAATATACAACAACTAACAATGAGTTTCATATCTCAGACCACACCTCGCAGATTATAAATATGTTTAACTGTCAACAAAAAATTCGTAAGAAATATTTTACTTCTGTAAGGGACACAAGAGAGAGCAAAATAGCTGAGCTAAATACAATGCTGTTAAAAGAGGACTGGATTAAAGTATATAGTGCAGAAAATGCAGAGAAAAAAATGGAACCATTTCTTTGATATTCTGAGTTATTACCTAAACATTGTATATCCCAAAATTAAAAAGACTATAAAACAGTGCATTAAACAAAATCCTAAAGTAATGTTCAGTTTTGAGTTGAGGTCATTGCGACACAAAGTGAAAAAGGTGTATAACTATTATAGGGATACTAAGTTATATATATATAACATTATATACAGAGTATAAAAAACACTATCGATCAGCTGTAAAAGCAAACAAAGTAAAATTCTACTCGAACAAAATTAAAAATTCAGAAAATAAATCTAAAACAATGTGGAAAATTATAGATGAGCAAAAAAATCCAGAAGTAAAAGAGCAAAATAATATTTACCTAAACAGAAATGGAGAAATAATAATAATAAGAAACCCGGTACATATTAGTAACACATTCAATGATTATTTTGTTAACATTGGAAATTTTTCTGTCCAAAATAAAATGGGAATCGGCAATAAAAATATATCCAAATCCATGTATGTAAATGAAACAAATGATCAGGAGTTAAATATAGTAATAAATGGTTTTAAGAGCAAGAGATCCAGCGGTTGGAATGGCTTCTCACCTGTTATGCTCAAAAAATGCAAGCATGCTCTAATGGACATACTGGTGTACTTAATAAATTATTCAATTAATGAAGGTACTTTCCCCGAAAAACCTAAGATCGGTATTGTGCGTCCTGTATATAAAGGTGGTAATAAAATGGATGAGTCGAACTATAGGCCTATTACCTTAACATTCAATATTTGCTAAATTATACGAAAAAGTCCTGGAAAAACGAATAATAAGTTACTTAAATGCAAATAGCATAATAGCAGACTTCCAACATGGATTTAGAAAGGGATACCTACTCGACTATTAGTGCCATTATAGAATTTATCCATAAAGTATTCACAAATATGGACATAGGCGAGAATACTATAGGGCTATTTCTAGATCTATCTAAAGCATTTGACTGTGTGTCACATAAACTGCTGTTAACGAAACTAGAAAATTATGGGATAAGGGGGAAAATAAATAAAATATTACAGTCTTATCTAGTAAATCGTAAACAATGTTGTGAACTAAATTGGCTGTATGGAAATCATTTCAAATCTGTTCAATCTAACATTCAAAATGTAAAATCTGGAGTACCCCAAGGATCCGTCCTAGGGCCACTGCTCTTTATTTTGTATGTAAATGATTTGGGGGAATCAACCGATTTGAAACTCATATCGTATGCTGACGATACTTCACTCATTTGTAAAGGAAAAAACTTGCTACAACTTTGCTACAAATTTCAAATTATCTTAAAGATAACTCTCTTAAATTAAACATAAAAAAACCAAACTGATACATTTTCAGCATCAGCAAAAAAGTCAGGAGGAACTAAACTACATAAATGTAAGACTTGAAAGTACTAAAGTAGAACAGGTATCTAATCAAAATTTTTTAGGAATATATCTTGACGAACAGTTAACATATGAAATGCATGTAAACGAAGTATGTAAGAAAATCACAAAAAAACATATACCTACTAAAATACTTTGCAAAATACCTTAATGTAGAAGAGCTTAAAGCTATATATTACGGCATAATTAAACAGGATACTATTGCTACAGAAGAGATGCATACGTCATATTTTTCAACTAAAGACTACAGACACGTGTAAGCCACTCTTTAAAAAGAATAAAATATTGACAATAGTTCCTATTTATGTATACAAAGTAATTATACTGATTCAAAACAAATCACCTACTAAAAACACAGATATCCATACATATAACACCAGAGGGAATGAAAATTACCATAGAACACACTTAAATAAGGCTTCAACCAAAAAGGATCCGATTGTAATGGAAATGATATTATATAATGCCCTACCAAGAAGTATAAAAGAGCACTCAAGAAAAAACTCCTTTGCTAAAGAGTTAAAGAATTACCTAATTGAAAAGTGCCCATACAGGCTAGAAGAGATGTTAAATTAATGTGTACTGTTAATGTATTTTTGTATATTCAATATTCCATGTTTGTATTCCATAAGTCTAATTATGTGCCATGATATACTTTTTATTTATTCATGTATTAGCATTTGACAATGCTCCATGCTTGTATTACAAGTTTCATGAGCAATAAATTTGAATTTGCACTAAAGCTATGCTAGCGATGATCACTCCTTCGTGGATGGGCTTCTGCGCATACATGACTGCGCAACTTCCCCCACCATCAGTGTTTCAGGTGAAGACAGTGTTGCCACTGCGCACTCACCTCACGACCTATACGCTGATGATGTTCAGTTACTTTGGCAAGCCACAGGCCTGTTGCCTGTTTGATTCGGAAGGATCATAGCATTAGATTCCAGGGATGTAAAGTACTTCAATACCAACACATTCAAGTCATAAAAGAACATGCTTACGAAGGACCTTAAGTTTTACTTAAGAATTTGTCTCCGGTCATTCAACATCATACGTGATCAACACCCTCAGCTACAGTAAATGCAATGGAAGCAGCCAAACCACGCCAACCGTCATGTATGCGTATAAAACCCGTGAAACCAAACATAATAGGTAGAGCAAGTAACGTATTCCACCCAACAATTAGATATAGAGATTTCACCCGAAATACATGTTCTCAGGTCCACTGAATGCAAAAAAGCAGTAAAAGGTTCATGTTTCTGTCCATGAACAACATAAATCAAAGATGAAAAGTCGGGTAAATACCTATCACTTGATAAACTTCCTACTTAAGTTCAGAATCTTCCAAAGATCGCCACGAAGACTTTCAAGATTTTCTCCTAGTCCAAACTACCCTTTACGTAAACAGATTTTCATTATTTTGCTAAAATGGCCTTCGATTAAAACAGCATCTTAAGATATTTGTAAGAAAAATAAAATAAAAAGTAAATTATATTTACCTTTTAAATTTGGTGGGAAGGTCCTCCTAAGTGCTCATCATTCTGAATAGCATGTACAACTGGTAAATCGCAAGATACACAAAATCTTACTATACAAATATCGGGATATCGCAATTAATCTAAAATAAAATTTTTGGCATAACCATTTCCGAGATATTGTTTCATGTTGGTGTGAATATTCAAAGACTTACACTTTTTTCAAGTGGTAGGTATACATTGTTTTTAACTTTCTCTACTACGTACAGAAAGGGAAGTTTTCGTAATCGACCCAAAAATCCCAAGTAGAGATTTCACTGGAAATAAATGTTCTGAGGCCCCCTAAATCCCCCCAAAAAAGGTTCGCGCGCGCATGTGTGTGTGTGTGTGAACAGCACAACTAAAAACAAAAAGTCGGTTAAAAACCAAAGTTGGTATTTAGTTTAATCTCTTTCAAGGATGCGACTCGAACATTTTGAAGAGAAGTTTTCCACCTTAAACTATCTTTTACATGGAAAATTTTGATTTTCTTGAAAATGGCTCTAACGATTTTGATTAAAATGACATGTTTAAGATATTTTTATGGCAAATAAAACGCATATTTTGAATTGTCTGGCTATATAGTCCTGTTTACTCTGGATGACTTTTGTTTAACTGGTAAACCGTAAGACATACAAAAACAAGTTTTCTTTCTTTCTTTGCCTTCTTTCTTTCTTTCTGTCCCTGATTACACTCTCCTTATGTAGGATTTACAAGTCAGTGTCTAGAGTCAGACGTCTGTCGGGGAACACAGCAACCTATGTACCAGACAGAGTGAACACCTGCAAGTATGAGAGTGAGGAAGTGATTACCCTCACCTTATGTAGGACTTACAAGACAGTGTCTAGAGTCAGACGTCTGTCAGGGAACACAGGAACCTATGTACCAGACAGAGTGAACACCTGCAAGTATGAGAGTGAGGAAGTGATTACCCTCCCCTTATGTAGGACTTACAAGTCAGTGTCTAGAGTCAGACGCCTGTCAGGGAACACAGGAACCAGACAGAGTGAACACCTGCAAGTATGAGAGTGAGGAAGTGATTACCCTCACCTTATGTAGGACTTACAAGACAGTGTCTAGAGTCAGACGTCTGTCAGGGAACACAGGAACCTATGTACCAGACAGAGTGAACACCTGCAAGTATGAGAGTGAGGAAGTGATTACCCTCACCTTATGTAGGACTTACAAGACAGTGTCTAGAGTCAGACGTCTGTCAGGGAACACAGGAACCTATGTACCAGACAGAGTGAACACCTGCAAGTATGAGAGTGAGGAAGTGATTACCCTCCCCTTATGTAGGACTTACAAGTCAGTGTCTAGAGTCAGACGTCTGTCAGGGAACACAGGAACCTATGTACCAGAGTGAACACCTGCAAGTATGAGAGTGAGGAAGTGATTACCCTCCCCTTATGTAGGACTTACAAGTCAGTGTCTAGAGTCAGACGTCTGTCAGGGAACACAGGAACCTATGTACCAGAGTGAACACCTGCAAGTATGAGAGTGAGGAAGTGATTACCCTCCCCTTATGTAGGACTTACAAGACAGTGTCTAGAGTCAGACGTCTGTCAGGGAACACAGGAACCTATGTACCAGAGTGAACACCTGCAAGTATGAGAGTGAGGAAGTGATTACCCTCCCCTTATGTAGGACTTACAAGACACTGTCTAGAGTCAGACGTCTGTCAGGGAACACAGGAACCCATGTACCAGAGTGAACACCTGCAAGAATGAGAGTGAGGAAGTGATTACCCTCCCCTTATGCAGGACTTACAAGTCAGTGTCTAGAGTCAGACGTCTGTCATGGAACACAGGAACCTATGTACCAGACAGAGTGAACACCTGCAAGAATGAGAGTGAGGAAGTGATTACCCTCCCCTTATGCAGGACTTACAAGTCAGTGTCTAGAGTCAGACGTCTGTCAGGGAACACAGGAACTTATGGACCAGAGTGAAGACCTGGAAGCAGGTGGTCAGTCAAGCACTAGGTATGATAGTGAGGAAGAGGATGATATGAAATGCAGGCGAAATGGATGGTTGGAAAGAGGATAATGGAGCAATTGGTGGAATGAGTGGCGGGGGAAACCGGAGAAAACCCGCCTAGGCGCCGCTTCGTCCAGCACCAATACCACATGCGGGTCCCTGGGATCGAACCCGGGCCGCCTAGGTGGTTGGCGAGCGGTCTAACCATTCAGTCACGGCGCCGCCATAGAAAAACTCTTACTGTACAAAAAATGTAGATCTTGCTAAAACACAGCTTATGTCTAAATAATTTTTTTTTAATTTTTTTTTTTTTTGTATGAACCATTTCGGCTATATTCTTAGTTATTTGGGGCGATTTTGCAAAACACTTTCGTCAAATGCAACATCGTTGTTCATTTTTATGTGTTAAGCGTGCAAAGAGAACGGAATCTCAAAGCTTTAAAACATTTGACTATCACGCAAAGCCTACTTTATTCCCATATTCCCCTTGTACGTACAAGAAAATAAACAATAAGATAATTTGTACAAATGTTTATCTCAACTAACACGAAGAAGATATAGGAATAAGAGTTTGTAAGAATGGTTAGTACAAGAGTAGAGAAAGTCATGTGAGTGGAACGCATCAGATTTTTAAAAATCTGGGTATTGCTTTAGTGTTTTGCATTCTTCTTATACTTGTGAAATATGTAATGAAAGTTTATGTTTATTAGCAAGAAGAGTGAGCACTGAAAGGCATGTGAATGTCACGCAACAGAATGGCATAAAGAGTTAAGCTGCTCTTCCTGGATTGTTGGTTAACTTTCCAGCCATAAGGTTAATCGTGTTGTCGGCGTCGTCGCAGAAATCCGCATCCAGCATTCTGTCACGTTTTGTTGCATTGTTCGGCCTGCAAAGGTCATGGACCGACCGAGCGACCGAGCCGGGACGGACGGCGCAGACGTAAAGTTGAGCAACAAGAGAACCGGATAATCAACCATTAAAATACCTACACACAAACGCATGCAATGCTTGTGCTCCAAATAACACTGATACATACATTTGTGCCGTTCACTGAAACTAAAGCATATCAAGAATTCTGATAAACGTTTGCGAAAATCCTGCTATTGCAGTACAGATATTGTTCTTTATGTTCAAGTAGTTACAATGTAATATATCTAACCCAGCGCTGTCCAACCTTGTCTCTTTGGAGACGCTTGCATAATTAGCTGCTATTCCCTACCTTCTCTTTCAGTCAGAGGGTGAATCAGCTCACAACACAGTAACGGACATAAACAGGTGATTCCATGGCAGTATTGTGTCATACCTGAATTTTCTGGGAATGTCCTCAGAAAACCTCTTCATTCTGGTGACTTCTGCATAAATGGTGAACAGTAAAAGAAAGACGAAAGCTCAAAATAAATACAAAATTTGGATCTCGTTAAAACATACAATTTATGTCAAATGCTTCGCTTTTCTTTTGAGTGAACCATTTTTGAGATATTGTTTATTATTTGTTTGAATTTGTCAGTACTTATGCTTTTCTCAAATACGAATATGCTATTCGTCTTTTTATTTTCTCTACTGGTAAGTAGAGGTCCGTGTGTGTGTGTGGACAGCATAACTCAAAGACAAAAAAGTCGGTTAAAAACCAAAGTTGGTATTTAAGTTTAATGTCTTTCAAGGATGCGACACGAAGATTTTAAAGAAAATAGCCCCACCCTAAACTACCCTTTAGGTGGGCAATTTTTCGAAAATTATTTTCTTGAAAATGGCTCAAACGATTTTGATTAAAATGCCATATGTTTGAGATATTTGTATGACAAATGAAATGTATATTTTGAATTTTCTGGCTATAGCTTATGTAGTCCTGATTACTCTGGATGACTTTTGAATAACTCGTAAACCGTAAGAGATAAAAAAAAATCTCACTGTACAAAAAATGCTAAAACACACAATTTGTGTCTGAATAAAATTGTTGTAGAGTAAACCATTGCTGAGATATTCCTTGTTATTTGTGTCACTTTCGGAAAAATCAAACTCATGAATTGGAACAATGTTCATATTTTTGTATATGTTAAGTGTGCAAAGAGAACGGGATGTCAAAGCTTTAAAAGATTTGACTATCGCACAAAACCTACTATATTCCCATATTCCCCTTGTATCTACAAGGAAATAAGCAATGAGACAATTTGTACAAATGTTTATCTCAACTAACACGAAGAAGATATAGGAATAAGAGTTTATAAGAATGGTTAGTACAAAAGTAGAGAAAGTCATGTGAGTGCAACACAGATTTTTATCTCTAGGCCTTGCAAAGAGAACGGAATTTCAAAGGCATTGCATAGCAACCAGTTCTTAAAACATTTGACTATGGCTTAAAGGCTACTGAATTCCCATATTCCCCTTGTACCTACAAGGAAATAAGCAACAAGATAATTTCTGAAAATGCTTGTGTATATTAAAATGTAGTAGAGAAGTAAACATTTGCAAGAATAGTGTGTATAAGAGTGAGTATAGTTCTACATATATCTGCGAACACTTTCTCAAACTGAACTAAGTATATTAAAAGTCTGTATCGCAATATGTTACACTTTGTGTATCTTCTAAGGCTGTGCAAACTGAACTATATTAAAAATTTGTATTGCAATAAGTTATGCGACTAAATGTTGCACAATGTGTTTGTAACATGATTGGACGAGATAGCGCTAGCCTCGTTCGCAGGTGAGTGAATCAACTATAGGTGTCAGGTGCCAGGTTAGCTCTCGCCGAGCACGCCATTATTTGGCTATAACAGAAAGCCTCACAAAAAGGAATGGGGGGTGGTTACAGGATTCCGAATTGATAACATCTACTCCAGGAACAATTCTTAAGCTACATTATTTACTGATATTACTAGCTTGTGTACAGAAGCTTGTCCCGGGTTGCTACAAGGGAAATTAGTTTATCCCCTCATCTAAAGACGATTCTTAAAGGAAAAATTCAAATCTGCTTCCTTGCAACAATGCTCACTGATGGAATAGTTCAAACAATTTCAGTTTCTTTTTATTGCATGCGATTCATGTCCCGCAAAAGCCAGAAACAGTGTGCTATAGGCTAAAACGGGGAGAACGAATCCACCAGCTAACGTAACATAACCTATACTTCATTAAGTGCACAGCATTACCAAATGATAAAGAAAGCACGGTAGGTAACAGTTCCATACTTTCCTAATAGTAGACGCTAACAAATAGTGTTTTAGAAAAGAAAGGGTTTATAATAGCTTATGTTGAGATGAGAGCACTAATGAGATCTGTAATCCAGTGCTACACATGCTGCCAAGCCAAAATCAAGTCGAGCAGAGGGTAAGAGTTGTAATTTACAATGGTCAAAAACCCTACTTTTATTAATTTCATAAATTTCACACAGTTGATTAGCTGTGTTAACAGACACCTGTAAAAGTAAAACACAGTAATGCACACTTCAGCGCTGATTTATTAGGAGACAAAACACAAATATATCTCTTGTAAAATGTTGCTTTACATAGAAAATTACAGTTTAGAACCATTACTTTATACAATAAATATATATAATGAAATATACACCAATATAAGCTATAAATATATTTTTCTACAAGTTAACTTCAACTTCAAGATCACGTAGATGAAGCTGTGAGAAGGCAAAGAATATTGTCTGTAGTAGAGCTACTTTGAAATTGATATTTGTAAAGATAAACATTTATCCCAAGCATGCTACTTACTATCTCTACATCAATGTGGAAGCACTAATACTCAGTAAAACCCCACAACCATTATGGCAGAACCATTTCAGAAACAAAATAGAGCATCCATAAACAGAATCTCTGATGTGGTTCTTAGCATGAGTATCCTGAGTTCATAGTTACTGTTTTAAGAACAGAGGAGACTATGAAGCATACCATTCTATGTAACTTTGGTCAGACACATCTTTATCTGGCATAAATGTATGACACAGACCACCGACTTTACTTCCCTTGTGAAGGAAACCACGCTACAGATTACTGCACTTCAAAAAATCTAACATCTTTGCTGAGTTTAAATCCACTGCCATTTTGGATAACTTATTTTGTTTTTAGATAATCAATGGCAACCATTTTTTAAAAATTACTTTCTGAAGGTTTTAAGTTGTACCTTAAACACAAATAAACCACATTGACCAACACCAACAGTAAGGTGCAAGAAGTTAACACTTATACAAGAGTACAATATTTATTCTACTACTGTGCACAATACCAAATGCTTGTATTGGAATAAAGAACAACAATGTTCTCAGCAAGAATTTCAGTACTGGTATTTTTTCTTTCAGTCTTTATGTATTTTTTTCTCCTTCTCTGCCATTTCGATTATACAGGGTTTTAAGGAACCTAACTCAAAAATTAATACTGCATATCAACAGCACCTGTCTTTAGCTTTCATCTCTCTTCTGTTGTACAAATTACATCCATAAAAAATTAATCACCTTGCTTCTCAGCCATTTAATGGAAGTAAAAATGAAGTCTTTTTAAATAAAGCTATTTTTAAGTCTGCAGAACAATAAGAAAAATAATAAAGATAACTATAAAAATTTGGAGTGAGTAATGTAAACATAAATGTTTACATAGACTTCCATGGCCCTTGTCCATTACTTCTTTCTTGGTTTTCGGTATGAGTCACACCTTGTTGCCTTTTTCTGCAAAATTAACAAATTAAAAATTATGCTGACGCTTTGCCGCAAACTATGTTTGGCTTCTTCAATGAGTGACTGCAACTCACCCAATTAGTCACTGCCTAGTCTGTTCTGTCCCAATATAGAAGACCTTATTGGAGGAGAAGGAACCAATAGGAGTGCAAGTGGGGTGGGATAGCCAAGTCAGTCAGTGACTAATTGGATGAGTTTTACAGTCACCTACTGAAGAAGCTGAACATAGTTTATGGCGAAAGTCAGCATAATTTTACTTTTTTAATTTCTTAAAAAAGCCAACAAAAAGTGACCCGTACCGGAAAACAAGAAAGAGGTAATGTAAACATAACTCACAAGAAAATGACTGAGTGAGCTGTACACTCGTACATGTTAATGTAGAGAACATTTCCTGATCGTCTACTTGTCGCCCAGTACAATGCCAGTTCTCTGGGTCACTCATCACAATTAGAATACAGCTGGTTCCTCAGAAACTTCTTAACATATTTCTGATATTCATTTATGAAGCCATTTAATTTACTCACCATTATACACATTATTGCTCATTAGTGTTCCTGATTCTTGACTTTTTATTTTTCCACCCATCTGACATAAGCAAATAAAACATCTAAAATAAATTTACTAACATCTGAAACACTCTCCACAAAACATTATAACAAGTGTTGTTACAAACACATCTGAAGTAGATAATGGGCATTACATGCATAGAAGCTTACAATGTAATGAGGAAAAACATCAAATGTCCACACATCTCCTCGATGCGGTTTCACAAGACAATTAGTACTACTGTTTGGGGACACCAGGACTGACTTTTTAGGTCAAAATGACATGTTCTGAATTTTTAATTCCATCATACAAATATTCTATAGAGACCTGTGAATCATTTTGGTCAAATATTTTTCAGTTTGCCATTTTTAAAAGCCCAGTAACATGTTTAAATCACTGTGCACTCCCTACCAACTGAACCCTTTATGTGTGCATTTTTTGTCAGTTTTACATGTTTGCCAATAATATTCTATCTAAATACTAAAACATACATTTTATGATTGCTTTATTCATTGGCTCACAAAAAATTAATTTATACTGAAAAACAAGGAACATTTTAACACCAGCTTCATAAAAACAAAAATGTATTTCTCCAAAACTAATAACATCTACTTCATTCAAACACATACTTGCATTTATTTTCACTGTACTAAAATATCAGAAAATGCCACCATCTTACTTCTCGGTCAAATGTGAATGTCCAAGGTAATTTTGGAAAATTTATTTTCTCTTTTTTGAAAATGTTTAATTGTATTATCTGAGAAATTATTTGAACTAAAGCTTTGAGCTTTTGTAGTATATCTTTATTTACTCGTATGTCAGTTTTCAAGTAAATTACTTTAAAATTAAAAGGAGGTACAAAATTCAGTCCCAGTGTTCCTTAATATTATTTAATGCTTTTCTTTTTAATGAGGTATAAAAACATTTAACCACTGATATTTATTGCTGTTATTTTTATAATACAATTAATAGAATGGATATTTTTTAGTATGCTGGCTCAATATGAGGCACTTTTGAAATACCAAAAAATAGTGATTACTTAGTGAGGGTGCCTTGTAAATACCTTGTAAAGTGCTTAAGGAATAGACGTTAGTCATCTGTGCCACGAAGCCTTTCTGATGTAGGAAAATATTGCTTGAAGACTGAAAAAAACAACAAATGCAGGAAATTGTACACATAGGAATGAGAGTGTCAACATAATTGAAATGCCCAAATTTTGTGAATCATTGGGTTTTAGCTACCTGATGTTTCCATTTTGTTCTGTTAACATTTTGCAGTGGCTGCAACTGGTCCACTCCTCCTCTTATAAGAACATTCCTTGGCTATGCTTTGTTGCTTACTGCCATTGTTTGCTAGTGTTATATTGGCTGTGGTATCAGTGCACCGGACTGAGAAATTGGGCCAGCATACTAAAGAATGTCCAATACAACTTTTAAAAACATGCAATGCAATTAAAAAAGTCCACGTTGAGAAACTGATATCAAATGCATGGCAAGTAAGTGCAGAGTAACTATTTGAAATAAAGGTGAGGTTTCACAAGGTTACAGGTGATAAATAAGGAACCTTTTATTTCCCCCAGCCAGTATCAGTTCTCTGTCACTGGTTTGAAAAACAATTCAGGAACTAGAGAACAATGTTATAATCAACGTGAAATGGAGTATTTCCGATACCATCTTTATGAAAGTTTTGCTGTGATTGGTATACAAGGAAAGGCTAAACCACATAATTAACTCAGGCTTCTAGAGGAAGGGTGAAGAATTGTTTGCAGGTGTCTTTAACTGCTAGGAGAGCTTTCATCAGCAACTTTATTTGTGTAATAGTATATTTTATTTTTATGACATTACTCTATTGGTCACAACATACATAGATAACTAGTTTTGTAATGTACCAAATTTTGGGGGAGGTAAAATACCTTACCAATACAGTGGCTAGTAGAGGTTGGTACCAACTGAACACCTATGTTCCATCAGTACTACTCACACACTTTATCTGGAACTCTCAGACAGCGTCGTCATTGTCAAAGCCAGCAGTAGGACTTTTTATTTCTTTTATGCAATCGTACTCTAAATTATTTAATGCAAGGGCAATTTGGGAAATAAAGCTGCTATTTGTACATCATCGTCCAATGAGATTCAGTGTGTTTCCAGCCGTGCTAGCAAAAATGTTAGATTGCTGCCTGTTTACTCACTGAAACCTTACATAACAACTGCCATGCTAGAAACTCTTCGTCAAGAGCAAGGTACATGGTGTTATAAGATTTCTTTAAACAATTAGGTGAGTAATTCAAAACAACAGTTGTGGTATGCTGACAGTCAATATTGTATTTTTGCTTGACCTCTCAGTACTTGAAAAACTCAGGAACCTTTCAATAAATTGAAATGGGACTACTTGATCATCCCTCTTACAGCTTCACATTGAGTGATCATCATCTCTTTAAACACGTGAAATATCTTAAAGCTGGTTTTTTTTTTTTGGTAGGGTTTTTATAAAAATCTTATAACAACACTCTGCCTTGTATTTAGCGGGATTTTCAAGCATGGCATCCATTTTGTAGTGTTATGATGAGTGAATATGTAGCAGTGTGTCATTCTCGCCAGCACTGCTGGACATACGCTGAATTATGTTGCACAGTGATGTAAAAATGGTTGGACTATTCCCACTTCTTCCCACACTACGTGACAACAGAGGTTAGTTTCCAAATTGTCCTTGTAGTTCTGCAACTGTTTTTTTCTATGTTAGCCACCAGTTGAAGTAAGACTATACACATGGCTCCTTTTACTATTTACAAGGCTTTGATGCTGGATCTGCATTTAGTACTTCAAATTACTGTTTGAGATGGTTAAACACAAAAGTAAACTTGTATGATAATGCAAGAGATTAACAACAAAGATATGGACCACAATGTTCAGTTGTTACTCTGGCGAAGCACAGGCCTTCTTGACTTGGACCATTCCTAGCATTAGATTCCAGGGATAAGATAAACTGTGCATATAGTACATATACCTGCACAGGAGTACAAATAATAAATATTAGGAGTGTTGGGACAACATAGAAAATAACATCTATCTTTCAAAAGATGTTCTATGCCAAAAAGAACTGGACACTTGGGATAAGACGCAGGTTTAAGGACAGCATACTCATTTTGGACATAAGAACAGTGACACACCCATGCGGCATATTGCAAAGAATGTGAAACTGCTGAGTTGTTTGCGTGAGCTTATCACACATACTTGACAACATAGATGTAATCATATCTTCTAGGATGTGTCAAATCTCATGTAACAACAAGTGAGAAACTGCTGTAAAGTTGATGGATCTGTCAATGAGTCTGGCACCAAAGCAATTTTGGATTGATGTCACAAAATGTATGAGTGGAATGGAAAGGTTGTCAACCTCTTCCAGGTAAATACGAGGGTTGTTCGTAAAATAAGGTTCCCAATTTTTTTTCACAGTGAAAAACATATTGACATTATATAACACATTTTGGAAAGCTTAGACTTTTTCCTATTTTTCGACATAAGGCCATTCTGATCAATGCATTTTTACATGCAGTGTAGCAACTTTGGTATGCCTGCATCGTAGAACTCTCCTGCTGTGCAGCAAGATAGCTTGAAACCGTTTCTTTCAGCTCCTCTCCAGTTCAGGTGTTACTTCAGGTCAGGGAAGAGATAGTATACTTGGGGCTAGGTCTGGCCTGTAAGCAGGGTGTCCAAGAGTCCAAGAAATCCTTGCCTCCATTTTCGTAGGCCTGAAGAAATTTGCGGGCCGCTTCAACACATTTGCGCCTGTGGTCCTCCGTAAGCATTCCAGAACCCACCTTGCACAAGCCTTGGTGTACCCTAAATGATCTGTCAAAAATTTGTGAATGCAAGTCCTGCTGACATCAGTGATCACCTCGCAGAGCTCCTGAACCATCATCCTTCAATCTTTGAGCATTGCATCTTCCACTTTCAAAATGGTGTTGTCTGAAACCGATGGTCGTCCAGAACGCTGGTCGTTATTGACGCCTGTCTTTGAATTCTCTGCACCATTTGCACACGTGTTGTACACTCATACACTGTTCTCCATACAATTCACACAGTTGGGAATGAATGTCCAACGGCGCAGTGTTTGTGCACAAAAAAACGAATCACAGAGCGTAATTCACACTTGGCAGGAGAAGCAAGTGGAAACTCCATTTCTAACTCTTAAGACTAAGTGTGGCAGACAGCCACAAAGTAACATACTTTCAAACGATAATAATGCTTGAACATCGTTATCACACAACAAAGAAAGTATTAACCTTCGGCAAATCTTGTTCTGCAATAACACTTTTGGATGAAATCACTTCCGAGCGTTAAATATCGTAATATATAATGTGACTTTGGTGGGTGTAAAGTAAAGAAGACAGATGTAGTCGAGATACAGAAACACTTTTATTTCCGTAAACAGTAACTTTGTACACTCGTTGCAACAGCAAGAAAGTCTTTTCCGATTCACCAACAGCACGGCTCCAAATTAGTAACACAAAAACTGTCCCTTCTCACACTTTACCGCTATTTATATTTCCCAGGCACTCTTCTGGAAACTTCAGGAAAGTTCAGTTATTTTTGCGGTCAAATACAAAGCACAAAATTCCAGAAGTCTCTATCCCTTTCTCTCTTTCGGCAAGCGCCCCAACAATGCGGCCATTCTCTGTCTCTTCCCTTCAGCTCCTTTGCGGTAGTGCCGACAATAATGCGATGGGCGACAATATTTAATGCACTACTGTGTAGCGAACACAAAAATAACAACAGTAACTATAACTGCATATACTGCTCTAAAAGAATTCAAGACAAAATCATGCAAACACAAGCAGTACATGCACAGATTAATTAATTAATATGGCATTTAAGCAGAATCTTGTTTTAAAATCTATCAGTTGGCCTTTCTGCAACGCCTTCATAAACAATGACTTCTGTGGCAACATAACAGACACACTAACACCAGCTATGGCCGTCACTTTACCATGGTTATATGTCACGAACAGTTGGCATCACTAATGCAACCTAGCGGATGGAATATCACCAAATATAACCAGACTGCACCATAATGGGAGAAAAACGTAAATGTTGTTTTGTGGGGTATCTCAGTAAGCTGTGCCTACTATAGCAACTTATACATATGTGAAATAAGTAGGGTTAAGATTTCATATCAGGTCAAGACTCAACACCATTTATTGTGCACATGTAGCACTATATTGGTGAACTTCTTTGTTGCAAAACTTACAGTAATGCACGTAATTGACAATAATTCATACTCAGGATATGGTAGTTCTAGCTATACATGTAGTTATGGATGTACACAGGATGGAAGGGAAGTCATTACATTCCTTCTAATATGTGCTTCACAGAAGCATTACAAACAAAAGTCAAATGGCATTTTGTTCTTTAATCAGCCGATTTCGAAAAAATATATAGTTTTTTTATCCAAATTGGAAGCGTAATTGCACAAGAATGTACGATGATAACAGTTTGTTACTTGTAAGATGCACAGAGTAGCTTATTTCTGACATAGCTTCAGTAGTAATTATGGGACATGACACAGGGTTTCGAAATAATCACTTAAAAGACATGAAGGAATACTGCAAGCTGCTTTCTCAGATGTTAGGTAAGTCTTCAACGTTGCATTGAGGTTGGTCACAGAATTGACCTAGTTTGTGAATGTAAACAGGTCAGGCGCTTTCACTTTCGTTGAGAGCTAACACTTGTGATTGGCCTACACTCCACAGTAAACATGGAAGGATAAGGCAGGGAATGAGTTTGTTTTTAAGATGCACCGTTATGCTGTTTATATACTGAGCTAGGGAAAGTGACACCCACACAATCTACAGTGATGCCAGTTTGTTTTCCACAAAACTAAAATATCTCCATAAGAAATGGTCAGAGACAAAAACATAAGATACAACATGTGTTCCAAATATCAAGATCTATCACTGGTCTAAATTAATGTAATGACTTCCCTTCCACCCGGCATGCTTGAAATACAGCTATGTGCCGTATTTCGTTACATAATGGTCCCACCTAGATTTATAGACAATCAGGACTTGAGATTTCACTGCATAATCATCGCATAAATATTCCAGCTGTTCACTATTGAGAAATATTGAAAAATAACATGCCACTGCACAGAAGAGAATACAGAACATACAGCATATTGTAATATTATATATTCCTCATTGTAATTGCCATCAGCTTGCCAACTGCCAAGATGGTGGCTAGTCCATTAGTGAATCTGATTAGTTCAAGATCCTTAAGCACGGGAGTTAGTTGAACGCCCTTAAAATTACATCATCATGAGAATTAGCAAACATGACTATGCGATAAGCAGAAGGATGTGAACAATTTGTGCTATACGTACTTTATCTACAAATGGCTTAAGCTGGTAAAAGAAGCTATATTTAATATTTTAACCAAAAACAAAACAGATAAAAGGTGTATAATTTTTGGGTAAGAACACACTAAAATATACTAGCTCTTAAAAACAGTCAAGACAAATAATTGTAAGTGATGTTAAGTGTTTCAATACTGATGCAATTTTACAAAAATTCAAATGAGTCTTTATCAATGGAATCGCTATTGTAAGATATTGGATTTGTTATTCAGCAAGGAACAGGAGAAAGAAGAGCCTTATATGCAAATGAAATGTGTGTTACTTTTCACTGCAACAACAGACATCACACTGTAGTTGTTAGTTCATTCCAACAAGCTTCCATAATCAGCCAGAGAAAACGAGCTTCTTGCTCCATCTGTTATCTCGCTGTTGATGTGGCTCACATTGGCAGAGCTGCCAACATGTGATGCCATCCTTACATGAATAACAACTGACCTACACAAAGTGTAGCGCAGGGAAGTTTTAATATGTAGAGGAGTGAAGCAAGTTTGTCTGACTCCAGGTGCAAACTTATAAGTTCGGGGCAGGGGAGTCAAAGTATTCCATGTGGGGAGGGTAAATACAGATTTAAAAAATAGTTTAAATGCTGTCACGTGGTACCTGAAGTGAAAATCCCCCTTTTGCACTTAGACCAATCAGTTCAGTGCACAACGTAATAAATTACTAATGTAATTAGTACAGTGTGTACATTAATGATGTAAAGAAAGCTTTACAAAACCCACGTTAGTGATATTTTCAACAACTTACACCATATACAAAAGATAAGTGAAGCTTATAGTCTCTATATATTTGTTATATTACTAAATTTAATTTGATTCACTATCAATAGCTTCAGTTTTTCAGTGAATATCTTAATAGAGCACATTTAGCAAATGACCTATCAAATCACAGCTTATCAGCATTGCCAGTACAGGTACTACAATGTGACAATTTGTAATTATGTCTTCTTAATGTCTTACATCCTTGAATATTCAGACACTCAACGTTTAATATCACTTCAGATTAAGAAACAAAGGCCCTAGAAGTATAGAGACAGAAATAATGCATGGTTAGTGCATGTCAAAACAGGAACACAACAAATTGTGCACAATATTTACATTTGCCAATTGTTTATCTGGGTTTGTCAAGTTTCTCAACTACTATGTGATATATCTGTCTTTATATTTTATTCAACATTCTTCCTTAAGACTATTTTCTTTATAGAACATATTAATTCTACTAATCTAATAGATAATGAAAACACATTATCCCAATTCCTCATTTATTGTGAAACAGGTCCCAGGTCCACGTGCAATCATCAATAGTTTATACACATTTTCTGAAATATATCATTTTATTCTATAAGACATTTATTTAAGTCAATAAGTGTGTGTAGACAAATCTATACGATTGTGGTGATTATATTAAGCATAGTTTAAGTGACTTTAAAACAAGTATTATTCGTCTGGGAAATAAATATCCATTTGCTGCACTGTCTTTTAGGTATTCTATTTTAAAAGTCATTTGTCAGGAAGTAGGAAGTACACAAACCCCATAAAAAACAGTACAGTAGATAAACAATATATACAAATTATAAAACTATTTTGTCATTCAACAATACTGAGTCTGCCATTAATGTACGCCTTGGAAGTCGGTAAGTTCACCTTGTAGACTTGTTACTGCACATCGTGAGAAGCAGTGCTTGCATTTTCTAAAATGTTTCTTCAAAAAGAGCAACAGAATCGTATTGGAATGCCAGGGTGACAGAATTTCATCCTGCAGGAATTCTTTTACATGCCAGTAAATCTACTAACATGCGGCTGTCATTTTTAAGCACACTTAATAACCATTGGTCTGCGCTGGTTTGAACCTGAAACCTAGGGATCAGTAGACCAGCATCTTACCCAGACCAACTATAGTTATCAACGTGACAATATAGTTTACTCCAAATTTTGTTTTTCACGAGTTAATGCTTTTCCACTCATCAAACACAGTTTACTTTACAATCTGCAGTGATAATTACACTTAATAAGGTTTCTTTAGTCATATTTATTTGTAAGGTCTTACCTTCACGTGCTATAATATTTGCAACAGCTCTGGCAGTGCTCAGCATTGTTACAACAAATATAATAAATTATACAATTACAATTTAACAACAGATATTAAACCTCAGCTTCTCTAAATATGAACAACATAAAGATCAATATACTACAATAGGTATATAGTGTTTACCTATTTCAGCCACATGTGTCACTAGATTGGTTAATGCCATCAAGTTCGTCTTCGTCACCACCTATTGCTCGCCAGAACGCCATAACCACTTGTTCAGCACAAGCTTTCCTCTGCTCACTTGGCAGATTCTGTACGCGTTCCTTCATGTTGTGTAGCTGCTCAAACAAGGACGAAAACCCAGCCACTCCTCCGCTATCCCCCAACAGTTCATCTGGAACATCCCAATCACTTTCTCTACAAACTATTCTTCTACCTACCACTTGTTAACTGAGATACATCTCTGTAAAAATAAGTTTCATTATTAAATTATTATTTATTTATGCCAACAAACTTACTGTTGGTGCTTTTAAACACACAAGCTGCATGTGGGCAATGTTTGAGAGGTAGAAATGGAACTTAAAAATTCAATGCCACAGCTGGGATTTGAACCATGGACCCTCCGCTTACTAGGCGGGTGCCCTAACTATTAAGCTACTGTGATTAACTGCCAGAATGACATTGAATTCTCAAACCAGTCGTATTTCTCCCGGTAAACCACAAAGGCAGGCTCACATCAGAGACAATTACCCCAATGGCGACTTACTATTGCAAGTACTTTATGTCCCAGGATTAAATAACCTTCAGATGGCATTGAATTTTTACTTTCTCTACTGGTAAGTAGGGGAAGTATTGTATTCCACCCAAAAATTCGATGTCGAGATTTCACCGGAAATACATGTTTTGAGGCCCCCTGAATCCAAAAAAAGCCTTTTTAGAAAAAGGTCCGTGTGTCTGTGTGCCAGTCTGTCAGTCCGTGGACAGCATAACTCAAAAACGAAAAGTTGGTTAAAAACCAAAGTTGGTATTTAAGTTTAATATCTTTCAAGGATGTGACACGAAGGTTTTGAAGAAAATAGCCCCACCCTAAACTACCCTTTACATGGAAAATTTTTCGAAAATTTTGATTTTCTTGAAAATGGCTCTAACGATTTTGATTAAAATGTCATATGTTTGAGATATTTTGATGACAAATGAAATGTATATCTTGAATTTTCTGGCTATAGCCCCTGTAGTCGTATTTACTCTGGACGACTTTTGCATAACTGGTAAACCGATAGAGATAGACCAAATCATACTATACAAAAAATGTAGATCTTGCTAAAATACACAATTTATGTCTAAATAAATTTTCTTGTAGGGTGAACCATTTCGGAGATATTCCTTGTTATGTGTGTGAGTTTCGGAAAAAAGAACTTTCGTCAAATGGGTCATCGTTCATTTTTTTTTATAGGTTACGTGTGCAAAGAGAACGGAATCTCAAAGCTTTAAAAGATTTGACTATCGCACAAAGCCTACTGTATTCCAATATTCCCCTTGCTCCTACAAAGAAATAAGCAATAAGATAATTTGTACAAATGTTTATTTTAACTAACACGAAGAAGATATAGGAATAAGAGTTTGTGAGAATGGTTAGTACAAAAGTAGAGAAAGTCATGTGAGTGCAACACATCAGATTTTTAAGTTTCAGTTCGACCTCTCAAACATTGCCCACACATGATCTGTATGTTTGAAAACACCAACAGTAAGTTCGTTGGCATAAATAAGTAATAATTACCATCTGAAGATTATTTAATCCCAGGACATAAAGTACTTGCAATAGTAAGTCACCATTGGTGTAATTGTCTCTGATGTGACACTGCCTTTGTGGTTTACTGGGAAAAATACGAACTGGTTTAAGAATTCAATGTCATTCTGGCAGGTTGTCACAGTAGCTTTACCCTTCCCGAGCGGACGTGTTTTATGGCTCTGAGCGGAAGGCAATTTTGCTAAAGTATGAAACTCTATTACATACAGTTAAAACTATATAAACATGCTCAAATGTACTAAAACACATAGTACACTTAGCTTTTTGTTGAACTGAATCGTTATTGTCCTCCAGGAGTGAAGTTTTGTTCATCCGCGTAAAAATGTTGTTACAAAAACGACATAAGAAGCACTTCTCCATTTTGTACAGTGTAGTTTGTACATATAGGTATTCACAAATAAACAGCAGTGCTTCAGGAACTAAATAGTGTCACATTCTGATATTTAATACTTCCATTTGCAATAATAATGGTAATGACGATAACAAACAAATTATAAAAGTTTTGATAGAAATGTGCAGTTACACCTAGCTAGGGCAGGGTATCTAAAAAGTGTATATGATTTTCATAGCGACTTGTTTATCTCAATACTATTGAGATAATACTATCGCAGTGCTTTTATATCGGCAATTTCTGGGGGATTCCAGGAAGCAATCCTGGCTTTTTTCATTGGTGGTGTCACCTGTTGTTTTTTTATGTTTCCCTGAATACATGTCTCCTCAGTATTTGCACAATTTCATCAAAAAATAGGCTGAAAAATTCTGCTGGAAGCGTATTCTCATCAAACTGAGAAGGAAGTATTGGTCCCTGCTGGATATTGTGCACTGGGATACTAGATGTAGGGACAGGGTCAAAATACTCATGTCTACCCAGCTAGGTGTACAGCTGTCTGCAGCGTCACTTATGTCACTCTCGCTCTCACTTGCACTCTTACACACGAATTCTCACATATATCACTCTCATCACTAAGCACAAAATCCGATAACTCACTATCACTTTTGTTCAACAATTCTAATTCTTGCTCTGTCAACCCTTTATTCCTGCCATTCTGTCAAAAAACGAAAGAGACTCTCGCTCACTGGATGCAATCACCTCACTATTTATTCCTACAGTACTGAGAACTACAACAGAAATTGTTAAATATGGAAAATCGGGGATTAGCTGACCACAAACATCTGAAAGAACATTTCCTACCATCTATTGGCAGTATATATGAATTATTTGAGCGAGAGGAGCCGATCACAATAGCTCTATGACTCCAAACCCATATATGGGTTTTCGCTCGTCAGAGTCCGGACAGGTCACCCACTCCAAAGGGTTAATGGTTAGAGCACCCACCTAGTAAGCGGAGAGTCTGTGGTTCAAATCCTAGCTGTGGCATTGAATTTTTAAGTTTCAGTTCTACCTCTCAAACACTGACAATGCGCACATATTGAGCATGTGATTGGTACAACAGCACAACCATTCCCAACAATATTCAACTCTAATGTTTATGTCCATATACACTACACTCTACATTTCCATTGACATGTTTCAATGTTCGTGGGCTTTTATGGCTAATTGTGAATTTACAAACATAATCCAATCCAATCTAATCAATAACAGGTGCTGGCATTTTTAAACCAAAAAGGTGAGTGATGTCTGGTTGACAATGGAAGAAAGTCAGCCTCCGAAACATGTTCCAGTAAATTATGTGTTTTTAGTGTTATTAATTGAATATTACAATACTGTTTTCAAACTTCCAAGAAAGAAGAAGGGTGCTGACATGTTTGCCACTTTGTCATATAAGCTTACCAATCCTGTCCTCTATTTCATTGATATTTGCATTACGAGGAATCGCACTTCCTTGGCCATTGAGGGCATCCATCTGAAGATTCTGCATGTCTTGAGCCAAATTTGATACAGTGTGTCTCTCAGTTTCTGCAGTGTCTGTGCCAGTCAGCATTGACTGTACAGTTCTGGAGAGCTGCTGGGGTTTTCCTGTATAAGGATAAGAGCAAATCAATACCAAAGCTAACATGAATCCATAACATTAGACCCTGACATTGGAGAATCAACTTACCTTTCATTCGCAGATTGGGCCAGAGATGAGCATGCATGGCTTGCACTACACGTTTGATCCCAGTGGTCTCGATGAAATCTTGCTCCTCCTCCCATTCTGGATCAAGCTCAGGGTTAAGTTCAACCAATTCAAAGCCTTGTTCCACACACCATTCCTGCACTGAAACATTTAACAAATACATCATTACATTTGTGGCTTTTATCACCCAACAATTCATTCAATTGTCACATACGATAAGATTCATCAAAATAATTGCAAAAATCGCAAGGTTTCATCAAATAAATTACATTCCTCTAGTGTATAACTTACAACTGATGTGCACAATTTAACAGAAATTAAACAAGATCACAAATTATTTGCATGAGGGTAGATATTAGCAAAGGAAAATAGAGTAGTCATCGATTCATTAACAGGAGTTAACAGATCAGTTTTTAACTTTATGTTTGAACTGTTTCCAATAAAAATAAAGTGATATAAGTGAACTAAAACAAATTATATCTGTGACAAAGAAAATAAGCTTGCTTCAATAAAAAGAATGGAAGAATGAGAAGTAGAATCAATCGGAACTGAAAAATTCAATGCCACAGCTGGGATTTGAACCACAGAGCCTCCGATTTTACATGCAGGTGCTCTAACCATTAAGCTACTGTGACAACTTGCCAGTATGACATTGAATTCTCCAACCAATTCGTACTTCTCCTGGTAGACCACAAAGAGAGTCCCACATCAGAGACAAATACACCAAGGATGATTTACAATGATAAGTACCTCATGTCCTGGGATTAAATAACCTTTAGATGGTAGTTCTTATTTATTTATGCCAACAAACTTACAGCTGGTGTTTTTAAACACACAAGCTGTATGTTTTAAAGATAGAATTGGAACTAAAAAAGGTCAATGCCACAGCCAGGATTTAAACCACAGACCTTCTGCTTTACGTGCGCCTGCTCTAATAGGGAAAAATATTAATGGGTTGGAGAATTCAGTGTCATACTGGCAAGTTGTCACAGTAACTTAATGGTTAGAGCACCTGCATATAAAATCGGAGGGTCTGTGGTTCAAATCCCAGCTGTGGCATTGAATTTTTCAGTCCTGATTCCACATCTCAAACACGGCTTGTGTGTTTAGGAACACCAACGTAAGTTTGTTGACATAAATACATAAGAATGGAAGAATGTTCAGTGGAATCAAAGATAATGAAAGTTGATGTATAGGAGATGAAGCTAATTTCACAAACAGTAAAATATTACATGTAGACATTAATGAACATTGTATAAAGCTCAACAAATTGAAAGAAAAATCTGTAATGTGCAGTTTCTCTACTCACATGGTCTTATACAAACCATTCCTATATCTACTTCATGTTGAGATAAACATTTGTACAAATCATCTTATTACTAATTTTCTTGTAGGTACAAGGGGAATACAGTAGACTGTAAGTGAGTCAATCTTTTAAAGCTGGTCGCCATGTGACAGCTTTAAAATTCAGTTCTATTTGCATGACCAGAACATCCACACTAATAAAAAGGAATATCTTGAAAATGGTTATCTCCACATAAATATGTATTTGATATAAATGTTCTAACAAGGCCTACATGTTCTGTGTAGTAAGATTTTGTGTATGTCTTATGGTTTGCCAGTTATACAAGTCATACAGAATCAAGATGACCAAAGATATTCCCAGAAAATTCAAGATATACACTTCATATGTCATGTAAATATCTAAAACGTACAGCATTTCAATAAAAATTAGAGCCATTTTTGAGAAAATCAAAATATTCAAACTTTTTCCATGTAAAGAATAGTTTGGGGCAGAGGGATTTTCTTCAAAATCTTTGTGTTGCATCTTTGGAAGATGCTCATCTGCAGACGACACAAGTATATTCATTACTGGAAAGGGCAGTAAAATACTTGAATATACTGTATCATCTACTGTAAATAAAATTTCTAACTGGTTTAAAATCAACAAAGTAATAATCAATGAGGAAAAAATTATGGCTGTCCAATTCCACAATAGAACTCTAAAGAATCAAGGGTTACAAGCATCAAATTTGGATAAAAAATAATAAAGGTAGAAACTGAAGCAAAATTCTTGGGTCTATTGGTTGACCAACACATGAGGTGGGATAAACATGTGAAGAAATTGACAAAGAAATTAAGTAAAGTGTGCTTTATCCTTCTCCAGTTAAAGTCTCGTGTTTCTATTGGAGAGCTAAAAACCTGCTATTACTCTTATTTTCACCCACCACTATTATATGAAATAAAGCTATGGGGAAATTCAAGTTATAGTACTCCAATATTTAAATTACAAAAGAGAGTGTTAAGAATCATAGTGGGCACTTCCCCTAGAGAAAGATGTAGAGAGTATTTTAAGCAACTAAACATACTCACCTTTCCAAGCCTCTACCAGCTGAGTCAGCCGCTCATTTTTTGGAAGGTCAAACGGCATGTGTGCCTTAGTCCAGTTTGCGCTTACTAAAACGTATTGCTAGATGTTCTTAGAGAGAGAAATGTGCAAAATTTAGAGGAACAGCAGTTTAAGGGACAGAACGCATCCCTCGCTAAAGTTCACCTCAAAAACATACGACCCATTTACTGAGAGCGAATTCTGGTTTAAAACCGATTTTACAAACTTTTTATTGGAGTATACACAGCAACGTAATTCAGTAAACACCTCGGAAAAAATAGAACTATCATAAGAATACACTAACGTCAGCTAAAAAGAAAATGGCGGATTCTTGTACTTAGCATTGGCTGCCAAAAGTTAGGAAAAGATTAAGAGACATGCCTCATCCATCATGGACCCGTACAGTCAAAATGGACATATTATTAAACAACGGTTTATTTACATTTTTGCATAAACTACGTCTCGTGCATCTTAAATAACATGCATAACAGCTTGTGCCATTTAAGTAATAATATTAAAACGCCCAGCAAATGATTAAAACTGTCTTAAAAGGCTAAATCAAGCATGAAAACTCACGAGGTGACAATGGCATAGCGTCTGGCATGTTGAACTATTGAACGTAGAGCACACTTTCAGTTAAGTCTCAAAATAGCTTAATAGGGTTGTGACTGGTCCTGTGCGCTAACCTCCAGTGATACAGGTTTAAATCTCAGCATTATATATATTTTTTTTTTAATCTTCATCAAAACTTGGAAACCAAATTCACAATGATCTAATTATAAAGTCCTGAGGGCTTAGGACATTATAACTTAAATCGTTTTTGGTTGTCTGTATTTTGTAATAGAGCAGGTATTATGACTTCTGCCTCATTGGACTGGCATGACGTAGTGTGTTATTATGACTGCCGACCCCTTCATTCTCCACACGTAAGCTGTCACACAATATTTTGTGCCAGTCTTTCATTATGTATTCGACAGACGAGTAAGTAGATATGCTTTTGATCTACGGAGAAACAAGAACAAATACACCAGCGGCTCAGCATCTATATCAGGAGAGATATCCGAATAGACGACAACCAACAGCAAACACCGGAATGTTGAAAGGCATCTGCGTGTAACAGCGTCACTTGCGAGAATGCCTCCTGTGAGACACGCACCAGCAACTTCGGGTGTTAATGCAGACGCAGTTTTGAACGCCATCCAGAACAATCCGCATACTAGTACACGGGCAGTTGCTCAGGAGGTGAACATCAGCCAGTCTTCTGTAGTGTGAATATTGAACACTAATAAGTTTCATCCTTATCATTTGCACCTACACCAAGCACTTCACGGGAGAGATTTCAAAGCTCGAGTGACCTTTTGTGAATGGTTCCTGGAGCGAGTAGCAAATGATGTGGGATTCGCATCCAGGATATTGTTTTCTGACGAATCAAGATTCCGCAATAATGGAACTGTAAATCACCACAATATGCACTATTGGAGTGTTGATGATCCTCATTGGGTAAGGGAGGCAGTATTCCAAGAGCAGTGGGGTGTGAATGTCTGGTGTGGAATCTTGGGATACCACCTTGTTGGACCATTATTCTTCGAGGGGCATCTAACAGGAGCACCCTACCTGGAATTCCTCCATAATGAGCTCCCCTTATTATTAGAGAATGTGCCACTGTAGGAGCGAATGACAATGTGGTTTCAACATGATGGCGCTCCTCCGTATCGGTCCAGGATCGTCTGCAATCATTTGAATGCACATCCTGGTCATTGGATAGGAAGACAAGGACCAGTCTCCTGGCCTGCCAGATCACCTGATCTGACACCCCTTGACTTCTTCCTCTGGGGTTATTTAAAAGAATGTGTTTATGCAGAGGAGTTAGACAATCCAGAAACCCTTCACCAGCGTACTACAGTAGCCTGTAGATCTGTTACACCTGCCATGCTACACCGAGTCAGAGGCTCCATTCAACAGCGTGCCCAGGCATGCATTACCCAAGAAGGTCACCAGTTCGAGCACTTGCTTCGTTAGAGGAGTCGTGTTCCAGGAATAGAAAAAGAGTCATTCCAGCGCCACAAAATATACCAATATGAAACGACATTTTTAATAGCACAATAATTCTATGTCTGCAAAATTGTGTTTAACTTCCATGTTAATCTCTGATAATGTAATTTCCTTGTTTCCTGTGTTCAAATGTGTGTAAATGATCCTTATTTCAATTGCACCTACTTATAGGTATGTTTAAACAACTACATAATTGTGGTTCACCAATAAAGGAACATCAAACAATACCATAAAACATAAATAAAGCAATTCAAAATGAAAATAATAAGTTTTCAGAACAATAATTGTAAATTGTGAGTATTACACGGTAAAAAAAAATTAATACATGCAGGGAATTTGAACCACCTTCACAGCAGCCAGATTACTTCGGAGTCTTACACTCGTTCTAACTGAGCTACGTAGTAACGTGTGCGGTAATCATCCCATTTAAAATATAGTATTTGCTGGTTCCAGTGAACATTTGCAGACATGAACGTCAGCTGTCTAATTACGAATATATTAAAAGGCGATGCAATAACATCTATATTAGTACTAATTTCATCGAGTGTTTAACATCCATGTTAACCTAGTAATGGGGTAGATGTTTTCATGTTGGAGTATAAAATGCGGATTGCATAAAACTCTAGAATAAGGGGCAGCTGACTCACTTGGTATATAAACAAATGTTAATTCATGTTAAAAGTAATTTGAGTAACATAACAATGAACACAGATATACATGCCCATAATTGTTGTTATTGTTATTGTTGTTATTATTATTATTATTATTATTATTATTAATTAATTAATTAATGTTAGTGCTATATATATATCCCATGTCATGTAAAATGATCAATGGATGAATAAATAAATAAATAAATACTAAGTTTGGTTATATTATGAAAACTGAAGCTATTAACAGTGAAGCAATACAATTCTAAAGATTCTAACAAATAACTTAGTGGCTATAAGCTTCACTTATCTTATATCTGCTGAAAATGGTTGAAATTCAACACAGACTACATAGTTTCACAGTATATTAACTGTATCATGTGGTCGCCTTCGTAACAACCTAAATCACTTAATATATGTATTTAGGCTTTCACGGCCGGTGTCTTGACTATTCGAAATGTTTAGTTCTTCCGGGCTTGTAGGCCGTGGTCTAGAAGGCATGGCAGATACCAACGTTTCGCCAAGTACTGCATTTGGCATCATCAGGGTAACACAATCCTCCGTCTGCAATGGTCAGAGTTTGAATGTGGAAGCAGAGAAGTAGTGGAAGTAAAGACCGCCTGTTACGGTTATTTATACGGGGCACTGTTGTGCTGGCTACGGTAGTGATTGGCCATTTGTTACCCTGTTGATGCCAAGCGCAGTACTTGGCGAAACGTTGGTATCTAGACCACGGCCTACAAGCCCGGAAGAACTAAAGATCACTTAAGTTTCCGTGTTACCCTGATGATGCCAAGCGCAGTACTTGGCGAAACGTTGGTATCTAGACCACGGCCTACAAGCCCGGAAGAACTAAACATCACTTAAGTTTCCGTGTTACCCTGATGATGCCAAGCGCAGTACTTGGCGAAACGTTGGTATCTAGACCACGGCCTACAAGCCCGGAAGAACTAAACATCACTTAAGTTTCCGTGTTACCCTGATGATGCCAAGCGCAGTACTTGGCGAAACGTTGGTATCTAGACCACGGCCTACAAGCCCGGAAGAACTAAACATCACTTAAGTTTCCGTGTTACCCTGATGATGCCAAGCGCAGTACTTGGCGAAACGTTGGTATCTAGACCACGGCCTACAAGCCCGGAAGAACTAAACATCACTTAAGTTTCCGTGTTACCCTGATGATGCCAAGCGCAGTACTTGGCGAAACGTTGGTATCTAGACCACGGCCTACAAGCCCGGAAGAACTAAGCATCACTTAAGTTTCCGTGTTACCCTGATGATGCCAAGCGCAGTACTTGGCGAAACGTTGGTATCTAGACCACGGCCTACAAGCCCGGAAGAACTAAGCATCACTTAAGTTTCCGTGTTACGCTGATGATGCCAAGCGCAGTACTTGGCGAAACGTTGGTATCTAGACCATGGCCTACAAGCCCGGAAGAACTAAACATCACTTAAGTTTCCGTGTTACCAACCTACCACTGAGTGGTAAGAAACTATGTAGTCTTGTGTTGAATTTCAACAACTTTCAGCACATATTACATAAGTGAAGCTTATAGCCTTTAAGTTATTTGTTATAATTATACCTCAGACTTTTAATTTCTAAAAATCTTATTTTAGGCACCTAAAATAGGTTCTAAAATTACAAAAATAGGTGAACAAAAAATGACATTTTATTTTCCATTATAAATAATTAAATGAAACATTTGAGAATGTCTTTATCGTACATGTACATAATTACAATAACAGTAAACAACACCTTAACTAAGATATCCATTAAGAAACTGCATTGCTTGCTAGATAAATCTTATAAGATGAAAATGAGCGTTCTGCAGCAACTGATGTCGCTGGAGCATATTTAAATGTTGGTATTAGACACAAGGGAACGGCACATTCAAGTTCAGGTGTTTTGCCAGACAAGATGTCAGCCACTGTCAGTCCTGGGTTTGTTTGAACCACTGAGTTGAACTTTTTCACCAACATAACCAGGAAGCAAGTTGATTTTTTCTGTCACCTCGTCTATCAATCCCAGTTGGGTGTAGACCAGTTTGCCTGAAGGCTCTAGAGGATTAATAGTGGGGACCAGAAATACATAATGTGGTTTGATAAATGCAATATCATGGATAATTGTTGGGTCTTGCAGAAGTTCTTTAGCTACTTGCTGCATCCTCCCTCATTTTCAAAACAACGTTCTCACTGTCCTCCATATTATGCATTGTTCACTGTGATGGTTGTCAAGGCACTGTCATACAGGCTTACACTGCGTTTCCATATTACCAAATGAAGAAACTGAAAAATGTCAAAATAGGTTCTAACGTGAAATTAGGTATTTTTAGGTTGTATAGGAGCAATATTTTCGAACATATATTTCCATAATTAGCATATCCCCCAGGGGTCCCTGTCTATGGGATAAGTGGATAGCACCACAAGGTACCCAAGCTGAGTAGAACATTACTTCCACTTACTGGTGTCTAGGGGATATGTGGATGGTGACCACAAGGTACACAAGCTGAGCAGAACATTACTTCCACTTACTGGTGTCTAGGGGATATGTGGATAGTGACCACAAGGTACCCAAGCTGAGTAGAACATTACTTCCACTTACTGGTGTCTAGGGGATATGTGGATGGTGACCACAAGGTACACAAGCTGAGCAGAACATTACCTCCACTTACTGGTGTCTAGGGGATATGTGAATGGCGACCACAAGGTACCCAAGCTGAGCAGAACATTACTTCCACTTACTGGTGTCTAGGGGATATGTGGATGGTGACCACAAGGTACACAAGCTGAGCAGAACATTACCTCCACTTACTGGTGTCTAGGGGATATGTGAATGGCGACCACAAGGTACCCAAGTTGAGCAGAACATTACTCCCACTTACTGGTGTCTAGGGGATATGTGGATAGTACCACAAGGTACCCAAGCTGAGCAGAACATTACTTCCACTTACTGGTGTCTAGGGGATATGTGGATAGTGACCACTAGGTACCCAAACTGAGCAGAACATTACTTCCACTTACTGGTGTCTAGGGGATATGTGGATAGTACCACAAGGTACCCAAGCTGAGCAGAACATTACTTCCACTTACTGGTGTCTAGGGGATATGTGGATAGTGACCACAAGGTACCCAAACTGAGCAGAACATTACTTCCACTTACTGGTGTCTAGGGGATATGTGGATAGTGACCACAAGGTACCCAAACTGAGCAGAACATTACTTCCACTTACTGGTGTCTAGAGGATACGTGGATAGCACCACAAGGTACCCAAACTGAGCAGAACATTACTTCCACTTACTGGTGTCTAGGGGATACGTGGATAGTGACCACAAGGTACCCAAGCTGAGCAGAACATTACTTCCACTTCCTGGTGTCTAGGGGATATGTGGATAGTGACCACAAGGTACCCAAGCTGAGCAGAACATTACTTCCACTTACTGGTGTCTAGGGGATATGTGGATGGTGACCACAAGGTACACAAGCTGAGCAGAACATTACCTCCACTTACTGGTGTCTAGGGGATATGTGAATGGCGACCACAAGGTACCCAAGTTGAGCAGAACATTACTCCCACTTACTGGTGTCTAGGGGATATGTGGATAGTACCACAAGGTACCCAAGCTGAGCAGAACATTACTTCCACTTACTGGTGTCTAGGGGATATGTGGATAGTGACCACTAGGTACCCAAACTGAGCAGAACATTACTTCCACTTACTGGTGTCTAGGGGATATGTGGATAGTACCACAAGGTACCCAAGCTGAGCAGAACATTACTTCCACTTACTGGTGTCTAGGGGATATGTGGATAGTGACCACAAGGTACCCAAACTGAGCAGAACATTACTTCCACTTACTGGTGTCTAGGGGATATGTGGATAGTGACCACAAGGTACCCAAACTGAGCAGAACATTACTTCCACTTACTGGTGTCTAGGGGATACGTGGATAGCACCACAAGGTACCCAAACTGAGCAGAACATTACTTCCACTTACTGGTGTCTAGGGGATACGTGGATAGTGACCACAAGGTACCCAAGCTGAGCAGAACATTACTTCCACTTCCTGGTGTCTAGGGGATATGTGGATAGTGACCACAAGGTACCCAAGCTGAGCAGAACATTACTTCCACTTACTGGTGTCTAGGGGATATGTGGATAGCACCACAAGGTACCCAAGCTGAGCAGAACATTACTTCCACTTACTGGTGTCTAGGGGATATGTGAATGGCGACCACAAGGTACACAAGCTGAGCAGAACATTACTTCCACTTACTGGTGTCTAGGGGATATGTGGATAGTGACCACAAGGTACCCAAACTGAGCAGAACATTACTTCCACTTTACTGGTGTCTAGGGGATATGTGGATAGTGACCACAACATTACTTCCACTTACTGGTGTCTAGGGGATACGTGGATAGCACCACAAGGTACCCAAGCTGAGCAGAACATTACCTCCACTTACTGGTGTCATGGGGATACGTGGATAGCACCACAAGGTACCCAAGCTGAGCAGAACATTACTTCCACTTACTGGTGTCTAGGGGATATGTGGATAGCACCACAAGGTACCCAAACTGAGCAGAACATTACTTCCACTTACTGGTGTCTAGGGGATATGTGGATAGCACCACAAGGTACCCAAGCTGAGCAGAACATTACTTCCACTTACTGGTGTCTAGGGGATACGTGGATAGCACCACAAGGTACCCAAGCTGAGCAGAACATTACTTCCACTTACTGGTGTCTAGGGGATATGTGGATAGCACCACAAGGTACCCAAGCTGAGCAGAACATTACTTCCACTTACTGGTGTCTAGGGGATATGTGAATGGCGACCACAAGGTACACAAGCTGAGCAGAACATTACTTCCACTTACTGGTGTCTAGGGGATATGTGGATAGTGACCACAAGGTACCCAAACTGAGCAGAACATTACTTCCACTTACTGGTGTCTAGGGGATATGTGGATAGCACCACAATGTACCCAAGCTGAGCAGAACATTACTTCCACTTACTGGTGTCTAGGGGATATGTGAATGGCGACCACAAGGTACACAAGCTGAGCAGAACATTACCTCCACTTACTGGTGTCTAGGGGATATGTGGATAGCACCACAAGGTACCCAAGCTGAGCAGAACATTACTTCCACTTACTGGTGTCTAGGGGATATGTGGATAGCACCACAAGGTACCCAAGCTGAGCAGAACATTACTTCCACTTACTGGTGTCTAGGGGATATGTGGATAGTGACCACTAGGTACCCAAGCTGAGCAGAACATTACTTCCACTTACTGGTGTCTAGGGGATATGTGGATAGCACCACAAGGTACCCAAGCTGAGCAGAACATTACTTCCACTTACTGGTGTCTAGGGGATATGTGGATAGCACCACAAGGTACCCAAGTTGAGCAGAACATTACTTCCACTTACTGGTGTCTTGGGGATATGTGGATAGCACCACAAGGTACCCAAGCTGAGCAGAACATTACTTCCGCTTACTGGTGCCTAGGGGATATGTGGATAGCACCACAAGGTACCCAAGCTGAGCAGAACATTACTTCCACTTACTGGTGTCTAGGGGATATGTGGATAGCACCACAAGGTACCCAAGCTGAGCAGAACATTACTTCCACTTACTGGTGCCTAGGGGATATGTGGATAGCACCACAAGGTACCCAAGCTGAGCAGAACATTACTTCCACTTACTGGTGTCTAGGGGATATGTGGATAGCACCACAAGGTACCCAAGCTGAGCAGAACATTACTTCCACTTACTGGTGTCTAGGGGATATGTGGATAGTGACCACAAGGTACCCAAGCTGAGCAGAACATTACTTCCACTTACTGGTGCCTAGGGAATATGTGAATGGTGACCACAAGATACCCAAGTTGAGCAGAACATTACTTCCACTTACTGGTGCCTAGGAGATATGTGAATGGTGACCACAAGATACCCAAGTTGAGCAGAACATTACTTCCACTTACTGGTGCCTAGGGAATATGTGAATGGTGACCACAAGATACCCAAGCTGAGCAGAACATTACTTCCACTTACTGGTGCCTAGGAGATATGTGAATGGCGACCATAAGGTACCCAAGCTGAGCAGAACATTACTTCCACTTACTGGTGCCTAGGAGATATGTGAATGGCGACCATAAGGTACCCAAGCTGAGCAGAACATTACTTCCACTTACTGGTGTTTTGCTTCTCACTGTAGCTTTTCTATCTGACCTTTCCTTGGTCATCTCTTGTTCTCTTCCGACCCCAATGCTATTAGGGTTCCTGAGGGCTAGGGAGTCTTTATTTTTCCAGCCTTTCCATTTCTCTAATTTCTCTATATACTCTTAACCTCTAACATGTTGACCTATCTCTTACTCTCTGAGCAAGATCCCTTACTTATTCACCAATTAAATAAAACAATCATAATTGCGAATTTCAATGCCCATTCCAAAAGATAAAGTTATGAAAAAGTGGATTCTACAGGAAAGATAGTGGAAGAATTTTTGAATACCACAACCTTTGAACTGATTTATATAATAAAGAAGATCCCACAACCTTCAGACATTATTCTGGGGCAGGCAGTAACCCAGACCTCTTGTTAGCTACAACAGATATTGTTTCAAAAATTAAAAAACAAGTTATAGAGGACCCAAGTTCTGGTCACAGAGTAATTGCCAATATAAAAGTGAATAATACAAATGTCACTCAACATCACACGAATCTGTATTGAAACTTTTAAAAAGCGGATTGGAATAAACATAAAACTGAACTGGAAAATAAATTTAAAGAACAAACAAACTCACAGCTGCATGACCAACTAGATCATATGAACAAAAATGTCTGTAAAGCAGTGGCGTGCATTCAACCCCAGCTACCCCAGCGCTGCTGGGTAACTGATTTATTCACAAGTTCGAAATTAAAATAGCTTTTTCATATCTCAATCAAATATGCACATCGAACTTGAACGTTACAGTACTTAAGGCTCAAATTCCTGCACCGCCGCTAGCCAGCTGTTGCCCTTGGCGACTTGTCTTGTTCCAAAGGAACACTACCTCTGAATACCAGCTAGCCTACGAGAGCTGTATTGACGCATGCGTATTCTGTATAGAGTCCTAACTGCCAGCCGACAGCAGAGGCAAGTGTGAATTTGATTGGTTAGTTCAGTTTCAATGCAGCTAGCTAGGCTTTGACGTCATAGAGCAGAGCCTAGTCAATCGGTTACATATCAATATGGAAAGCTGGAATGAAAGATAGCGATACACGCAAGCGTAACCCTACAATAATGGTGTCGTTTTATAAGACATAGTATAATGATGTCAAATGATATGAAAAGCGCATATGCTTAAAACTATTAGCTAACATTAAAAATATTGTTAAGAAATGACCTAAATGCTTTTTGGTTTACGAAAGGGACCTCCATTAACAAAATGGAAATAAACAGGGGAAAATATAAGTTGGTCATCATGCAGATCAGATCAGATTATATAGTGTTGTCACAAGTTTGAAAGTTCATTTGCGCCCTGCGGAAACTAAAAGGTGAAGAGTGCGTTGTTTTGTATGTGTTTCTGTTAAAGTATCTAGTGAATGTGACAGGTGAATTCATTGAAAATGAATGCGAGTGACTGCGTAATAGACAATATTCAAAAGAGACCATTTTTATATGGGCTATAATGTGCTAAATGGTAAGTATCAGAAAAGTGTTTAGGATAACAAATACCTCTACTATTTATAACCTGACTATTTTGGAATAACGATTATTTATGTTAAACTATAGGATGATTTTTCAGTGCCGTAACCTATACTGCTGTGGTAATTGTTGTAACCACCGCACGCCACTGCTGTAAGTCATCCTACAAACCGCAAAAAAAGACACATTCCTCATGGAAGAATAAAATGTTTCAAAACCTTTTGGAACCCTCAGTTAGAAGAATTGAAAGAGCAAAGGGATATAGCTAGAAATAAGGCTGAATAAACAAAAGGCATATTGGATACACAAATATGGCGAAAGAAATGTGCCTCACTAAAAAAAGAAATTAATACAGCTAAAAAGAATCACTTTAATAATTTCTTAGAAAAAATGGATTATAAGACAGATGGTAACAAAGCTCATAAGTTCATAAAAATGTTAAGAACAGGGAAGAAAACAATAGCACACCTATCATACACAACAATGAAATATTAGTAAATGATGCAGCCATAGTCGAAACATTAAATAAATATTATGCTAATTCAAATAAAGTAACAAGAAATAATAAAAAGGAACGTTAACAATTTAAGAAAGATTTAAAACAAGAAAGTGAATGTGATCCTAACACTCAATACAATACCTTTTTTCAAAATTTTAATATGCAAGAACTCAACATTGCAATTAATAATCTAAAAAACAAAAAGTCTCCTGGACCAGATCACATACATCCAGAGTTCATAATAAACCTTGGAAAAACAGCAAAACAACAACTACTGAAACTCTACAATCTATCCTGGAAAACCACTGTACCTGCTGAATGGCGAAAAGCAATAATTGTCCCACTCTTGAAGAAAGATAAAACAGCATCAGAAATAAAAAATTATAGACCAATAGCTCTTACTAGCATAATAGCAAAAGTGATGGAAAGAATGGTGTCAAACAGGTTAAATTGGTTTCTAGAATCACAAAATTTAATTTCCCCATGTCAAGCTGGATTCAGAGTTCCACTCTACAAATGAACAGGTCTTACTTCTCAGTCAAGAAATCAAAGACTCCTTCAATAGAAAAGAAGATAATGTATCAGTTTTTATTGATTTCCAAAGTGCATATGATTCTATATGCAGAACAAAACTGCTAAAGAAAGTAAAAAAAAATAGGGATACAAGGTCCAATGTTTTCATGGCTATGTCATTTCCTAACACAATGTTTTATTGCTACCAGATATGGAAGAAATATATCTAAATATAAACAAGTACACCGTGGCTTACCACAAGGTGCAGTGCTCAGCACTACACTTTTTAATATATTTATTATCTGCCACAACAAATACAAGAATCAGGCGTGAAGTGTGCACTATTTGCTGATGACTTGGTAATGTGGACTTCAAATCCAAATAACAAAAGTACAGAACTAGAAAAAACCATGCAACAATCCTTAAACAACCTACAAAAGTGGACCAAAGAAAATTTAATGACTGTTAATACAACAAATTCAAACTACCAAATCTTTTCACTAAGAAAAAACCACTAAAAATAAAACTAAATTTTGAGGGTCAACAATTACCAGAAACAAAGGAAGCAAAGTATTTAGGAGTTACATTTGATACCAAACTTGCATGGACCAAACAAATAGAAAATGTAATACAAAGAGAAGAAAGGCACCTTTCACTGTTAAAACGTCTACCAGGAATGAAGTGAGGATGTTCCAGAGCAACTTTTAACACGACATACAATGTATATATAAAGCCATTATTTACTTACGAAGCGAAGTTCTTGTAACAGCAAATACAACAAAAATTCAAATCTTTCAAAACCAAAGTCTGAGACTAATAACAGATGCTATCAAAACCACACCCATACCAGCTACGGAAATACTAACCAACCAATACCCCATTGAATACAAAATACAAAACGCAGCTCTTATTCAACACGAAAAGTTGATCAGACTCACATTCAATACGTGGAACAAGAGAAATTTTACATATACACTAAAGACTCAAGAGAGCTTTCTTTCCAAAAGTCAAAGACATCAAGAAGAATGTAGACCTTCCTAATTCAAAGGAAAACTTCATATATAAAGTCAATCTGACACAAACATTCATCACATATTATTTACACCTCACAGAAGAAGTTAAGAAAAGTGATACTCCAACTAGTGTTCTAAAATTATTGGCATTAGAGACAATCCATACTAAGTTTCCGTATTTATGCCGATGGATCGTTGATATCAAACCGAGATGGAGCAGGGCCTGGAGTCACGTGTCACCTCTTTTCCTATTGCAAATCTTTAAGTTATGGAACTACAAACTTTGATGGAGAAATTGAAGCAATTCGAATGGCCCTACAGAATCTTTTGTACAGAATTTCACATTTTGATCAAGCAGTTATTCTCTCAGATTCCAGGGCAGCAATTATAGCAATTGCTTCCAAGTTGTCTCAAAAAACCAAACAATTATAGAGTGTTGGAAAATCCTTACCCATCAAACAGCACTTCAAAAACACCTGGTCTTCCAATGGATACCAGCTCACTGTGGACTGAGTGGTAATGAGAAAGCTGATTTTCTTGGAAAAAAGGGTACCAGCGGTGTACAGGAATCTCTAGCTAACCTACCATTTTATGCAGCTAAAAGATCAGTCAACTCTGAATTTAAAAAAATTATTGCAAAATATTACTATGAAAAATCAAAGAATAAAAGATGTGAACTACCAAACATTCAAACAGTAATTCCTGAGTATCCTCGAAAAACAACAGTTGCAACCTTCAGGTTGATTACAGGACATGATTGTCTGGCAAAACACTTAAACAGAATTGGGATATATTCTTCACCACTCTGTCCTCTATGTGATCTGCAAGAGGAAATGGACCGAGACCACCTTCAAATATGCCTGGCCACTTCTAGTGCCCCATCCATCAGTGAAAAATATTGGAGAGCAAGAGGATTAATGACTTCATTGTCAGAAATCCAGCATTAGCTAACAACATAATTAGTATATACACAACTTTTATTTTCTATACATCATAAGGAACAAAATAGATTTCTACCTAAAATAAAACGTCTGGTTATAATCTTTAGAGCTAAGTTTGGTATTTAACCAACTTTTCATTTTTGAGTTATGGTGTTCACAGATACACATATACCAACCTTTATCTAAAATTACTTCATTTTTTTTTATTCAGTGGACCTCAAACAATGTTTTTAGTGAATACTTTGGATCAAATTTTTCGGGGAATGCAATGCCTTCTCTAGGTACGTGGTAGAGAGAGGAAAAGAAGCAAAAAGAAAAAAACTCCACATTATTCACAGGATTCCTGATGTATAAATGACAAGCAGCCATCAAGGTTCAGAAAGTGATGATGATGATGTTGATGGCTAATGCTGAATTTCTGACAACGAAGTCATTAATCCTCTTGCTCTCCAATATTTTTCACTGATAGAGCAATAGCAGTATAGTAGGAAAATAGATTTTTAATTGATCATTGTTTTTACAATAGAGTTTTGTGAGTTCTTTAGCCATAATTAATTTATTTAATAAAATTACAGCCAAATAGCTACATACAATTATGTAACATTTTTGCATATTAATTTATAGATTTCACTCTTTTACAGCACAGTTCTATGTGATATAGTTCACAGGCTTCGTTATACAGTTCAACACACACACTGTGATTGGGTCATGATAATTTTTGCTTTTGGAAATTAGATGATGAAAGCTATGAATAGATAATCTAGTTACGACATATTGCAGTTTGAAGTTTAGTGCTGCCCATGAGCAGTCCGTCATTGCTGCGGTGCCACAGAACACCGGCCATACTTTTTCTCGTTTATCTTCCGGGATTTTCAATTGATTTGTGGAAGCCTTGGTGTGTAGCAGCATATAGCAAAGTTTTAATGTCTTCAATTAGGAATGTCTCTCTCGCTAGCAGGTACACTAGTCTAGATCTTGTTGTCTTTGAGAGACCTAGTGCTCTTTTTAGATAAGTCGATTTTACCTTTTCTAGTGTTTCTAGGTGCTTTTTCTGCCAGGTGGTCCCATATAACATCCATCCCATAGACCAGGATTGGCAAGATTGAATAATTTCATGGCCATTTCTAGACTGAGTAGGCAGATGTTTTTGATGTCCTTTATTGCTATTATTGCTTGGGCTGCACGTTCTGTTGTATGTTTTGTGAAGCATTTGGTAGTTGGTTGCAATGTCGCCACTAGGTATTTAAAGCCTGGTGAGATTTTAATTTTTTGTCCTCTGATCTTGATTTCAGCACTCTTGGGTATTTTGCCTCCATTTCTGAAAGGCACCATATTGGTCTTTGTTATGTTTATGTTTAGTTTGTGTTCACTGCACCATTTATCTATTTTCTCAATGATTTTCTGCAGCTTCTGTATATTTGTTGATCCTACGGCTATGTCATCAGCGTATGCATATATGTATATATCTTCATTTACTGGAATTTGCAGTACTTCTTCAATAGCAAGAACGTACAGCAAAGAGCTCATTGGGTCACCCTGTAAGGCTCCATTCAATTGCAATATGAGGTTTGATAAAGAGAGGTTGTCTGATATTGTGATTAAGTTGTATTAGGCATAATTTATACATGCCAATGTAAAAAGGATCCTTATAGTGATGCTTAACTGTTCTGTTACATATACAGCAGGTAGTAACTGAATTGTTAATTAAGACTACTAATTACTTATAGTGTAATTCTTCTTCCCTGTTCTACCACTATCGTGGCATGTCTAGAGACTTACAGTGTAATTGTGTGTAGAGATACACCATTTTCTAATGAATTGTTGACTATTATATTGTAGTTTACAAAGCAATGAAAGTGTACAAATTTTCAGTTAGTCAATAAAGCACACATACATGAAACATATTACCCATTTTAGTATATATTTTCAATATCTTTAGGTTCTCCTTGTGTGCCTATTTTTCACCTTGGGATCTTACTTCTGGTAGTTACATGTATATACTATTGTCAACAACTTTTAACTCCATGATTTAGGCATTTTAATGCATATTTACCTGCTACTCTGCTAACACCTTCCTTTGGATTTTCATGGCATCTATCACACAGAAGGATCTGAACTTCTGGTTCAAACTCCTTCAGAAACGACAGCCAACTCTCTACTATTTCCAATCCATTGCTCTGGAAACACATCAAACCAGTTTGTCATTAAAATCTGAATACTTACTATGAAGCACATAAGTGTTCAATACAATTCCACTATGCTTTGCACTTATAACTGACCAATAAAAACATGTTTATGCATCACTGCATTTTGAAATAAATCTGACAAATCACTGAGAAATAAGATACAGCGAAAGCTGCCTAAATCAGACACTGAATAAGCTTGACTCCTGTCCATTTCAGCAAAAACTTTGTCCCAGTGGAAATCCTATACTTTATGTGCAATTTCTCCTCAATAATATGGAAGGTATTGTACGGCCTGTGGATCTCCAGGCCTCGTGATACGGTGTTGCCAGTTCTTTAGCAGGAATTTCAAACATGGTATTTGAAACATTTCATACATCTGCAGATCGCATCACTACTTCGTAAATTTACGTGGACAGTCTGCATATAAATGATCACAGAATAGTAGAATATGGAGACAACTGAGGAACGTTTTTTCAAAAACTCGATAGATGCAAAATTTTACAAAATTGAGTTATATATAGTATCAGCATAATTTTCACATCCTGCATCGTTCTGTGAAATCAGATTTTGCAAAATCTGATTCTTGTCCTGTGTAGAAGGTAGGGAATATTAGCAGTTTTTTCAAAACTCGATAGATGCACTTGCTCAGTTAAAGCAAAGGTTGATACATGCAATTTTATGATTTTATGATCCAGAGTGTAGCAACGTGAATTCTATGAAATGCATGTTCGCATTGACTGCCTTCTCACTGTTGCGATTCTTGAAATTCTTAATAATTTCTTCAAGCTTTGTACACTGCTGCATCGTTGGCAATAACTGCGAACTGAAGTTGTGTGCTTGGATTTCACATTCATTTCTGCAAGCTTTTTTTTTCCCATTTATATCCTGCCTTTAACTGCAGAGGTCATATCGGCAGCCTTGTCTATTGGTAATGGTGTCACTCGTTTAACAGTGGGTTTTTCGGTTTTTGGGGGTTTTTATACATTGAATTCACACACACACATTCACACTTTCATTCTGCCCGCCTCGGTAGCGTGATGGTTAGCGTGTCTGCCTCACGTTCAAGAGGTCGCGAGTTCGAATCTCGCTTAGGAAGTTATCCAGGTAAGGTTTTTTTCCGAGGTTTTCCCTATCCTGAGAAGACGAATGTCGGGTACCTTAAAGCTCCATGGACCTCCGGCTCATTTGAGCATCATTTCACCCATTTCATTCATTCGTCCGATATGACACAATGTTGGAGGACGTTAAATAAAAAATAAAAAACACTTTCATTCGTACTTCTAGACTCAGGGAAGGATGAAGAATAATCTTGGCTGGAGAAAAATTCCTACCCCCCCTGCCAGGAATCAAACCCGGAACCCCTTGCACAGCAGGCATGTGCTTCTACATGCTTTGTTATACTTACATGGGATTTTTATTCTTAGTTGAGACACTGCACTGTACTATGCACAATGGACAGGAGCTCAGATTGTGAAACTGTCCCAGTCGTACAATGCGCTGGAGGTAGGAATTGCAAAGGAAAGGAAATCAAAATGCAAGTCAAGGAAAACTCATACTCCAGCAATTACATGTTCAGATAGTCTCGAGTGCACTCCATGAAATCCTACAACTAAAGCTTCCAAGGAATCACAGGGGTGTCAAAAGATAGATTATCTCTCCTGGCTAGAAAATTTCACTTACCTGGGAATGCGCCAAAGGAAACCAGAGGAGGTGACAGAACAGGAATATTACAGAAGGGCATTACTGCTGCTATAAAGCAAGACATTAAGAAGTACAGATGTAGAGAAAGGCACTATGGAAGAGCAAAATCAAGTAGAGGATATTTACCTCCAGAACTTAATATCAGAAAAATGTGGACCAACTTTTGCAACAAAAGAAGATTAAGAAATCTACCACTCTGCTCTTTATCAAAATATAAAAACATATTTTACAACTTCTTCAAACTTTCATTCCGTACACCACACACTGACACATGCTGAACCTGCAAAATGGGACTGATGAAGATTAAGATGTGTCTCAGATGTGCAAAAGAGAAACGAACTAAGAACCATGTACAGACTGCACAAGCACTAATAAAGGTGAAAGCTTACTTATTCATATTGTTTGAAATTTCTTTGTGTATTCAATATGTTCGTTACATAAATAAAACAAGATATATTGTTTGAGAGGTAGAACTGGAACTTAAGAATTCAATGCCACAACTGGGATTTGAACCACAGGCCTTCCGCTTACCAGGCGGGTGCTCTAACCATTGAGCTACTGTGACAATCTGCCAGAATGGCATTGAATTCTCAAACCAGTTCGTACTTCTCCTGGTAAACCACAAAGGTAGTCTCACATCAGAGACAAGTTACCCCAATGGTGACTTAAGTACTTTATATCCCAGGATTAAATAACCTTCAGATGGTAATTATTATTTATTTATGCCAACAAACTTACTGTTGGCACAAATAAATAATAAGATATATTGTTATTGTGAATGTAGCAGTACTTAGAAACTAAGTTTATACCTAATAAAATAATCCTTATAAACAATATGTTGCTTGTATAGTACATTATGTATTATAAAAAGGTGAAAATAAGTAAAAAATAATAAATAGATAAATAAAGAGGAACAAAAACCAATAAATGACAAAAATAGCAAAACTTCATGTGTTAATTTCTCGCTCATGCAGAAAAGTTAAACAGCATCTATCGGTTTTTGAAAAAACTCTGCATTTTCAAACCCCAAATTTGTACTAGTTAAAACTATGCTATTTGTTTCTTTTCACATTCAATGAGACAGTATCAGGAAGGAGAATTGAATGATTAATATAGTTGCTGTGCTAACCAATTAGTATTGCCAATAAACAGAAAAAACTGTTTTTCTCAGAAACGCATTTTGTGCATCTATCGTGTTTTGAAAACACGCTCCTCAATTGTTATAACTTTTACCTACCGGAAAAACAAACCTGCACAAACACCAAAGCAATTGAAAACATGTGATCCTTGTAAATTGGAGTTGGCAACACGGTGCTACATTTGGAAGCCATGTCTAGCAGTTGTTGTTGTTGTAGTGTTTAACGCCCGCTTTTACTACTACGGCACCGCAGGCGGTGACACTGATGATACATGGAATGAAGATGGAGCACCGGCGGAATGAGATGGCGGGGGAAACCGGAGCACCCGGAGAAAACCCGCCCTGACGTCGCTTCGTCCACCACGAATACCACATGCGGGTCCCTGGGATCGAACCCGGGCCGCCTAGGTGGTAGGCGAGCGCGCTAACCGCTCGGCCACGGCGCCGCCTTGTCTAGCAGTGAGACCACTGATTGGTGCTAGCAGAAAGTTTTAACATCTGGTGCGTTACTTGCTTCCAGTATTGCCAAAAGTAACAGCTACTGCCCATAACAGATGTAAAGGTAATATTAGAACAGAATAATGGTGTAACGAAGATACTGCATAAAAATAAAACTGAAACCTGTATTTCAACATTTTAAACTTAATAAATATCACATACTTTCATTGTTAATATAATTTTGAGAATCCATTTTCCAAAGCTCATTACTATATGTTGGCAACGTTAACCTTCCCCCTCCAACTTATCACAAATGTGAAATGTCAGAGCCGGAGATCTGCTGGCCGTACAATAGTCAACTTGGAAATTCAAAACTGTCTGCATCTGATTAAAACAGAAATATGTAGTATTAAAAAACACATTTGTTTTGGGATATACTATGCTTTCAAAGAAACTGCAAAGATAAGTCATTAAGGGAAACGAGATCTTTGCAAATGCACATATCTGTTACATGGGGTCATTGCAATTGCATGAATGGTGATGTCAGGAAACACAACCTGCCATGCACATAATGCATGGTTCAGGGAGGGGGTTTGAAAGCTACAGTGGCAGTTAAAGGGACTTCTCCAACACACGTTATAACTTACACATGCTTAATACACATGTACAGACTGAAAGGATTTCTACATGTATTTTCATTAATTTATTCTTTACTTTATCTGGGGCAATACAGTTTCACATGCAGCTAACATTAATTCACAACTACTGACATACAACAGAGTCGGTAGGTTTTCATCTATCAATTGCAATCTGCCATTAGAGCTTATGATCTTCGGTTCAGAAAAAAGTTGCTCACAAAATAAATATTTTGGTATTTAACAACGCTGTGAATTGCCAGGATCACAATTGAGGGATTAAAATTCTCTAAATTGCCAATGTTTTAACTTCTTTGCCTTCTGCAGCTGTAAATAGAAATGCTGGGCCAGAGCATTTTTCAAGGTTTAGCATACGACAGAAAATGGCACTTAGAAAAATTTGTTACATTATCCATTATTTGAAATCAATCTTTCACCCACTATCCTGAAACATTACGAGTTTAACTTCACAAAACCTACGGTTTGTTCTATTGTCACTTCACACTCGTGGCTTGCTTCACTTGTCTACTTCTAAAAGACTGTCTCATTATGCTTTGCAAGTTATTCATATGTTGGCATCTGCACATTTAGTTGCATAATTAAAGTTTAAGGGCACTCAAGTACTAGGTCATCAGCACCCTTACAAAACAGATCATAGCAAAAGCCAGAGATAAATTTCAACAAATAAAAACGGTAGTAAAGAGTAAATACACATAGATATACCAAAGAGGCAAAAGCCAGAATAAAAAAAATTATTAAAAAGGATCGAAAATTTAAAAAATTTGGATAGCTTAACCTCTTGAGCGATGGCCATTTAAAACGTCTGCGAGCCGAGAACATGCTCAAACTCGCAGATTTGGAACAGCCTGTCTTAGAAGAATCAAATCGACAGTGTAGATTGGGACTTCGGTTGCACCTACAGTAGTAGGCTCCTGGGGGGATCTACACATTTGGAAAGAGTCATAAATACAAGATTTGTGGTTTCCGTAACATATAATTTTCCTGTTAAACTCAGTGCTTGGGTTATAGGCTCTAAAAGTGCTCACATTAACTCTAAAAGCAGTTTTTAAGGTTTCCTGCTAACTATGATTTATATTCTAGTTTACAGAATACCAAATACACATGCCAGGTGGCTAGAAAAGATATACAACATGGTAGTGGAAGCAAAAATGCTATATGGGAGTGAAATTTGGGGTCTGGAGGGTGGATCGGAAGCTGTGGATGGGGTATACAGGATTTTTTATAAAGTTTTGGGACTACCAACTGCCACAGCAAAGGAATTTGCTCAAATTGAATTGGGCAGAGTAGAAACGAAAGGTGTGATTATGGAGAGCACTGAAGTTTTGGTTTAGAATTCTTAATCTAGATGAAAAGAACCTGCTAAGACAATGCTTAGAATATCAAGAAAAGAGTTTAAAAGATATTGGATGGTGCTACAGTATACAATATAACCTGGAAAGCAATGGGATGGGAGAAATTTGGAGAATGAGAGAAAAATGTAAAGGGTTTCTGGAAAGGAGTTAGAAGATTGGAAGACATGGAAATACAAACAATGTTTGGGGACATAGCTAGAAAAAGATCATTAGAATCATACATACAATTAAAAGTATATGATAAAGAGAATATATAAGCAAACTAAATAAAGAACAAAGAGAGGGTAGAGCATGGGTGAGAGCGGGTATGTGGAGATTGAAGGGGATGAGAAAAGGATTTACGCAGAAACATGCCCAAAGTGTGGGGGAAACAAAGATTTAGAGCACATATTTGAATGTAATGGGGCAGAGCTTTGGTGAAAAGAATGTATTAATGAGAAATGGCGTAAAATGGATAGGAAGGTTGCATTAATTAAAATTTTCAGCAAATACTATAAAAAAAGCTGGAGATTTTTTAAATAAAGTGAAAATGAAATGGTATTGGTCACTAGAAAGAGGAAGTAAACAAATTATAACTTTAAGAGAAACAGGTAGCTGGTAGAAGTTGTATAAGGATTATAACAGCATGGGCTCAACACTTTACCATATTCCTTGTATGTAGATATGTAAAGAAGCTTAGTACTAATAAATTTAAAAAAAATATTCTAGTTTGTTTAGTTTTAACATGGAACTCCACCTTGGAATTTCATTGGATTGTAGATTAAACTTCCAAATATATTATTTATTTACACCAACAAACTTACTGTTGGTGTTTTTAAACACACAACTGTGTGTGGGAAATGTTTGAGAGGCAGAATAGGAACTTAAAAATTCAATGCCACAGCTGGTTAGAGCACCCGCCTAGTAAGTGGAGGGTCTGTGGTTCAAATCCCAGTTGTGGCATTGAATTTTTAAGTTCCTCTCAAACATTGCCCACACATGGCGTGTGTTTAACCTCTTCAGGGATATGGGCGTGAAATCACGTCCATTTAAAATGACAGATGAGCGATATGGGCGTGTGTACACGTCCTGTGCGTTTAAGCATTTAACCCTTATTTATCCCTTATCTAACTCAACTTATTTTAATTTTCCCTTTATGAAACATTTTAGTAAGGTCTATATACTTTATTGGCTTACCTTTATATGTTCGTTCTGCAGTGATTTACCTCAAAACAGGGATAAACACACAAGGGTACGTACATCTCCACATTCGCGAATAATTCCCTTCTTGCGGCACACGAAACACTTTCGAGATGGGCTGTTGGTGGTATTCTTTTAGGGTAATGTTTTCCTTGAAGTCTGAGGGGTGCAGGGGTTTTGGATTTTCAACCCCCAACGTGGTATTGTTCAATTAGGCTGCGAGCTATTGATAGTCAGAAGTCAAGGTAGCTCATTGTCCTGTGTGGGTTTAGAGCTCTCCACATTACCAGACAATTGTATATGGTTATATCCAGTTGGTGCAAAAATACCTTTTTATACCACTTCTCCCTTCAGCTACAAGCAGGAAAGTATATGTATGTATTTCAACAAAGAAAGAAACGGAGTCTACTCAGTTACGAAACACGCATAAGCAAAGTTGCAATGTTGATCTATTCTGATGACTCAAGAGACCACGCATACAGTAGCGCTTTATTACACAGTATGCTGACGCATAAGCCACACATACAATGGGTCGACTACTGTTTCTTTCCGAGAACTTATATTAAATGCGTTCGACAGAGCAAAGTTGACTTTTCACCACAGTGAAACAAAATAGTGCCATTTCAACGTTTTGTAAATACAACTCAACTTTGCTGATGACGTACATTTATACTGCATATAAACAGTTTTATACCAGTTTTTGTTTCATTAAAATAACTTAATATGTACACAAAATACAGCTGTGTATATATGAAGCACTTTAAATGCCCTGCCCCGGATATTGGGTAGCAGTTCTCGGCTCGCAGACGTTTTAAATGGCCATCGCTCAAGAGGTTAAAAACACCAACAGTAAGTTTGTTGGCATAAATAAATAATAATTACCATCTGAAGGTTAATTAATCCCGGGACATAAAGTACTTACAATAGTAAGTCACCATTGGGGTAATTGTCTCTGATGTGAGACTGCCTTTGTGGTTTACCAGGAGAAATACGAACTGGTTTGAGAATTCAATGTCATTCTGGAACGTTGTCACAGTAGCTTAATGGTTAGAGCACCCGCCTAGTAAGCAGAGGGTCTGTGGCTCAAATCCCAGTTGTGGCATTGAATTTTTAAGTTCGAGTTCTACCTCTCTAACGTGTATTTGTTTAACATGCAAATCTTTTCTTTGTTCCAATCACTTAAAAATAAACAACTGAACACACAAAGATGTAAATTGATCATATTCTTCACGTCCATTGCAGTGAATGTCTAGTGGTTTCTACATTTTCTATGTGCACATATTTTCCCCACCTCCACCGCTTCTTTCCCTATGTGGGTGTTCCTTATATTGCTTCCTAACACCAGCATTCAATGTGTAGATATGTACATAGGTAGGGCGTACTGTTGTGGGAGATCCTATGTTGTCGGAAAGGAGGGGTTAAGTGAGAATTAGTGTGTCAGCATCCAGATTGTTCACCATTGCCAAATGTTGGAGCTGTCCACAGTGACAAAAATAAAAAAATACAAGTTTTGGAATAAGAATGCAAATTAATGCTAATTGTGTTTCTAAATGTAAATGCTAATTTCTCACTTAGCATCTTAAAATGTCGAAATGTTATATTGATAACTTCACTTACCACTCGTAAAACAAAAATATAGTGAGAATTAATATAAATTTTATTCTATAAATATTTACCCATCAATTTATTGATACCTTGTTGCTGTCGAAATTAATTACAACTGCTTCAACAGAAACAGCAAACTCCTCGGTGCCAATGGTCTTCTTCTCCACAGAACATAAATTGACATCTGTTGTGTAGTACTTGGTGTCTATATGCCAGGGAAACGCCTTGATGCCGTCTTCCAGTACACTTGCTGCCGGCAATTCGTCTACGCCCAGGATCACTGCAAACCAAAATTACTTTTACTTCCAAGTACTGCATTTATAGTGCATATTACGGCAACATCGCCCAATTACTTACATTTTATTATTTCCTCAGGGTGCGTACTTGTGCAACTTGCAACTACAGCACAAGGTTTTGAATCCATCTTTTACCGAAAATTTCTACACTCCCAACACCCCAACTACCAAATAGGATACGTCTCCTCCATAAACTTTTGCTATACAACTACACTGCCCGTCTTATCCTTCTGAGCAAACAGTGCCACAAAATGTTATAATATATGAACCAAAAAGTAAACTATACACCTACAGCATCCCAAGAATAATTTTAGCAAAATCTTTACTTTCTCATGCCATCCATTTATAATGGCAACAAGAATGCCAACGTGATGCCAACCATACAGTCCAACGATATTATACATTGCATGCCACAGAGTATCAATCACATGCCTACGAGAATATGATCTATTTCGGCCGTGAACAAAATGCCAACTAAAAAGCTAAATGTACGTAATTTGCTACGAACTACTTTATTGAAAATCTTATCCTTCGTTGTGAATAGTCACGTTAATTTAATGCTAAAGTGTTACGCTTATTTTTCATCCTACAGGCCACTATTTGAGAACATTGAAAAGTACGATACCGGCCGTGAAAGCCCAGAATTATTTAGTTCGTTCAATAATGATTGGCACTCCCCCTATAACTCCTGCAAAGTAGCAGTTTAATGTATTGGTGAAGATAGGCGATAGTACAGTCTACTTAGATGATGTTGCTACTTCCCATAGATGGCGCACTGGAGCAGTATTTGTACCATCTTCTGAGTACGCTGGTGGACATCAGTGAACCAACATGGAGGCAAAAAAAAAAATAAATATTTTGTTGTTTAACGACGCTGTCAATTGCCAGGATCACATCAGCGTCGCCGGTGTGCCGGAATTTTGTCCCGCAGGAGTTCTTTTACATGTCAGTAAATCTACTGGCATGGAGCTGTCGTTTTTAAGCACACTTAAAAACCATCGGTCTGGACCGGGTTTGAACCCGCGACTTTGGGATCAGTAGGCCAGCGTCTAACCAACTGAGCCACCCAGACCGACAAACAACATGGAGGCAGACAAGTACGTACAAAGGTGGACTGTGTGGTTTCTCTGGAGAGAAGGAGTGACTGCTTCAGGCATCCACAAGAGGTTTGTGGCCGGCCATATGTGGGGAATCTGCACCAAGTCGCAGGTCCGTGTTTCGTTGGGTGTCCAAATTCAAAGATGGCAGGGACTGTGCTGAAAAACGCAAAAGTACTGGACGTTCAGCAACTGCACGCAAACCAAACAATACTCAGCTTGTCAATGACCTGATATTGGAGAACAGGCGAATCACATTTGATGAATTAGTGCAGGCAAAAGGTATAACACAGGGAACCCTCCACACCATAATCCATGAAGATTTGAAGATGAAAAAGGTGTGTGCACAATGGGTGCCACATACCCTCACCAATGCGCAGATACAGAAGCGTGTGGAGTTGCTGCAACAGTATAGTAGAAATTCAGAGGAATTCTTTGCTAAACTGGTCACCGTCGACGAGTCATGGTTTTTCCACGAGACTCCAGAAAAGAAACGCCAGTCTGTAGAGTGGAAGCATGCTGCGAGCCCTCTTCCCAAGAGAGTGTATTTAACAAACATTGTAAAAAACAAGATACTAGAGCTAGGCATTGTGGACTTCCGGTGTACAGTCATCCCAAGATTTACATGGGACGTGCCTGGCTCTCTGAGGAAAAACCTGCTGGCTTAAGACTAAGTGTGTTCTTCTTATATCGTTCGCTTAGCATGGTGTTGAAAAATGAAGTGAACATTGGATGCTTAGGCATACATCTATGCTCACAACCATATTGTCCTAAGAGGATGTCACAGCAATATTGTAGAGGAGGTTCAGCCAATTCAACATAAAGGCTCACAACTGGGCTTGTTGGAAAAGCTCCTATTGCTATGTGAATGCCCTGATTATAAACTGTGTCTAATCTCAGCAAAGATGGTCGACCTGAAGAATAAACGATACTCCCGAAGTTTAGTTTGGATCGGACCAATGTGCGATACATTTGCACCACAATTTGCCATTTAGTACCCGTTAAGGTATTGAGGGAATGTTCACAACATGCTTTCAGCTGTGCTATATGCGATGACCAGCTAAGCTTCCTATCCAAGATCAATCCCAGGAAACGTGTCTCATCTGCAAAGGGAAGTAGATCTGGAGACAGTAGTAATTATCTCCTGTGGCACTAGAAATTAACGCACATTGACTTCTGAGTTGAGCAACGGAAGGCACTTTTTGAGCTCCATTCTCAAGATTGTCTAAACATTCCTGCAGGTGCCGTTCCTAAGAACCCATGTGCTGAGAAGTACAATAGATAGCGATGTCGTCTACAAATAACCATGACGAAACTCCTGTTGGAACACATTTCCAGATGAAGTTAATTGCTATAGCAAACAGTGTGACACTTAGTACCAAACCCTGAGGCACTCCATTCTCCTGAATGTTTATACAAAATACAGAATTGTCATATGAAACAATTTTTTCACAAGTAAGTCATTGACATTGCCTTCAAGAGCTCGGTGTTCTGTGTTTGCCGAACCAAATCAAATTTACATAAATGAATTTATATGTACATTAATATACAAGTATGTTGACATGTATGATTGATATTGTAACAAATGAGAAGACACCACTTACTTCTATTCACACTTTATTGCCTTCTAGTCAGTTAGCGAAGTGCTAACGTTACACTTATATCACTTTTGTACAAACTCAGAGCACAGAACAACTGTCGTATAGGATCAGAGACAAGAACTGCCAGATTACACTCCCACTGAACTGCTACTCGGCACGATTCACTGAACGCTTCGTATACGTCTTTTCCTCACTCCAACACTTCGCTACAAGCGCGAGTGGAACAACTTCTACTGATCCTCTAATCCTATTTTTTTCCCCTCCATGGGCGAGAAGTTGGGAGGATTCAGAGGGGATGCTGGCGTACCGCGTTAGCACCTCCATTAGTATAACGTAAGACGCAAGCTGCCGCACATAGCGGGAGCGGGAAAAGGTTAGATCCAGGACGTGACCATGACCGTGGGGTTAAAAGTGAAGATAGGGGAGGAGATTAAGGTGTAATTTTAATCGTCTGTTTAATGTTGGTTCTGCCCTCTGTTGCGAGCCATGGCAAGTCGCAGTGGAGTTTGTTCTGCTGCTTCCCTCAGTTCCCTGGAGATCTGAGACATTGAGGGTACCGGCTGTAGACTAGGAGGGTTGGCCAGCAATGCAGTAAGATTAGCGTGTGTCGCTTCCTGTTGTTTATGGAGTGAAGTAACAGATGAGTGGAGAGAGCGCAGTCATTGCTGGAGAGTTGAAGCTGTGGGAGAATGTCCTGCACAGATGTGTCAATGCTGCGAAGCTGTTGTTGTAGTTCCGGGACTGCGTCGTTGGTGGCCTGTGTGTTGTGTTGAATGGTTTCAGCGTGTTGGCGAAGTCTGGTGAATTCTTCGCAGGTGGATGTGAGTATCTGGATGAGTTCTACAAGATGCACCTGGATCGAAGACAGGGTGCTGGTTGTTGTGTGGTCGTGACGTTGTAGAGGCTCGGTGAGGTTGAAGCTTGACACCGTGACGTTGCTTTCTGTGATAGCTTCTAAACGGGAACCAATATTCACGACCTCTGAGTGAAGGTCCTGAACGGCGTCTCGTAAGAAGCTGTCGGCGACGGCTGGTGCTGGGGCTGCTACATTCTGCGGGTGTCAAATTGTTATGCTATCGGAATGCTAGAAGGAATAAATAAAAGTGTCAAACATGTGTAATTGTTCCCATTTCCCTGTCAAATACCACATCCTAATGTTTGGTTGCAAGTTCACACAAAAACTTTGAGACAGCTCATTAAAGTAGAAAATATTTTACTTTATGCTATGCAGAGTAATTACTGGAACTGTCAGAATTGAAAAAGAAACATTTTGTTGTTGCTATTAAGAAAAGTAGTCACTTGAACCTGCAATCATTACAGAACTCATTAATATTTCATAAAAGCTATTGATATACAGACTGTTGAGCAATTTTAATAAAAAGGAATTATAACAAATAAACTGTTGTTATACCTGTTTACTTGTCAGTCTTAGCTGATCATATGTCCTAATGCCATATTGCTTCCGCTGACGCCCAAAGTTTAATACGCGAGCTTCCATAGCTGTGATTGCAGTTTTTAAGAGTGCCGCATTTATTAAAGCAAATAAAAGTTCATTTTCGTAAGCTTTAATATGCAGCAATCTTAAGAAACTATGGAAGCTCACGTGTTAAACTTGACGCGCAGTGGTAACAATATGGCGTTAGGGCGTATGATCAGCTGAGGGCTGAGACTGACAGGTGAGCAGGTATGAAAAATACAGCCTTAGGACCTGTGTGAGGATTCCGGAGCACGTTTTCTCACTTTTCTCATACTTTGCTTCCAGCGCAATCCACTTAAAGCGCTTTTTGTTGAAACAGTTTAACAAGGTAGTTACACTTCTTGCAAGTAGGTGTTATGCGGTTCGAAGGGGGGCCTCTTCCCGCTTCCCGCGCAATTGCTCTTCCTAGAGCTGTCTGCTGATGACGTCACACGGGAGTCACGTAGTACCGATATTCACATGTGCAGCTTACATTTTACGATATAATTCAAATCCCATCGTCTACTCTAGTTTCCTTGTTTTCTGACATGAAATGTCAACGCAGACGTTTTAATTGAATAAAAACAAAGTTCTCATTGTGTAATATTTCGTAAAACAGAAATGAAAATCATCTGTAGGAGGAAGGAACAACAGTGTGACACATAATCGTGCAATTATTACTTTAAGAGCTTTCAACACGCTTTTTTCACTTTCTTAAGGATTTAGGTTATAATTGCAACGTAGCCCTTACTAAAAGGCCTTTTAATAATTTAATAAACGAAAACAGAATGTGATACTGACATTCTTTCCCTATTAAGACAGTATTTTATTGACTGAGCTGTTCTTCTAAGAATAGCTGTGTGGCCACTCTTTTTCAACAATATGAAAATGCAGCTCAGAGGAAAATGAAATAACTGAGACAATTACGACAGCTATCACTTTTGAAAATACCAATATATTTGAAACGGAGAGAGAGAGGGGGGGAGAAGGTTTGTCTATCGCTTTCACCTATGAATCCTTTATAATGTGTAATGAAAGTTTATCTCTGTTAACATGAATATATAGAAGGATAAGCCTTAGTAAGAATACTTTGCGCAAGAGTGAGCAAAGAAAATCATTTGTATATAGCACATCAGATGTTTATCATTGAAATATATGATGTGCATATTTTAATACATTAAACAACTATAAATAATTTTAGTTATACCTACATATTGCGCGTTTTCATAGATGACCTCAGAGATCAAAACTAGAGAAAATCTGATTTGAGGCTGTAAAATAATGTAATTAATTGCAAATTACGTTTATTTGTGAAATATCATCAAAGTATTGTATAATTGCAAGGTTATTCCAGCACGGGCCGATTGCTCCTTTTCTTTAAAATGGGAAAGAAATATTGTCCGTATTTCCCGAATGTGAAAGAAGCACCGGATAGCTATGCAGGAAGGGTCATTAGCCTTTCGTTCATGTTATACCTGAATTTCAGTACGGTTTGGGATAAGGCGGTGCACACTCTTTGACAAAACAAAGGTCATTGTATTTCGCTTCCATTTATCTTTCTGTTTATCTTAAGGGTTGGAGTCATTCTGTCTGAACCAGGGCGCATTTAAAATGGCACGAAGTAACATAATAAAACGTGTCGAATTGCCCTATGAGATGCATTTTGTGGTACGTGTTAACGCACTAATTTCTAAGACAGAAAATTTTGTATTTTCTGGAAAACACATCTTGAAGTCACCCCTATGCAGTTATTTTGACGAATCACAGAACAATATTTTAAGTGATAACTTGGGGAACTTGTTAGACCGACTGAACAGTGGTACCAAAAAGTGAAGGAATTTGAAGTTATATTTGCGGGATTCCATGGATTTAACGTTTCAAAATGTGCTGGAGTGATGAAAGCGCTTACTGGCATGATTTTCTCTAAATTTCCTGAATTGGATGAAGAATTGTTTCCCTATACGTCAGGACCTGCACTTTCATTAGCATACGGCATTTAAATAACAAACTAAAAGCTGCAAGTATGACAAAAACGAACGCGAGGAAGTCAGCAGTGGGCGTCAGCTACTTCTTCTGCAACAACATGACCAAATGTAAGTCAACTTTTAAGATCAAACAATAATTTGTTACTTCTTATTTTGATTGTAGTTTCGGTGGCGGTGGTAAAATTGGTTTGTAATTAGTAGAATGTGTTGACGAACGTTTCTAATGTGTTTTCATCCAATGCATTTGTATTTTTCTACACTTTATTAATTATTGCTTAAGTGTTTACGCACTGGAACTGTCAGTCAATGCTTTAAATGGTATATGTCGAAACGGGTTTAAAGCGCTCACTTTCTATTGCTGTCTGAACTGCGCGCGCTCTCAGACCTCCATGTGACGTATATTGCCTGCAACCAATGGCAGCACTTGTGCCGGAGTGGCCTACCTTCTTTTCGCACGGTCACGGTTATCGTTCGTATATATCTCACACTGATTGATTGTTGAAGGGAGCTACTACTAGGTGTTCTGTGGGGAGCTGTGCATGTGTTGTGACAATGGTTACCCAGGTAAACAAACTAATTCAGACATGCATAAAACGATGTTTCTGTAGTACTTCACATGCACGATTCAATATACATGGTGAAGATTCCTCATCGAAAGAAACACATTTCGGTTTTCAAACAGTCAAAGAAAGTGAAAAAGCAGGAAAAGGTAAGGTTTGAATTAGGTTAGGATAAGGGTTTAACCACTGCCTTCGTAATATACGAAGGCATGGTATAACTGATGGCCAGTAGTTATATATACATAAGTTTAGCGGTTGTTAGCATTGAACTGGCCGATCCAAATATTAGATGGACATAACATAAATTATCTGTTCATCGGGTAAACTATGGCTTGAAGTATGGTTTAGATTGATAGTACCTAGCAAAAATCCTCGAAAGTAAAGTTCATTGTCAGAAAGAGTTGATTTTCCTGCAATTATTTGTAGTGGCGAATATTTTGAGAAAGTGCAACAATCAGAATAATTTTAGAGAAATTATTCTTGGTGTATATCAAAACCTTCGTAGTGACCCTCGTATTTATCACAGTTGTGCAATGAAAGAATGTTATATTTGCGTCAGAATTGCTACTGTAAATCATTTGAAGACACTGGAGTTTAGCAGGTCTATATAACTTAACTCACTAGATGAGATTACTGTTATTTGTGTAATTATGTGTCAGAGAAGGTAATACACTGTTTTTATGTTATTTCAGTGCACTCAGTATTTGAGGCAGTTGCTGAGAAATATGATAAGATGAACGATGCCATGAGTTTTGGAATTCATAGAATTTGGAAGGACATATTTATTCAAAGACTAGGTCCTACACATGACACAAAACTTTTGGATGTTGCAGGAGGAACAGGTATGATCAATGAGCAATATCTACAGTCAGTGAGGCCTAACCTGGCTCTTGACATGTGATTCACACACCTGCAAATGAGGCTAGACGTATCTCGTCCAATCGAGTAATTGTTGCACAATGTGTTTGTAACATGACTGGATGAGAGAGGGCTAGCTTCGTTCGCAGGTGAGTGAACCATGTAGCTATCAAGTGCCAGGTTAGGTCTCGCTGACTTTAAGTGTAGCAATTAGGCTTATGGTGCATATGTTCACTTCAAGCATGTGCATAAAACAGGACTATCAAATATTAACTTTGGCAAGCCACTAAACAATTCGGATAATGTTTAGAAACGTTTACGTGATGAGTTGGTCAGAATTCCGGCAAAGTCCCATTCGGCAGTGTGTACGAATGGTCACGAAAGTTGCCGAAGTTGCTATGTTAATGCAGCGCTGCCAACAGCAGAATGTCCCTAGGAGTTTGTTGCCAATAGAAAGTTTGAATGTTTTGCGGGAGTCGGCATTATGCTATTGACCTTCGTACAAGGAAGAAGTGCAATGGCTAGGTTTATAAGTATTAAGTTGTCAAATGAAGAGGCATGTATGCAATTTTTATATGATGAGGGGCTGTTGAGGACTCGCATGCTATGCAACGATAAATAATAGTAATATAAATATAATAAATATAATATATATAATATAAATCTAATAACATTAAAAGCAATAATATAAAATAAATAAACAAAAAAGAACGATAAATAACAGTAATATAAATATAATAATATAATAAATATAATATATATAATATAAATCTAATAACATTAAAAGCAATAATATAAAATAAATAAACAAAAAAGAACGATAAATAATAAACATAATAAAAATATAATAAAAAAATATATCCCACTGCCGAGTGTGACTTTGCCGAAATTCTCACAAAATCATCGCGTAAGCTTTACTAAACAATATCCATTTCGGCTCATAATAATAATATAATAAAAATAATAATATAATAAAATAATATAATAATAAAGAAGGAGCCAGCGTATCGTATAATAATATAATAATGGATTAAAAATAATAATAAATCCATTTCGGCTCATAATAATAATATAATAATAAAGAACGAGCCAGTAATAATGTATGGAGTTGCGCTACGCGATAGCGGTGTATGTCATTGTTATGTTACTGCTAGATTGCAGGTGATTGCATCACGTGTTAAATAAATATTGGTGTTTAATGTGTTGGCAACGAAAACTAGTGTAGTGTAAAAAGCAATGTTGGCAGATGTGAAATAGCATGTGCTGAAATCTAGTGGGCAATTGTGAAACTACTGCCGGCGCATGTGCAGAAGGTAAGTTCGGACACTTAGAATCTGGCTGGCAAGAAAGTGAACGTTTCTAAACATGAGCCAACAATTCTAACATTACAGTTGAGTAATGCTGTTGCTTAAGGTAGCAAATAAATTAATAAATATATCTGATGTGTTACATTCACACTACTTTCTTTATCCATTCTTCTAAAATCCATTTATACAAGGCTTATTCTTTTGTTTGCTTCAAGATAATAAAGATAAACTTTTGCAGAAATGGTTTTACAGTACATTTCCTGTTGTTATAAAGGGAATATGAGTCAAATCTTTTAAAAACATGATTTGGCTTTGAAATTACATTCTCTCTGCATGGAGATGAGAAAAAACGGAAGAACTATAGTAAACTCTCCATTATTCAGGGTAACGAGTGAAGAAGGTGCATTAAAAGTTTAAAAACACAAATAATCAGGAAGCCTGTAATGAAATGTTTTTTAAGGTACAATATACATAAATAGGAAATTACTTTTGTACTATTCTGGTGATTCTAGGTACAATTATAATGGTTTTTATAGGAAGTTAATTTATTATCCTAGAGTGACGCTGTTAAATGTCACCTACCAATTGTAATTGTTGCTTTCATATGCATGTTCTATTCAACATTAGCTGGGACCCATTCAGCAGTTGAACTGTTTCTAAGTATAAATCCCCAGAGGTTATGATCTACTATTTAGGAATTCTCACTTGCTTAAACACGTAATTAAAGTAAATAACTTGAAACACTATATTACTTGCCAGTAAACTGACAAACATTTTAATATAGTGAACACAAAGTCTATATCCATTTCAAAATGTCTTTGTGTAATACTTTTGCTAGTTATTATTACTATTGTCATGTTATGTAGACATGTGTGAATTAACCTCACCTAAACCTTGCTTTGTCTATATCACTACCAGATACGACCATGAAAGAATTTAGAATTGCTTACAGCCAGATAAATGCAGAAAGAAAGAATTTTGAATAAGCCAAGAATTTAATGGAATACCTTACTTCTATTTAGAGCTCATGATGTGAAAACTGCTGCTTGCTGACTTGACCGGCTTCTGCTTATCTCTGCCTCGTGCTGGAGACATAGGTAGGAGAGGACAAGTGACACATGTCACGCTGGTGGATACGGCAGTGCCCTCCATCTATTGACAGTGATAGCCACTAGTCGAGGTGTTTGATTTATGGCATAATACGTGCAGAGCAAAAATCCTCCAGGCTGTGCAGTGTTTTGCCTGTCTGCATTCTCGGCAGAGAACTTCATCCTAGTGACTATGAATGTTTAAGATATTTTCAACAGATGAAGTCTGTATCATGAATTTTCTGAGAATAGTCTCTGAAGTCTTTATTCTGGATGACTTTTGTATAGCTGGTAAACTGTAAGAGGTAGCACACAAAATATTACTACTCAAAAAATGTATATCTTAAATAAGGAAATGATGAAGCTATTAACAGTGAAGCAACAGAATCTAAAATAAGAACAAATTAGAAACTAAAAGCTTTACTTATCATAGTAATATTGCAAGATTTTCCACGGCTGACATGTTTCAAGTTGTCTCCAACTTATTTTCAAAGCTATACTAACAAGTTACCATAGTTACTGATGCTCATTTTAAAACTGTCACCAATCTCTGAAAACAAAAACCAATAAATACAATCTATTGGAGGTATTTCAAAATTCATAACACAATTCCTGTTTTTTAAAATAAATATCTTCTCCCAAACCATTAAATCTATAGGTCCATTTAATTATTTTAATAATTTAACCTCTGGATTAATTTCATGATTAAATGACCAAAAATGATCTGCCACAGCTGATTTATCAGTTTGTTTATATTTAATAAATATTCTGGTTTCTAAATGACGTTTAGTTTTACCAATGTAAACCCTATCACAAACCAAACAGCTAAATTGATAAATGCCAGATTTTTTATAATTTGAAATTTTATCCTTTTTAGAAAAGTTTAGTAAATTTTGTATATTAAATTTATTTTGAGGGACCAAATTTATTCCATATTCTTTAAAAAGTTTTATAAATTTTTTATTGGCCCACGGATGGTAAGCAAGCTTTTTAAAAATGCCATAGACTCACCTACTTACCTGCTTGCCAAACATCTTACTACTCTACTGAATCCGCTGGTGGGTGACTGTCAACACCATATTGCAAATTCCAGTCACTTTATACAGAAAATTTCAGCACTGAAAGTGGACCCGGATGATATTTTGGTGAGCTTTGATGTGGAATCCTTGTTCACCAGAGTGCCGCTAGAGGACTCACTACAGCTCCTATCTGAACGGTTTCCGGAAGACATCACCCAGCTTTTCAGACACACGCTCACTTCCACATACTTCAATTACAATGGCCAGTTCTTCGAACAGACGGATGGGGTAGCCATGGGTTCACTGTTGTCACCTACTATTGCCAACTTTTTCATGGAGAGCTTGGAACATACTGCCCTGGATACCACCTCAGACAAACCAAAGGCTTTCTTCAGATACGTGGATGATACCTTTGTTATCTGGCCACATGAAAAAGGAAAACTTGCCACCTTCTTAGACCACCTCAACAATCTACATGCAAACATCAAGTTTACCATGGAAGTTGAGATCGATGGCTCACTCCCCTTCCTAGATGTTCTGGTCTACAAGAAGCCGGACGGCAGCCTAGGTCACACGGTATACAGGAAACCAACACACACCAACCAACCGCTACTTGGACGCCTCCAGTCACCACCATCCTACTCAAAAGAAGACAGTTATCTCCACCTTGTTTCACCGGGCTTTCGATATTGCGGATGAAGACCACATTAAGCAGGAACTTAAATACCTACGAGACACATTGCTAAAAAACGGATACAGTGATAACGACATCAAAAAGGCACGCAAGAAGGTTGAAAACAATCGAAACAACCCCCAACGCCTCACTCAAAGGATGGATAGCTGGCCGAACAAAGCCTACATACCATTCTACGGTTCCATCTCAAACAAGATCTCCCGCATACTCGCTAGGTATAACATCAAGACCTTCTTCACGCCTCCAAAGAAGATCCAAGAATACCTTAGGCCGGTAAAAGAACCACTTCGACTCAAGGTCCCAGGAGTTTACAGGATTCCTTGCGAATGTGGTAAAGTGTATGTAGGCCAAACAGGACGCACAATAGAAGAAAGGTGTAAAGAACATCAACGCAATATCAGGCTCCTACAACCAGATAAGTCAGCAGTGGCCGAGCATTGTATAGAGTATGTCCACAAAATAAACTTTGAAGTTCTGGATCATACGGATAAATACTGGGACAGAGTCATTAAGGAAGCCATTCAAATCAAACTACATCCAAACAATTACAACAGGGACCGCGGACTTCAGCTAAGCCCTGCCTGGACAATAGCCATGAAACACATTCACTTTTTTTTTTGTGGTGGGGAAAAAGGCTACTTACGCCCTAACCGCATGCATGCATGCGAGTGTAAGACTCCTACCCTGGCTTCGAACCCGGGCAGCCTACTCACTAAAAATCCCCACCGGAAGTCTTGAGGTCAAGGCCTCTATGCTGCAGTACCGCATAAAGCACCTGCGCATTCTGTGGTGAGAGATGGAAGCTGCCTGCCAGTGGCAGTAACAGCGAGTATTACTGATGTGCCGGAGGGCAAACATGACATAAGCCCTGAGTGCCCCCTGGTAGTAAATAATGGTGATGTGTATGATAGTTGATGGTGTTCTTTTTGTGTTTCAGCCATTTGGCATCGTTAGGTGTAGATGCATGTGAGGGATGAGTGAATGAGCATGTTTTGTTTTAAAACTCCACCCGAAGGTTTCGTTTCTTGTCAGCGTAATTTTTTTTTTATTATTATTATTATTATTTTTTTTTTTTATTTATATTGCGTCCTATAATCTATGCTAGTAGTATTTTAAGAAATGCTTATATAACTAGGTGCAGTTATGGTGATATTTATAAGATTTACAACTTGTAGAGATAACTTCTACTGTGTCATTTAATCTTAGTTACTAGGGTCTGATTAAGCCGGAGGCTTCGGCATTAATCGTGTACCTGATCTTGCCTGGTCGTATAAGTGCACACACGGCGGGCTGTCTGCCTGAAGTGCAGGAGCGAGCCTGTGCCACTACCGGGGAGGCCCTCGTCTCCCGGGGTCCGCCTTGGCTAGGAAGCACAAGGACTTGTGAGGGCTTGAGTGTAAGTGTATGTTTTTATAGTGTTGTGTGTTTGTTGTGTGCTTCCCTTCATCCCCTAACCAGTAATTTCATTGTACTAAATTATTCAGGTATTCCTGTATGTTGAGTTCAGGTTCGCCTATGCTTATAGTGCGATCGAACAATGATAGAGGGCGGAGGTGTTTGTCGCGAGTCATATCATACTCCCTGAGCATTCGTATTTGCTCATTGTGGTTCTTATTCTTTTTGGCGTATAGGTTGCATGCCAGGTTGTTGTTGTTGTTGTAGTGTTTAACGCCCGCTTTTACTACTACGGCACCGCAGGCGGTGACACTGATGATACATGAAGATGGAGCACCGGTGGAATGAGATGGCGGGGGAAACCGGAGTACCCGGAGAAAACCCGCCCTGACGCCGCTTCGTCCACCACGAATACCACATGCGGGTCCCTGGGAGCATGCCAGGTGTTTAATAAACTGCTCGATTGTGAGCATTTTTAGCTCTTCATGTAACTGGTACGTCGGAGCCTCTGGCGGTAGTTTAGCAATAATTTGCAGTGTTCTATTTTGCATTGTTTGGAGGCGTTTTATGTGCATTTTTGCCGCATATCCCCATACCGGGGCGGCGTAAGTTAAGATGGGTCGGATCAGCGTCTTATAGAGCGCAAGTCCCATGCGTAGCTTAAGGCTGCTGTTAAGATTTATGAGCGGGTACAGTCTGTTGAGTTGGCCATTGGCCTTTGCTCTGGCTGAGTTAATATGCTCTCTCCATGTGAGATATTCATTCACAACAGCAACTATAGTGATTCTGGACCAAGTACTGACCCTCAAGAAAACACTGTGGCCGGTGACAAACATAGCCCAAAACAGCAGGCCCAATCACAAATCGTCACCCGCTCATTGGCCAGGGCAACGCAACCCCCTCCCACCTAACATTGTATATATATATATATATATGGGGAGCGGAAAAATAACGGTCATTTCATTCTGACGAAGGCCATGGAGTTTAGAATGGCCGAAAGTTCAATATTTTCAAACCTCACACGGCTGATCGCCCGTGAAACTATAATAAATAACGTGCGCCGTGAAAGCTTTAAATCTTATATTGATTTCTGCACATTGCCGGCACCCTTTTTTGCAAGAAAATCAGCTTTCTCATTACCACTCAGTCCACAGTGAGCTGGTATCCATTGGAAGACTAGGTGTTTTTGAAGTGCTGTTAGATGGGTAAGGATTTTCCAACATTCAATAATTGTTTGGGTTTTTTGGTGACAACTTGGAAGTAATTGCTATAATTGCTGCCCTGGAATCTGAGAGAATAACTGCTTGCTGAAAATGTGAAATTTAGTACAAAAGATTTTGTAGGGCCATTCGAATTGCTTCAATTTCTCCATCAAAGTTTGTAGTTCCATAACTTTAAGATACAAAAAATTTAGATCTTGTTAAAACACTCAGTTTATGTCCAAATACATTTTTTGAGATATTCCTCATTACTTGTACAACTTTTGGAAAACCTAAGCTTTCGTCAAATGGAACATCATAATTCATTTTTATATATATTAGCTGTGCAAAGAGAATGGAATTTGGAAGCTTTAAAAGATTTGACTATCGCTCAAAGCCTACTGTATTCCCATATTCCCTGTGTACCTAAAAGGAAATAAGCAATAAGGTAATTTTTGAAAATATTTATCTCAACTAACATCAAGAAGGTATAGGAATGAGAGTTTTTAAGAATGGTTAGTACACGAGTAGAGAAAGTCATGTGAGTGCAACACATCAGATTTTTTAATTCTCTTGTAGTGATGCTCATGTCTGGATTTCCTTTGCAGGTGATATTGCCTTTCGGTTTCTGAAATATGTAAATTCATCAAAAGTTGGGAAGGAAATCTCGGGTCACGTGACAGTGTGTGATATAAATGAAGCAATGTTAGAAGTAGGTCAGAATCGTGCACAGCTTTTGGGCTACACAGGAGACAGAATCTCTTGGCTTAAAGGTGACGCTGAGAGATTGCCCATTGAGAATGAGAAGTATACAGCATACACCATAGCTTTTGGAATCAGAAATGTTACACACATGGACAATGTTTTAGAAGAAGCCTACCGTGTACTGAAGCCAGGAGGACGTTTTATGTGCTTGGAGTTCAGTCAAGTAGACAATCAATATCTGCAATGGTAAGTTCAATTGCTGCATTTAAATCATGCTAAGGCCAGTTTCACCATCACATGTTAAATTTTAACACAATGTTAAAGCTATTTAACCCAAAGTTAACAAAAATTCTATTAGCTTTAACACAGTGTTAAACTTCATGTTAAATTAACATACCAATATTCCTGTGTTAAAGTATTTAGCATATGGGGATTAATTGATCTGCATCATTTTCCCCTGGCTTTCCAATATGAAGTCTGCAGGTTGTCACTTTTAAGGCCTTTGCATTTGACAAGGCGCTGTTTGTTCAGGATGACATCTTCTTCACAGAAGATATGTTAAGAGTAGAAAAATGACTGTTTCAAATCAAGCAGCAGATGTGAGTTATTGTGTTTGGAAGCTTTTGTGGTTTCAAACCGTAGAAGAGCTGTGCATTGAAATGATTTTGACTTCCTGTGAGAAGAGAGATTTTTAAAGCGTTATAGACTGTCAAAAATGGTGCTGGGCAGAATTGTAGAAGAAATATGTGATGCTAATAAGCAAAGGTTTTCATGGACAGAGTTAGGATGAATAAAAGATGATTCAGGGCGAGAAGGCTGTAGTCTACCAGACTTCTTTTCTTCACTCCCAGATGCTTCACTTGTCACTGCAGTCTCTCCATCAGTACTGAACCACCGGCAGAATGCGCAGGCTTATGAAGGCCTCCCATCAACATGATATTAACAGTAGGTTAAACGAGAAATTAGCGCTTGCCCCACATGTATTGAACCGTCAAATTCTGCAAAATAGCCATCACCTGCAGACTCCACCTCTTTATTGTTGGCAAATCTTTTGCCACCAAGCCATTTCTTCTAGTTTGGAAGCAGAACATAATTGGAGGGGCTAAATCTGGTGAATAGGATGCATGAGGGAGCAATTCAGTCTTTAACTCATTGATTTTGGCCATGGTGAAATGGATATGTGACTTGGCGTCTTGTCCTGACAAAACAAAACTTTATTTTTCACTAAATGCGTCCATTTTTGCTTGATTTCATCACTCAAATGCTACAGCAAGTTCACATATGTATACTCACCATTGATTGTTTTTTCTTTTTGGAGTTATGAAAATTATCCCATGTGCATCCCAAAAAAAGATAATGATATTGCCTACACATGGAACTATCTTTGCCTTCTTAGGAGCCTATTATGCCTTTTTAATCCACCATTTTGACTGTTCCTTCATCTCAGGTGTGAAGTGATGGACCCATATTTCATACATGGTTCTGAATTAATGCAAAATCTCAGCTTTATTGTGGCAATGTCTGCTAGCTTGCTCACTTTCAGGCAACTGTGCAATACCATTTTATGGATTTCCTTTAAAATTTCTGGCATGAACACCTCATTTGGTCAATCACTGCAATTTTCATGTTGGCCGCTCGTACAGCCTCGCTTTAATTCTGCTACCCAATATTTTACTGTTGTAAATAAAGGAGCAGACTCCCCCAGAGCTCAGCTTTAATATTAGTTGGACTAAGACCTTTCAAATGAAAGTATTGCATCACATAACAATGACTAGCTTTATCCATATTTACAAATTTCCTGAGAGTATTTACTATTGATGGTTGCCAAACAAATACTAAACAACGTAGCATGTTGAACTTCAAAGTTAAGCTTTATAAGGTTGGTACTTTCTACCATAGTCATTTATTTGAAACAAGTACTAGCTTTGAGAGGTAGAACTGGAACTTAAAAATTCCACTTTGCCCACACATGGCTTGTGTGTTTAAAAACACCAACAGTAAGTTTGTTGGCATAAATAAATAATAAGTACTATCTATTTGTCAGGCCTGGTACTTCTGGGACTGCGCTCATATTATTGGTTATGAAGAAACAGATATCCTTGCCATAACATCTTGTTACTAAACATGTCTGCACCGGGAAGCTCTCAACATAAAAAAAGAAGCACTCAAACTTTGCAACACATGGTATCATGCCGTATAAAATAGTTTTACAGCCAAACCACATGGATCAATCACAGAAAAGTATGGTCCCACTCCAAATATTGCATACCAATCAGATAATGGGAGGGTGGTACCTACCAGCGCCTTCTGTCAGTGATTCAGCAGTGATGGAGAGACCATGAACCGGAACTTTCCTCTTTCTGCAATGTTACAGGTGTTAACAATCCTTCACTTTTGTGCTACCGACATATTTCATATCTGATGGCTGTAGACAATGGTATTTCAAAAATCACTGTGTGTAGAGTTATCCAGAAGGTTTCCAAAGCAATTGCTTCACAATGTGCCCAGTACATAACCTTTCCTTTTGCAGAGGAACATCCAACAGTAGTAAATGATTTGTATCAAATGTAGCAATTTCCAGGCATTCTTGGAAAATGACAGACTGCATGGAAATGACAGTTTGATCTCGTGGTGGTGAAAGGGCAGAAATTCATTATTACTGCAGGGGTTACTTTTTGATTAATTAATTAATCGCCAAAACATAAAAATATGGAGCTCTCTAAAAAACGGTTACCATTACTGCTATTGATCTCTTCAATATCATTGTGAAAAATATTGGAGAGCAAGAGGATTAATGACTTCATTGTCAGAAATCCAGCATTAGCTAACAACAACTTTTTGATTAATGTGCAGGTTTTAAGTGACACTAACCTAGCATTGTGGGTTAGGTGACCTGGTGTTGAAGACAGCACTATATTTAAAAACTCTCATATATGAAGCTGTACTACTTGGTGATAATAGATATCTTTTGACACCTTACATTCATCCTGAAATGAATTCAGAATAGATACAATTCTGCTCATGCCAAAACACGTAGTTGGACTATGGAAAAGGTGCTTTCCTGTTCTCAGTCTGGGATTGGGATTGCGTACCAAACTTGACACCATGCTGCCAGTCGTTGCAGCAACAGCTGAGCGATAGAGACAAGAGACCTGCCACCGCTACACCAGTTCATCAGGGAAAGACAACACATCCTATCCATATGGAAAACGAACCTACCGCTGTGGCATAAAGGAATTCAACAGCACAAGAACACATCAACTGTAATTAATTTTTATTTAATTCAGAACCATACCACTGTAATTTCACAAGTTTTGCTTTCATTAGTTCTTGCTTGAATTTTTTAGTCTGTTTGTTCAATTCAGCCAATTCTAATTCAGCATTCTACTTTCTTTGTAGGAGCAGCATTTCCTGCCCACATAAAGGAGTTTGACTGCTTGCTTGGTCAGCAAATGTATTCAGAACACTGACTATGTTGGTACTCCTTGGAATACTGTTAATATCAGGAGTTACCAGCCTTTGTTACCTGTGACGACCATTTTATTCTGCTGGTTTCAGCTTGGAGACAAATACATATAAGGTGATGCTGCACTGTATTATAAAATGTAGAATAATAATGAAGATAACGCAGATATCCAATAAATATTCCATTTCTTCTCCATTTAGTAATAGTTAAAGATAGGTCTTTGCCTTTGGTATTGAGGTTTGCATTAAGGCATATAAAGCATGGAGTGTTCTGTCAATTCAAAGTGTATAATATTTTTTTATTGTTGTATCACTTCATAGTATTAATTCCAATTTATTGTTCAGAGTACCTTTTAGATTTTATTTGAAGCATAATTATGTTCACAAGACAAATACAGAGTTCTGCCATGGCCGAATGGTTAGGTCACTCGCCCTTCACCAAGGCAGCCTGGGTTCAATCCCAGGGGACCGCATGTTGTCCTCCATGGTCTAGGGGTAACATGCTAGCCTCTGGCTCGCAAGGTTGGAAGTTCAAACCAGTGGGGGGGGCGATGGAATTTTTTCAGTCATGAAAATGCTTAACGTGGGTTTCTTCAGAAGGGAAGTAAAGACGATGGCCCTATGCTGTAGATTTATGGTATGTAAAAGAGCCACAAGCCTGATGGAGAAAGCTCTGAGCAAAATTAAGCTGTCCTTTATGCCCAATATACAGGTTGAGTACAAATAAAACCAAATAATTTTAAGGCATGATTCAGTAGTTATAATGGAGTATTTTCTTATCAGGAATGTATATCTATAAACATTATGTTATTGAGCTAGAGGGCATTAAAGTTTTTGAAACACTGCATCGTGTTAGATGAAATTCTCTTGAACAGGTCACTACGCATTTACTACAAGACATTAGGAGAGTTGTGAAATAAGATTAGCCATGTATCTTCAATTTTAAAAAAAATACAATAATAGAAAACCATGTTTTAAATATTGATGTAATATGTGGCACTAAATCCATGTGCTCTGAAGCAGGTCAAACCTTTTAACTGATCTACAATACACATTATTTAAACAGAATTGGGATAAATTCTTCACCACTCTGCCCTCTATGTGATCTGCAAGAGGAAATGGATCAAGACCACCTTCAAATATGCCCAGCCACTTCTAGTGCCCCATCCATCAGTGAAAAATATTGGAGAGCAAGAGGATTAATGATTTCATTGTCAGAAATCCAGCATTAGCTAACAACAACAGTACACATTACTGTCAATAACATAAGCAAATACTACCATTAATGGTCAAATTTTCTCCGTCCTTAAAAGGCTTCAAACATAATTAAAATAAGCACAAAACAAAAATTGAACAAGTGCATATGTTTGAGAGGTAGAACTGGAACTTAAAAAGTCAATGCCACAGCTGGGATTTGAACCACAGACCCTCCGCTTGCTAGGAGGGTGCTCTAACCATTAAGCTACTGTGACAACCTGTCAGAATGACATTGAATTCTCAAACCAGTTCGTATTTTTCCCAGTAAACCACAAAGGCAGTCTCACATCATTGAATTTTTAAGTTCCAGTTCTACCTATCAAACATTGCCCACACATGGCTTATGTGTTTAAAAACACCAATAGTAATAAGAGGTAGAACTGGAACTTAAAAATTCAATGCCACAACTGGGATTTGAACCACAGACCTTCCGCTTGCCGGGCGGACGCTCTACCACTGAGCTATTGTGACAAACTGCCAGAATGGCATTAAATTCTCAAGTCAGTTCGTTGTGGCATTGAATTTTTAAGTTCCAGTTCTACCTCTTAAACTTGGCCCAGACACGGCTTGTGTGTTTAAAAACACCAACAGTAAGTTTGTTGGCATAAATAAATAATAAACACCAATAGTAAGTTTGTTAGCATAAATAAATAGTAATTACCATCTGAAGGTTAATTAATCCCGGGACATAAAGTTGTTGTTGTTGTTGTTGTTGTTGTTGTTTTCTAGTGCCTTGCATCTGGCAATGAAGCCATTAGCATTCGTGCTTTCCAATACTTTTGAACTGTAGTTCCTTCTGATCTTAATGCTTCACAGGTCTTCAAGTGGTCTTTGTTCATTTCTGCTGGATCGTTACACAGGACACATATTGGTGAGGCTGAGATACCTATTCTGTAGAGATGACTTGCTAAGCAGTCCGAGACATAAAGTACTTACAATAATAAGTCAACATTGGGGTAATTGTCTCTGATGTTAGACTGCCTTTGTGGTTTACTGGGAAAAATACAAACTGGTTTGAGAATTCAATGTCATTCTGGCAGGTTGTCACAGTAGCTTAATGGTTAGAGCACCCACCTAGTAAGCGGAGGGTCTGTGGTTCAAATCCCAGCTGTGGCATTGAATTTTTTAGTTCCAGTTCTACCTCTCAAACATTGTCCACACACGGCTTGTGTGTTTAAAAACACCAACAGTAAGTTTGTTGGCATAAATAAATAAGTGTTAATAAATGATGTTCAAAATGCCAGTGTTGGACTTCGGAGCATAATTGATAGCATTATGGTAATGATTGCCTAGCTCTTTAAAATATACCCAGCATATCACTAATATGGCACCATGGCCGAGTGGTTAGAGCATTTGCCCACCACCTAGGCAGCCCAGATTTGATCCCAGGGACCTGCATGTGGTATTTGTGGTGGACGAAGCACCGCCAGGGCAGTTTTTATCTGGCTTCTCCAGTTTTCCCCACCACTCATTCCATCAATTGTGCCATTATCACCTTTCCAATCATCGATTTTGCCTGCATTTCATATCATTCTCTTCCTCACTATCATACCTGGTCCTGGACTGACCACCCGGTTCCAGGTCTTCAATCTGTCCAGTCCATAGGTTCCTGTGCTGCTAGACAGGTGTGTGACCCTAGGCACTGGCTTGTAAGTCCTACATAAGGGGAGGGTAATCAGGTAAAGAAAAAAAAGAAAAATATTACTAATACATCAAATGCTACAAAGATCTTGGCCATTATCTCCTCTTCACTATTAAATTACCTTGTATACAAGAGTCTGAACATGTCCTCATAAAAAAATCCAAAAGTGTTAGATCTGATGGACGTGCTGGCCATGATAAAGGTGTTCCTCTACCAATCCAGCAATCAGGATATATTACACTTAGAAAATCCCCTACATCACCAAAATAATGTGCAAGTGCCTCATCTCCTTGGAACAACATTAACTGGTCTATTCCTAAGGGAACATCTTCCAGAAATTCCAATAAAATGTGTTGTGGGAACTGTAGGTAGATGTAGCCTGTCAAACGCGAAGATGATAAATGGGGTCCTAAGAGTGTCTCATTTACAAAGGCAGCCCAAATGTTCACTACAAACTGGCATTGGTAATTGTAACTAATAGCCCTAGGATTATTCTGTGTGCAAATGTGACAGTTGTGTCTATTAAATGTGCCCTCTCGTGTAAAAATCTTCTCGCCTGTCCACAGCTTGGTTGCAGGAAATCTTGATTGATTGATGTGTTTATGAAGAAACCACTGGACAAACTATAGTCGGGGTGGAAAATCATCTAGTCCTTATGCTTGAACTTGGGCGAGATCATACGGATGTAATTGCTGCTTGTGCAGAATTCTAGTAACCCAAGATGGCTTGTATGCATGACATGCACTATTGCTCTGTTGCTGTGGATGGAGAATTACAAGCCATTATTCCTTCATTTCTTTGGAGTGCCAAGTGATGTGTTTGTTTTTGGAAAGTTCCTGTTTCTTGCACTCGTTGATGTGAGGCAGTAAAGGTGTTGTGATGAGGCTAATGTCTCCTTGAGTGAAGTTCAGCGTAAAGGTCTCATGCCCTTTTTGCATTTCTCCAAGCAGCGCCATAGATATAATGCATATTTTTTAGTAACAAAAACAAAGTAACAAAATGGAGGTTTAAGGTTAATCATAATACAATGTTAAAAACAGAATACACATGATATTTCAAAATGCAAAGAAAACAAAACATAGGTAATATTCCAATGCCAAAGAGAGAACAAGGATCTGTGTGATGCAATTCTAAAGGTTTAACAAATCTTAGAGACTATAAGCTTCACTTATCTTAATATCTGCTGAAAGTTCTGGAAATCTAATGGAGACTATGCAGTTTCACATTAATTCTAATGTATAATCTGTGTAAATCTTGTTTATACTGGTCGCCATTGTAACAACCTAAATCACTTAAATTTCTATGTGTTACGAACCTATGAACACAACAAATTTACAAGTGGAATCAGATGGCAATATTTCAAAATTCATTACACGATCCCTATTTTTCAAAATGAATATCTTCTCCCAAACCATTAAATCTATAGGTCCATTTAATTGTTTTGATTAATCTCAGGATTTATTTCATGATTAAATGACCAGAAATGATCTGCCACAGCTGATTTATCAATTTGTTTATATTTAATATTTCTAAAATGTTCCTTTATTCTGGCTTCCAAATTACATTTAGTTTTACCAATATAAACTCTGTCACAATCCAAACAGCCGAATTGATAAATGCCAGATTTTTTTATAATTTAGAATTATATCCTTTTTAGAAAAATTCAACATACCTAATACAATACATAATTGTATGTGAAATTCTCCAAAATCAAGAAGATATAGTCTCTAAATATTGGGAGGCAAGAAGAAGAATGATTTTATTATCAAATTCTGAGCATTAGACACACACACATATTTTTATACTATATTTTTTTGTGTAAGCAATTTTATACCATGTTCTTTAAAAATTATTGTAAATTTTTTATTGGTCCAAGGATGGTAAGTAAACTTTTTAAAATTACAATCATCTTTTATTTTCTTGAGGGTAGAAACTTTTTTAATGAAGCTAGCCAGAATATAGTCTATGGTTTGTTAAAACTTTAGAATTGTACTGCTTCAGTATTAATAGCTTCAGTATTTTCATAATAAGTGTGATTGAGAAATGTTAGTCTTCTAGCCCGAGAACAAGAACTGGCATACATTCACTATACGAAAATACTCAAATTGAATCCCTTATCATGCCTTAAAATGGTTTGTTATTATTCTGACTCACTCTGTAGAATGGGACACAGAACCATAGCATTTAAAGAGTATCCATAAATGACACTCAATTTCAATTTGGGATTTGTGGTGGTTGAAACAACTACCATATCGAAATCGGCAAACTATTGGGACTGCTCCATTAAAGAATCCATAGCAATCAAGCATGAACTAAATAACATTAACAGGGACAATGGCTTGCAGGCAAATAGCATTTGGAACTCAGTGTTCAACAGAGACCAGCATACATCTTGCAGTAGGCTAATCAGAGTGCTTTGGCTCCATAATGGGTGTCAGATAATGTGGGACCCGAGCTTATCATGGAGCAGCATAAGGCTGTTCCCCCCTCTCCCCGCACCAGACTGACTATAAATATAGGTGATCAGAGTCTCAAACTCTTTCCCTATAGACGAGAGGGACTTTTACTCTTGAAAGCTCAGAAATCCTTCCAGAATTTACTAGCTCGAGAGAAGTTATTTTCACATGATCAGGGGAAGTTGCAAGGTCTACTGCATGTGCAAGCCATTGTTTTTCAAGTGTCCACATCAGGAAAATAGCAAAACAATACCTAAGGCTTGTAAGTATCCATTTTTACACATACATTTATTGTATAAAACATATGCAAGTTTGAATGCTATGTGCAATAGACAGAAATGGTTTTTAGCTATCTTTGTAACATTTTGGTGTTTTTGGGAAGGAATTTACTCACATGTTGTATATGCCCCATTGGTTCTTTCCACAACAAAAGTAACTGCAGATTACTTCTGAAGAAGTAATAGTGGGAATAGTATAAGTAGCTGGACATTGTAAATAATCAATGTGTGCTTGATGATATATGATAGTATATCTAGCCATGAACTGTGAATCTTAGATGGAATAGGTTTTGAGACTTGATAGTTTTACCTGTGTTTTTTCTTACCCTATAAATTTTTAATTATGTTACACCATATGTTATCTTTTGCTTTCTTCTTTTTAGTAACGAGCAGAAATTCCGGAGGAACTTTCCAAGCCATTTGAATTTGATGACTGTAATGTCATATGTAGAGGGGATGTGAAGCGATGATGAAAGAGAAATTACCTCTTTTTGTCCTCTTGAGGCATTAAACAAAAGTGAGAGCAAGGAGTCACACAGGTGCCTAGAAATCATGTGCCTTGGTGCCATACTGATGTTTTTGAGCCTATAGCACCTGCACCAGCTGTTAAACATTTTTGACAAAGACAGAAATTGGACAGCACAGAAATATTTCCTAAAATATATTCCTTGTGATGTTTTTAAGCTTTTATCTTCTTGTGCAAACTGATCTTCCCTTACATGCACAAGTAAATCACTAAATCTTCTGCTAAAGAGAAAAGAATATTTTTTGGAATAACAATCAATAAAAATGTTTTATCCTTGTGTGGTGCTACTGGATAAGCCACTTGGATGATGTTGGTTGCCACTGCTAATGGAAGGCTGCCCCTTGACTTGAGAAGATGATTGCATGAGGCCATTGCCTGCACTTTGCCCAGTCTGCAGGTGTATCGTGTCAATACACAACCAGAGAGCCAGCATCAGCACTCAGTGAGAAATAGCTACACCATCTCCTCGGCTACATTTCTTAGCCAATGGGCAGCACAATACCAATGCTGTCGTGCATTACTCATCATAGACCTTTGAGGAATCTTATGTGAGCTTTGTTACCTTGTTGGCATGTAAAACAACGTACCAGACTCGCTATAAGATCAACAAGCCAAGAGACCTAAGTCAGATGAAGGGCAGGACATTTTAATGTGTTCCTGTACGGTTTTAAGAGTAAAAGCAAGTCACAAGTTTTCTTTAAACCAAACATAGGCATTGTTAATGTAATGAGCTTTATGGGTCCACTTAAATGTGTGTAAGCAAACATAGTGGTGTCCAATGAATTGTTTTGGTTGCTCAGTTTGTATGCCAAGAGATATTGCTTGCATTACTTTGCTCATGGTATTACCTTGTACTAATTGGGTACCTTTTAGAATGTCCTTTATGCAAGGTAGTCTTAGTTTGGAGTTTCTCCACTGATTTAATATATTTTTCAATCTTTGTTATAATTCAGTTTATCTTAAATGTTTTTTCTATATATTCTTCACGTATTGTATATGCATTCTTTTTGTTTTAATTATTATTGTAATGTTAGTATTTATTAAATCTTTTTCTATCTTGTTTATAACAAATCTGGTTCATTGCTGGGCAGGATCCTTCCCCATTTTTCCTATGCATCCATAGTTGTCATATGCAGGATATTGAGGAAGATGAAACACAGCCATAATATTTTAAATTTTCCGAGTTTCTCGAGTACTGAGAGATAGAGTATTGTCAACATACAGCAAAGGTTGTTTTGAATGGCTTGGCTAACACCACGCACCTCGCATTTGGCAGGAACTTTCCAGCACAGCACTCACTATGTAAGGTTATGGTGAGTGAATGCATAGCAGGACGATGTAAAAATAGCGGCGCTACCTGACAACGGAGGTTAGTTTCCAAATCGCCCTAGTATATCTTCAGTTTCATACTTGTAAAATATTTTAAGATTGTCCTTGGTGGTATGGAGTAATTGAATGTCACATCCCTGTTTTGCCATGTTCAATTTGTTATTTCATTGATTTTGTGGATATGTGATTTGGTTTCATCCGCTTTTTTTGCCTACAGATGACTATTGTGTTGTGTGTTCATTTGTATAATATGTTGCTGTTTATGACTCATTGTATTTGGCAGGGTAGAAATGGATCTCTCTTTGAAATTGTAAGTGTTCGAAATGCCACTGATATGTAACATTGCTATTTTGGACTCCATGTGTGAAATTTCCAACATCTAAAACAATGTATAAGTACATGTCACTTTTCGTTCCACTTGGAGATGCTTGATTATGAAAAATTACAGAAAAAGAATTAGATGAACATTTTGAGTTTTGAATTACTGAACTAAGAGGACATAACTGACTAAAATTTGTGGAAAAGTGAAAGTATCAAGGAGTGACTCATAAACAAGTGTTATTTTCAAACTTAAAGTATTACAAAATAAAATAATTTGAATTTTTAATACTATTTAAAGTGTTGTTTACAAGCAAACATTTGCGCTTTTGAGACCGTCATCCTGAGAATAGCAGAGAATTTTCAAACCACGACTGCAGTTAAGTCAAGGCAATAGGCACCTATACAACTTGAGCTGACTGAGTGGCGAGAGACCTCAACTGCTACAGTGGTGATAAGGCAATTTCTCCTGACATTGGAAAAGAGGCACTAAAGTGGCTTAATATACTGTGTGCTGTATAGTTGCATAGTTGTTTCTGTATCTTCATTACTCAAGTAGCACATTGTGACATTAGTTGTACCCATCTTACAGATTATCTTGGTTGACGGTTCACGTGCATCAAATAACAGCAATAAAAACAAGTGAAATCTCAGTGATGTAAAAGAAATCTGAAAAATTAGTTTATTACTTATGTTTGGACTCTGCTTCTTAAGGTATTTTCTTTTCATTAAATTAAATACAAGCTTTGTAATATGTGAATCCTCTAATTTAATGTTATTAGCACTTCACAAGAATCTATCATTTTAAAGATTAATATGCTTCACCAACACATTTTCTACTTAGCTATGGAGAGTTTAACAAAATCTTGTCATTAAAATTAGGTGGTACCAACGTTTTTCATAACAAGATGAACAGAAAACTGAGACCTTATTGGATATTGTTGTTCATATATTGCTTCTCAGCAGAAATGGATTCTCACAAGACAAGGAATTGAAAAGGCTGTTGTTTGTAATGTTTGTGCAGCCTATCATGGTAAGACATGTGCAAGTCAGGAAGACAGCTGTGAAGAAACAAAGCACTGGGCATGCAGAAAGCAGGTGACAATTTATAACTTCCAGTCAGGGCATAACACAGCAAAACATGTCGCATCAAGGAATGGATACCATAACAACAAGTACATCACCTTCCAGTGTTCAGCATTCAAACCTTCACCATGTGCTAGAGCTGTGGTAGTCTACCTTGACAGGTTTAGGAAGGTCTTTGGCTTCCAGTACTCTGTAAGGGTTACACCCTCTTTTAGTTTACCTCATTGAACTTAGCCAGTTTAAGAAATTTCATGTCAAAGTGGTCTAGGAGAAGAAAGTAAGTCTACGTTTTTGTACAGTGCAATGTATAACTTGTACAATTCAGTGCTGAATCTAAAATGTGGAGTATTTTGCTGTCCTCTCCGAGTGTAATCCCTCAAGGTCCACGAAAGTCAGTATGATAGAATGCTCATCCACAATACACTACCATACCCGGCTACAACATGAAGCTATTGAAATTTATAAAAATCCCCACAATTTCAATAAGAAAGAAGAAGCTTTGAAAGTTAACAGCTTCTGGTATCCTGTCATTGAAGGAAAGAAATGGCAAAAAACAGGAGAAATTCCAGTGCACCAATCAGGAGGAAACAACATCTTGGGTGAAGCCCGCCCCCTCCCTCCTGCTGTCTGCCATCTGGACCAATCAGCGGAGGCCACTTGAGGGATAAATACAGTAGCTCAGACGCCACGTTAACTTCTCCAAGGAGATTACAACCACACCACTGAAGATGTTCGCCGCAGTTGTGGATGAAACGTCTGGGTACTTAAACTCCAGCAGACCATGATATAACAGCCCCAAAATAACTCCTATACTCCATCCAGCCTTAGATCCGCCCCTTATATCCCTCCGCGATAACCTGCGACTAATGCAAAACAAAACAAACCACGTGGATTCATGCCTAGTGTTTATGTTGCAACAGAACGATATTTACTTAGGAGTTTTAGAAATATTGCTGCTATCATGTTACATTCAAGCAGTCTTTACGAGGGCTATCCTACATCTTGAAAACTCACAGAATAATCGGATATTTAGGGTACTACATTTTATGGTGTGCTTTGGTTTCGGCGTATCACCGGTTAGTTGTTGACGGCTTGTGTTTACACCAAGTGCAGATCTAAGGGTGGAGCAATTATAGTTATAAAAAACATGTTGTTTTATACCATGTAGGTCGCAATATGTGATGTCACACCAAGCAATTTTTTTAAATATAGGAATTGCATAGGATTTATATGGGACTGTTAAATTTTGCTATTATAAGCAATACATTGTTAAAAGTGATGGCGCTATGACAGTTTCGACTGTATATAGTATTTTAATAAAAATCCTTTGGGTTATTTTTGAGATTTTCCATATTAAATTGCTATATCTGGTGTTCTGATTTCCACCTTCTTTGTCCTTGATATTGTTCAATGTGGCAGATTGCACTAATTTTACTATGCCCAAGTCATAAGCACAAGTAATTGGTCTGTGAGACTATGGAGAATATTTTAACACTAGTGCAGTGTCTGGCAATTGTTTCCAGGAAGCTATGTCCTCATAGGAGTTGTTTGGTATGGCGTACTTGGTATTTCAAAGTAGCATAAGGGAATCACAGACCAACTACATGCATTGCTACCAGTTATTGCCATACTTTTCCTGCTTGGTAGGTACCTTATTTTAGTATCTTGTAATTGCTGTAATTGCCACTTCTTTTGATTGAAATTGTTTGACAACTTCTAGTTTCATAATACATATGACGATGTAAATCTTTAATTACAGTTTTAATTTTGAAACATTAAATAAATGTACTTTTTTTTTTTCTATGCAAAATAAAGAAACAGGTATTTCTGATTACTGAAAAAATATTTTCAAAAATTTACAGAAAAAACAAGCCTATACATCATTTCAGAATTATTTCAAATGAATACAAAACATTTTCATTTTTAATTTAACAACTTCCTCAATTATCATTAAAAACAAAAACTCTTGCTTATGCTTACAATTTTCTTAAAATGATTTTGTCAATTTTGATTAAAATACCATATGTGTAAACAATTTGTATGACAAAATATATACCTTTGAATGTCTGCACATAAAACGTGAAGTTCTCTTCAATGTGAGTGAATGCTGTAAAATTTGTATAGCATGGAAACTGCAGACAAAAAGACATACCACACAAGAATATAGATGTACAATTTATGTCAAATACACAATTTTTTTTTGTGGCATTTACAATTTCTGAGATATTGGTTTGAATTTTGAAATACTGTGACACTGGGCAGCAACATGCGTCAGACATCCAGGATCAAGCTACCTTGCTCCGGTGCAAGGCAAGTAAATATGTGGCCGATGACAAAGGGGCTTCTATACAGTCAGCTTGTTTGTGAGAGGTTTGAGAAAAATCCATGATATGTCATTCTTGTGTATATAAGCAGCAGGCAAAGCAACGAGAGAAGAGAGTTTTTGTGATGGAGTTGTCAGTGTTGAACAAGACAGCTATTAGCTGTGTGTGTACGTGCGTGCTAGGCTCTAGAAAATCACCAAATATTGCAATGAAAGATATCTCATACTGCTAATGTTGGAATGTAAACAATATCAAGCTAAACACCGCTTGTTGAAGTAATGAAATGTGTATCTAAAGTAACAATGTTTAGCTAGGGTTTAAACAGGTTGTTTCCCCATTTCATTTTCGCAATCCGTATTATTATACATCTGTTCTGGGCGGGTAGCTTGCCGCTGGAACATTGTATCTATTTTTATTACCTTTTTAACTTCTTCATCTCGGCAGGCTTTTAATTTTCTCTTTTGATAACCACTTAAATATGTCCTATTTTTCGACATTGTAGTTCTAATTTAATGCAGACGTTTAACAGCAGTCTGTATGAAGGCTATAACCGGTGGACGGTAAAAAAAAATATGTTAATGCAATTATAGCATAGTTAAGCGTAAACAAACGCAATTGCATAAATACATAATGGCAATATCCGAGTCCAGAGTTGCTTATCTATTTGCACTATCACACAAAGTTGTCTATATCACACGCATAAACTAAATGAGCTGCTGGCTTAGAGAAATTGTTGATGCCTATAGTATTGTGAACAACAATTCCATTTGTGGAAGGCAGTAATAATACCCACAGACGATACAAGCAAGCAACCAACAAGAATGCGTGGTGCGCGCTCTATTGCATGAGGCAGCGAACTGTTAAAATAACACTCTCTGATTACCAACACTAATGGTTATTTTCCCTAAATAAACAACACACTTGGAGGTAAGCTTGTTTCGAACTTTTCAGCAAGAATGGGTAGCAAATGCTTACATGGTACACTTCTGTTGTCGGTATGTCATCAGTGAAGTGCATCTGCTCCAACGCTTCTTCCTAGCGATTTTCCATGGTTGAATTGAATGTAACATGTCCTTTTTAAGAAAACTGTTGAAGACAGTCGGTGGCCCCCCGCGCCGCGGGGTCTGCGGGGCCGTTATTTACGCCATCGGACGGTGACAGAGTTATCCGACATTCATCCTCTCGATAAGGGAAGACACCGGGAAAAGCCTTGTCCAGATGACTCGCCTAACCAGCACCTCGTGAATGCGAGGCAGATGCGCTACGCCTCTTTTCCTTGTTTTGTTTGCAAGTATTCTTATTATACCTACCACGTACGTGGTTAAAGCGTTCTATCGTGTACTAAACGTCTACTATTACTGATATGGTGTACATATGTTCCACCACTTTCGATGAATATTTTTCATCTCACTGTGGTATTGCCAATATGATGTTCCGAGGGGTGACTCAGCACCTCGGCCCTGACGGGGAGCCCCCTCCCCCCCCCCCCGGAGAGGAAGGGATGAGATCAGAGGATATGAAGGATGATCGGACCTGAAGAGAAATGACAGCAGAGGGCAGGGTCCCGAACAACTACAGATTTAGGGGTCCAAATGACCTAGCTGTCGACGGGCCCTTAAACTTCACTCACTCATTACACATCTGGACTCTCCCCTTCCCCGCCCCTAAGGGCTCTCGGTCCTCGGAGGACGAAGATTTACAGGGAGCAAACACCTGCCATACACGCTGAAACTCCCGGCGACACTTAGAACCCTTAAACAACCAAACAGATGAGGTGAAATGGAGTAACAAGAAATTCCCAGCATTCACTGGCGACCCGGGGAAACCCCGAAAAAAAAACATGGACCAGGACGATCGGCCACGAAATCGAACCCACGATCTTCCGAATGAGGGACACAGACGCTACCGACTGAGCCATCTCGTTCGGTATTGGCAATAAAATCACTTGTTTTATTTGAAGATATTGGCGTATTTCCCCTTTTATTTAATTCCTAGATACATTTTTGTCGTGTATCTTCATTATTAGAAAGTATCACAGGTTATCTTGATATAGGAATAACGTAATACGATTACTTTTTTGCAATAAACTGTGCAAACTTATTGGATACAAATAGAGGAGTGAAGTTGAATTGGCGGGAAGGGCTTCACTCGAACCAAGACAGCTAGAATGTGCCGCAATGCTGTCTGTTCGCACTGCAAGCCAAGGCCAGGAGACAGCGCGTTCCAGATTCTCCCTATCCCAAAACCGGCCACGATATTATCACTTTCAAAAATTCCCTTCCCTTTTACTGCACATCATTTCACAAGTTACGAATTTATCTTCTGAAACAAATAACCAGAATGGATTTATTAAGACTTCCATGAATAAAATGTGGTTATATAAACAAAAACCTGATGTGTTACACTCACATGACATTCTCTACTCTTGTACTAACCATTCTTACAAAGTCTTATTCCTATATCTTCTTCGTGTTAGTAGAGATAAACATTTGCCGAAATTATTGCTTATTTCCTTGTAGGTACAAGGGGAATATGGGAATACAGTAGGCTTTGAGCGATAGTCAAATCTTTTAAAGCTTTCAAATTCCGTTCTCTTTGCACGGCTAACATAAAAAATGAATGATATTCCATTGGACATAAATTGTGTACTTTAGCAAGATCTGTTTGTTTTGTATTGTAAGATTTGTACTTCTCTTACGGTTTCCCCGTTATACAAAAGTCATCCAGAGTAAACAGAACTACTTGGGCTATAGCCAGAAAATTCAAAATACACATTTCGCGTCGGTCTGGGTGGCTCAGTTGTTAGACGCTGGCCTACTGATCCCAAGGTCGCGGATTCAAACCCGGCCCAGGCCGATGGTTTTTAAGTGTGCTTAAAAACGACAGCTCCATATCAGTAGATTTACTGGCATGTAAAAGAACTCCTGCGGGACGAAATTCCGGCACACCGGCGACGCTGATGTGATCCTAGCAAGTGTCGTTAAACAACAAATATTAAAAAAAGTTACACATTTCGTTTACCATAAAAATATTTGAAACATATGGCATTTTAATCAAAATCCTTAGTCATTTTCCAGAAAATCAAAATTTTCTAAAAATGTGCCATGTAAAGGGTGGTTTAGGGTGGAGCAATTTTCTTGAAAATCTTCGTGTCACATCCTTAAAAGACATTTAACTTAAATATCAACTTGGGTTTTTAACCGACTTTACGATTTTAAGTTATGCCGTCCACAGACTGACACACACACACACACACACACACACACACACACACACACACACACACACACGGACGTTTTTCTATTGACTTTTTTTTTGGGGGGTGGGGGTTTCAGGGGGCCTCAAAGCATATTTCTGGATAAATCTGGACATGGAATACAATACTTAAATAATAGAGGAAGTAATTAAATTAGCGTTGCGTCAGCTGTTAGACCACGGAATGCTAAGCAATGATACCTACAGTGGCAACGAGAACGTTCTGTTAAATACCAATCTTGGTATTCAAGGAAATTGCCTCCCCCCTCCCATCCCAACCACCCTTTACATGAAAAACTTTTCGAAAATGTTGATTTTCTCAGAAAACGGCTGTAACGATTTTGATTAAAACACCATATATTTAAAATGACAAAAGAAAAGTATATCTTGAACATTTCGGCAATAGCGCCTGGAATTCTTTTCATTCCAAATGACTGGTAAACCTTAAGAGATTGACAAAATCTTACCACACCAAAAATTGGGGGGGGGGGGGGGGGTGAGGAGTGAACCATTTGGGAAATGTTCTTTGTAATTTGTTTCGATTCTCCAGTACTTACTTTCCTCAAATGGGAGGTCGTTATTCATGTTTTTATTTCTTGGCCATGCAGAGAGAAGCTGTCACATAACTACGAGCTCTTGAAAATTTGACTATCGTTTATAGCCTGCTGTATTTCCATATTCCCCTTGTACCAACAAGAAAATCAGCAATAAGATAATTTCTATAAACGTTTATCTCTATTAACATGAAGTAGATAGAAAATAAGTGTTTGTATTTGGCATAATTTATTTGATTTTTTTATTAAATCTTTATTGATGTTACTGGAATGCGCATTGATTAAACCACAGTTATTGGATAACTTAGTTCATTAACCTGTGCATAATGATATCGACTATTATGAGCCTACGTACTATCTTACAAGCGTAGGTATATTGTGATTGGTCGATAGTCAATGGCAAATGCCGGCATATCACGGGCGCATGAATGAAGTGTGACAGTCCAGTCCAGGAAAATAACAGCATACATTGGTCGCAAAGTGTAACAAAATTGCAGAGCTGCTTTACAAGTGAAATGAATTGATGTTTAGCTGGCAGTACGAAGATATTGCCGGGAATGCTGAGTTTTTCGGTAATTTAATTGAGGTTAAAGAATGCGGAATTAAATTACCGTAAACAAAATAAATATAAACAAGAGGGGGAATTCGCCTCTGGCGCGGACCCGGGTTCGATCCCCGGTACCAGTATGGGGATTTTATCCCCTCTGGAAGGTCTGGCACGGGGTGCACTCAGCCTTGTTAGGTCCCGGGTCCCGAGGTCGTATAACTGGCCGGGAGGGCTCGGGGCGCTGACCATGTCCCACCCTCCAGTACTGCACCCCACCAATTACGCCTGTAGTGGGCAGAGGTGGAGGACGCAGCGGCTGAGCGGCAAGCCTTGACCCTTCATGGGCTGTTGCGCTAGGGTGTAGTTAGAGGGGGAGATTCAGTATGGTAATTACAATGCGGGGGCATTTTGTATATTGCATATAACTACTGAAATTGCTTCCCCTTTTCAAATGTCTGAAACGTGCACTAATTTTATTACAGAGCAGCGTGTTAAGGTATATAAATTTACAATGAACTGCTGTTGTAACCTCAAATTTCGTTTGGTTTTAATTATAAAAAGCGTAATAGGTTTCCCTGATCCCTAGTCAGAAATTACGGGAATAAAAAGATGAATATAAGAGAAATCAGCACAAAGTACTTCGATCCTGATTGTTGAATAAGGCACCATTAGGACCGTAATAATTGAGTTTTTATTTATGAACGCTAACTGCTATGGTTTTCAGCGTCCTATTCTATTAAGACCGTCTATATCCTTCAGAAACCTCTTTTTAAGGCTGGAGGCTCATTCATGTATGAGCCGTAGATCTTACGACACCGGACCACCGGCTTCACTTGTCTTCTGAAGGAAGGCATGCCATTGGCTGAAAGGTGCCTGCACTATAATCTCCTAAGCTTCAACCAATTTTAAATAATTGACTCGAGACATAACCACAATTAATAGTACCTACTAGAAAGAAAACTATTAATGCACACATGTAAATCGATCTTAAGCAAGAGGATTCCTTAATTACACAGTATGCATTATACCTATAGGATCTCAGCGTGCGATTTGCGTTTTACTTAACCATGTAGGAGATACGACGTTGAGGCTTATGTGCATGTTTCCCATGAATATGTCACGGACGGAGTAGATATGAACGTGTTTTCTCGAAACAAGTCTGTTACTGGTACCGGGTGATACGATCTCGTGCCGGGAATTGAATATTCTCCCACGTTACTACGTATTTATATAGAAAACTTCAGTCCGCAGGAGTATTGATTTATTCCGCCGTTAGAGCAGCTGGTCTTTCGCGTTATTGATTAATTTTGCAACCCCCATAATTTCATTAATGGTTTATGTTTACGCTTTTAGGGATAGGAAGGTCAGCCGATCTTGGCTCTGTTTTAAACTGAAGGGAAAGTGTCTGCCCCTTTGAAAGCTCCCCATCCCATCATCGCCATAAATAGCAGTGTATAGTTACTATGGCAACAGCGACTTCAATAGAGCAGCAGTAGCAGTAGCTACCTGCCAGCCACCTTCTGATTGGACTTTACCGACCTCAGTGATGAAACTGCGACCGACATACGACAAACGAACGAATTCAAGGGAAACTCTCCAAACGACTTACTTTTGCATTATGCAGTTGATGCACTATGCTATGTGATACTGGATGCTCTATTTGGTGCTCATGCTACCAAAATAAATGCTCTTTACTCCTGCATAATCCCTAAGACCTTAATAATTTCAAATATAGTATTAATGTGTTACATTCTTATGACTTTCTCTTCTCGTTCTTCTATAGATTATTCGTACCAAAGCTTATCTTATTTCTTGTTAATCAAGATAAACTCATTACACACTTAAGATATTAAGGGTACAGTAGACTAAAACGATGCAATTGCTATGTGACAGCTTTGAAATTCCAGGCACCTTGCATCATCACAAGAACAAACAATGACTTAATACTGGAAGTTTTAAACATTCAAATCAATAACAAAGAATGTCTCAAGTCATGTTTAACGCAAAAAACGTTTTCACATAAATTGTGTACTTTAAAAAGACCTATGTTTTTATGTTAAGGTTTTGTCTATATTTTATGGCTTAACACTTATACAAAACTTATTAAAGATGAAAAGAACTTCAGCGGTTATTCCTAGAAAATTCTAGATAACTTTTGGGAGGTAGAATCGGAACTGAAAAATTCAATGCCACAGCTGGAATTTGAACCACAGACCTTCCGCTTGCCTGCGGCTGCTCTAGTCATTAAGCTACTGTGACAACTTGCCAGAATGACTGAATTCTGCAATCAGTTCGTATTTCTTCCGGTAGACCACAAAGTGAGTCTCACATCAGAGACAGATACCCCTAGGGCGACTTACTATCATAAGCACTTTATCCCCGGGATTATGTAACCTTTAGATGGTAATTATTTATGCCAACAAACTTAATGCTAGTGTTTTTAAACACACAAGCCGTGTGTGGGTAATGCTTTGTGAGGTAGAATCGGATGGCAATTACCATCTAAAGGTCTTTTTGCTTATTTCCTTGTAGGCACAAGGGGAATATGGGAATACAGTAGGCTTTGAATGATAGTCAAGCTCTGAGATTCCATTCTCTTTGCACGCTTAACATATAAAAAAAGAACAACAATGTTGCATTTAACGAAAGTTTGTTTTCTGAAACTGATACAAATAACAAGGAATATCTCCGAAATGGTTTACTCTACAAAAAATTTATTTGGACATAAATTATCATTTTAGCAAGGTCTACATTTTTTGTACAGAAAGATTTTGTGTATCTCTTATGGTTTACAAGTTATTCAAAAGTCATCCGGAGCAAACAGGACTACATGGGCTATAGCCAGAAAATTCAAAACATACTTTTAATTTGTGATAAAAGTATCTTAAACACATGGCACTTTAATCAAATTTGTTAGAGCCATTTTTGAGAAAATCAAAATTTTCTAAACATTTTCCATGTAAAGGGTAGTTTATGGTGGAGCAATTTTCTTCAAAATCTTTGTGTTGTATTCTTGAAAGACATTAAACTAAAATACTAACTTTGGCTTTTAGTCGACTTTTTGTTTTTGAGTTATGCTGCCCACAGCTGACAGAGACACTCACACACCTTTTTCTAAAAATCTGATGTGTTGCACTCACATGACTTTCTCTACCCTTGTACTAACCATTCTTACAAACTCTTATTCCTATATCTTTCTACAAATTATCTTATTGCTTATTTCCTTGTAGGTACAAGGGGAATATTAGAATACAGTAGACTTTTTGCGATAGTCAAATGTTTTAAAGCTTTGAGATTCTGTTGTCTTTGCACACATAACATATAAAAAAATGAACAACAATGATCCATTTCACGAAAGTTGTTTCCCGAAACACACACATAACAAGGAATACCTCCGAAATAGTTCACCTTACAAGAAAATTTATTGGGACATAAATTGTGTATTTTAGCAAGATACATTTTTTGTATAGTAAGATTTTGTCTATCTCTTATGGTTTACCAGTTATGCAAAAGTTGTCCAGGAGTAAATATGACTACAGGGGCTATAGCCAGAAAATTCAAGATATACATTTCATTTGTCATAAAAATATCTCAAACATATGACATTTTAATCAAAATCGTGAGAGCCATTTTCAAGAAAATAAAAATTTTCGAAAAATTTTCCATGTAAAGGGTAGTTTAGGGTGGGGCTATTTTCTTCAAAATCTTCGTGTCGCATCCTTGAAAGACATTAAACTTAAATACCAACTTTGGTTTTTAACTGACTTTTCGTTTTTGAGTTATGCTGTCCACAGACTGACACACAGACACACACACATGGACCTTTTTCTAAAAATGCTTTTTTTGGATTCAGGGGGCCTCAAAACATGTATTTCCGGTGAAATCTCGACATCGAATTTTTGGGTGGAATACAATACTTCCCCTACTTACCAGTAGAGAAAGTAAAAATCTGATGTGTTACACTCACATGACTTTCTTTACTCTTGTACTAACCATTCTTACAAACTCTTATTCCTATATCTTCTTCGTGTTAGTTGAGATAAACATTTGTACAAGTTATCTTACTGCTTATTTCCTTGTAGGTACAAGGGGAATATTAGAATACAGTAGGCTTTGTGCGATAGTCAAATATGTTAAAGCTTTGAGATCCCGTTCTCTTTGCACACTTAACATATAAAAATATGAACAACAATGTTCCATTTCACGAAAGTTTTAAGTTTTCTGAAACAGACACAAATAACAAGGAATATCTCCGAAATGGTTCACTCTACAAAAAAATTTATTTAGACATAAATTGTGTGTTTTAGTGAGACCTACATTTTTTGTACAGTAAGATTTTGTCTATTTCTTACCGTTTACGAGTTATTCAAAACTCATCCAGAGTAAATCGGACTACATAGGCTATAGCCAGAAAATATCTTAAGCATATGGCATTTTAATCAAAATCGTTAGAGCCATTTTCAAGAAAATTAAAATGTTCAAAAAAGTTTCCATGTAAAGGGCAGTTTAGGGTGAGGCTGTTTTCTTCAAAATCTTTGTGTCGCATCCTTGAAAGACATTAAACTTAAATACCAACTTTGGTTTTTAACCAACTTTTCATTTTTGAGTTATGCTCCACAGACACAGACACACACACATGGGCCTTTTTCTAAAAATGCTTTTTTTTGGGTTCAGGGAGTCTCAAAACATAAATTTCTGGTGAAATCTCAACATCAAATTTTTAGGTGGAATACAATACCTCCTCTACTCCAAGTTTGGTATTTAAGTGACATTTCATTCAGTTATGCTTTCAGTGAAAGCTCTGTATCATAGGTAGATGCAATTCCTTCTCTACCTACTGTGTAATGAATGAGGTAGAGAAAATGTCATTAACAGCATCAATGCAGTTGATCCACTGTTTGGACTGCTCCTTCGTCTCTGGCATGTAGTGATGAATCCATGTTTCATCTACAGTATGAAGCAGCAACATGTACAAAATTCACTTGTGTATTCTGCTTTAGCTTTAGTCTGTAACTTTGAGAAATTAGGAAAAGTAATCAATAAATGAATACTTTCTCATAATACCTGATTATTTCTATTCCAGGTTGTATGATCAGTATTCATTCCAGGTGATTCCTGTAATGGGACAAATTATTGCTGGCCAGTGGCATTCATATCAGTACCTCATAGAAAGCATACGTCGATTTCCTAACCAGGTTTGTATTACTTTACTTAATATTTCATTAATTTGCAGCTTTGTTCCATCTCATTATTGTTTGTGAAGTACATAGATGTGGTCAAATTATTAGACTAAACAGTGTCATTTGCCTAAATCCTTAAGATGTTTTATGTGTCATACATTGTTAATTATAATTGAAACATTGTTATATACAACAAAAGACTAACTTTTAGTGCATAGCATGCGCTGCTTACAGTCAGATAAGAATTTTTAACTTCCACTATCTTTGCCTTGTAGCTCGTGGGTAGTGAAAGTATTGTATTTCCATGCAAAAGTTGATATTGATATTTTACCAGAAATAATGTTTTGAGGTTCAGGAATACAAAGGAGTAGTGTTAAGAAGAAAGGTTCATACGTGTATCTGTGAACAAAATCTCAGACAAGTACAGTAGCCCCAAAGATGCAAAACAAATATTTTTAAGAAAATCTCCAACTTCCCTGTTTTTGGAAATCTTTATTATTTTTCATTTTATAAAAAATGGCTATAATGATTTTGATTAAAATATCATACATTCAAGACATTTTCATGACAAATGAAGTAGCGACATACTTTGAACTTGCTGGAAACAATCTATGAAGTCCTCTTTATCCAGAAGGGATCAGTATCAGCTATTTCTGAGATATCTGTAATTATTGGTGTCACTACTCAGTTGTCTCTCACAATGTCATGGGAGTAAAAGTTCAAGGTCAGCATATAGTGATTGACCCTCTTTGAAACATCTGACTATCAAGTGGTTTACTCTATCTCCCTTGTACCTTATCAGCATCAAGCATATAAAATGCACTCACATGGCTTTCTCTGCTCACTCTTGCATAAATTATGCTTGTAAATACCTATACTTGTTTCTGCTTCATGATAATCAAGATAGACTTTTGTAAAAATAGTTTCATCACATTTTACATTAAGTACAGTAGACTTAAGTAATAGTCAAGTGTTTTAAAGCTGATTTCTATGTGATGACTTAGACATTCCATTCTCCTTACATAGCCAAGAGATAAAAAAATGAATGAGTTCCCATATGAGAAAATAAACCATTTGAAAATTCAAACAAATAACACAGAATATCTTGGAAGTGGTTCACTTCAAAAAAAGAAAAAGAAAAACCAAACTATTTCACATAAATTGTGTGTTTTAACAAGATCTACATTTTTATGTAGTAAATTATGGTTTATCAGTTATAGTCTGTCTGGGTGGCTCAGTTGGTTAGACACTGGCCTACTGATCCCAAGGTTGCAGGTTCAAATCCGGCCCAAACTGATGGTTTTTAAGTGTGCTTAAAAATAACTGCTCTATGTCAGTAGATTTACTGGCATGTAAAAGAACTCCTGCGGGACAAAATTCCAGTACACCGGTGACGCTGATATGATCCTGGCAGTTGACAGCATTGTTAAACAACAAAATAATTTTAAATAATTTAATTTTATCAGTTATATGAAAGTAATTCAAAATGAAGAGGACTTCAGAGACTATTCCCAGAAAATTGAACATATTTATTTTATTGCTCATGAAAATATCTTAAACATATGGTAACTTAATTAAAATCGTTAAGAGCCATTTTGCAGAAAACTAAACTTTTCAAAACATTACACATCTTTTAATAAGCTAGTAACAGTGACGTGAATCTAAATTATAATGAAAACTGAGTCAGATTGAAACACTTAACATCACTTACATGTAATTAGTCTTGACCAGTTTCAAGAGCTTAACTTGCTCCCATCATCAGAAAGAAACATTTCAAAATATTTTCCATGCAAAGGGTAGTTTGGCATGGGGAATATTTCTGAAAAGATTCATGTGGCATCCTTGAAAGGGCTGAACTTAAACACCCACTACAGTTTGGTATTTAACTAAAAACTAAAATTCAGTTATGCTGTTCATTCACACAGAGATCTTTCTCTCTAATTTTTTTTGAAGTAGTCCTGAAACATACAGTTAGCTAAATCTTGCTGTGAAATACAATACTTCCTCTACCTCTACTTACTGTGAGAATAAGCAAAAGGTTAATTTCTCTAGAATTAAATGGATGAACATGAAATTACTTAAACAGGTAACACAAAATAGTAATTTCTCAAATGTTCATTCACTCATTACATACAAAACAATATGAGGTAATAACAGTGGCAGGATCAGAGTATTCAAAGGGTCTCACATTTTCATAGAAAATATAAGTGAAGCACGATTTTAGCAAGGGCAATTAAAATTATGCAATTCATATGGGTCATATAAAGTCATATTTTGGCTTTTATTCATAGTTTTTTTTGTCATTTTCTTGTAATTTTTTATATTATAGTCATATTTTTATATTTCTTTTCCAGTTTCGCACATGTGCTTGCAGTCATCCCAGAGACAATTTTTAGGTCTCCTAATTATTAGGTCTTTTTCCCATTACAGTGTTTGTGCAAAAAGGAATTGTTCATGTTTGAAAACTTTAAAATATATGTGCATAACTTGCTATTGTAATTCTTCTTACTGACTGCCCTTCAAAATGTGACATTCGTTTCAGTCTGTGTAGGGCGATTAGTTCTGGATTGAGCAATTAAATAAATTCAAAATGCAACAATAAAATTAATATTGTTTATTATCGAGTGTGCTAGATTCTTAAAGTAGTATGATGCTAATTTAAACAGCATTAAGCTTTTTAAGATTTCAAAAATGCACCCAAAAGGATGTTAGGTCATATTTATAGTCATATTTTCTAATTTTTTTTGGTCATAAGGGCTTGCATATTTCTAACATTTCTAGATCTTAAACAATTGGGGCCCTGGTGATCAGAATTGATGAATCTGAAGAGGACTGCTGTTAGGAATGTTGAAATGCAAGCACATTATCTATAAGTGAGCAGCATGAGGACAAAGCTAAGTGCTGAATCATATGAATAGGGAGGGAACCTTCATACAGGGAATGAAAAGTTGCGGAGTCAGGCTGTCACTGTACTGGTGCTTTGTAACTTGCAATCACTACATTAGCTGTATAAAGGTTCAAAGCCTATACCTACATTAACTATCTCCCCAAGCTGAGTAAAACAGCAGTTCAACTGACATTGCATCATTTATCATTGTTTTCTTGTTTCTTTACAGGAAGACTTCAAGTCAATGATTCAAGCAGCAGGTTTTCGACAAGTAACATATGAAAATTTATCTTTTGGTGTGGTTGCAATACATTCTGGGTTTAAATTATGATAAACATAACTTCTTTAGAAATAAAAATAATAATTATTACACAAAAGAGTTTGTCTTATTTTTTACCTCTTCCTGTAGTATATGGCCCAGACTATGACCTGTTCTCTCTTATTGAAACTTATTCTTCTACCTCATGTTACTCAAGCTAAAGGCTGATTTACAATCATGGGACACTGGTAACCACAGCGACAACAGGAACAAAGGCACCACTTAAGAGCCTGGCAAAGACAGGTTCATTATCAATAGATACTGGAGGTCCATATTGTACATTGGGAATCCATTTGTTTCTAATTGACCAATGATATCTTTTCTAGCTTGTGACTAGAGAGAGAGAGTTCTACTGGCTGTTTCATGTCATGGTCACCTTGAATAATTTCTACAGCAAAAGGTCCAATATACATTCTATCTATGCCCCCCAAATGGGAACAAGAAAGTTAAAATTTGGCCAAGTGTCCTTTTTTCCCAGAGCCTGAGAAAGTTTCCTGTTGATTGTGAACACTCCCATTTGAAAATGTGTATTTGAACGTTCTCCTGGTTATTGTTACCATTGCCAGTGGTTGGAACCAGCTTTAAACATTAGCATTTCCTTGATTGCTCTCTTTCCGTTACCAAAGGAAGCAATTGAGCAAGTACTACATTCAAACAAATATCTTGGAGGTGATTAATGCCACAAAACATTTATTTTGCATAAACTGTTTATTCTGACAAGATCTGCATTTTTCATGAAGTAAGCCTATGTCCATCTCACAGTTTGCATATGATCCCAAGTGAAAAAATGTGTTGCACTTACATGACTTTCTCTGCTCTTGTACTAACCATTCTTAGAAACACTTATTTCTCTATCTTCTTTATGTTAGTCGAGACAAACATTTGCAGAAATTATCTTATAGGTGCAAGGGGAATATGGGAACACAGTAGGCTTTAAGTGATAGCCAAATCTTCTAAAGTTGGTCATTTATATGAAGGCTTTGAAATTTCATTCTCTTTAAACGCCTACCCTAAAGCCCTACTACTACTACCTCTTTAAACGCCTAAGAGAGAAAAAGTGAATAATGACCTTCGTTTCAGAAAAATATAAGTATTGCAGAACTCACACAAATAAGCATTTGGACATAACTTGTGTGTTTTAACAAGATTTAAATTTTTTCTATAGTAAGATTTGGTCTATCTCTTATGGTTTACCAGTTATACAAAAGTCATCCAGAGTAAACAGGACTACATGGGCTATAGCCAGAAAATTCAAAACAGGTATACATTTCGTATGCCATAAAAATATCTTAAACATACAGCATTTTAATCAAAATTGTTAAGAGCCATTTTTGAAAAGAGTAACAATTTTCCATGTAAAGGGTATTTTAGGGTAGACAATTTTCTCCAAAATCTTCATGTCACATTCTGAAAGATATTGAATTTAAATTCCAACTTTGACTTTTAACTAACTTTTTGTTTTTAAGTTACACTGTTCACATACATAGACTTTTTTTTAATTCAGGGGTTCTCAAAACATATTTCTGTAGAAATCTTGACAGTTAAATTTTGTGTCGAATACAATACTTCCCCTACTTACTACATGTAGTAGAGAAAGTAAAAATTGAATTGAGTTTTGTTTGTAAACACACTCTTACTCTGTAGTCCTGTATTGGGTTCTCAAAGGCCTCTTTTCCTTTACGACACATGGACCACCAGCTTTACTTCCCTTCCAAAGGAACGCATCCTAAGGACTTTTATAACACTGCCAAATGAAGAGGACTTAGAAAGCTATTCACAGAAAATATGCATTTTAGTTCTCATTCAAATACCTTAAGGGAACAAAAGAAATTGAGGTGGAGAATTTTCTTAAAAATGTTGTCTCTCATGTTTTGAGGATGCTGAACTTCTTTTTTGCTTTGTCAACTTAAGTATTTACAGAATATAACTTCAGTATTGGGTAAAATCTTTGAAAGGGTTATTTTGCAATGATTGGTCCACTTCTTTGAAAAAAATAACACCATTATAAATTCACAACATGGCTTTAGAAAAAATTTCTCTACAATTTCAGCAATCTTGGAGTGAACAGATAATATTGTGAAACAGCTGGAAAATGAAGTATCAGCAACTTTATTTTTAGACCTCATGAAAGCATTCGACTCCCCTTCCTTTACCACAGGCACATTTGACTGCAGTTCAGCTTTGAATGGTGGGCCAGTCCATTGCTTAGCACCTTAACCATCACAGCTGTTCGAATTGCTTCAACTAGGGTGCCTCCCAAAGGGATACGAAAACTGATTCAGGAATTAGAGGAAGAACGGTATATGTAGCAAAATAACCTGCCAGTAAAATAATCAAAATACTGAAATAATATGTACATGCGAGTTGCGCATTAAAGTTCATGCAGCTAAAGTACGATTATGAGCCTTTGGAAGTCATACCAAAATGAGACAGCACTAAGTAATTACTAAGCATTATGTTGTCCATTGAAATTGACCAGCCCTGGCCACTTATTCAGTTGGACACTGTCCTTACTTTAGGTTGCAATGTAAACAATGTTTGAGTAACACTTCACCAATTGTTCAAATTGCATAACTTCCCTGTCAGCAAGCACAAATGAAAATATAGTCCTTTAACTAAACATACAAAATAGCATTAAATTTGAAATAACTACATGAATTATTTGCAAAAACAGTTTGAAGATCTTCTGGTAAGAATAAATTGAATACAATAATATGTAAATTAAATTAATACAAAATAAAAATCCTTGGAAAAGTCACAAATTTAAATAAATATACACAAGCAATACTGTATTTTATCGTGTAATTCCCCCACTTTTATTCTTGAAAAATTTGCTTGAAAACACTGGGGAGGAAATTATGCGAGTGGTGCTTCTAGGAATTCAGAAAGGAAGGGAAACCATGTAGTATTATGTAAAAGTTATATAGGTATACAGTAATATGTGAATGAACTGGATACATACCACGGTTTCATTGGGCCTACAATGTGTTGTTTCTTTTCTCTGACTATTCTGCGGTCTCACTTTCGTCTCTATCATCACTATTTTCATTTATATCTGGCTCAGATAACACATCTTCACGTTCACTATTCCTCAACATGTCGTCAGAACCATTAGTGGCACAAGAAACACCAGCTTTTTTTAAAACTCTTCTTAACAATATGACGACTTGTAACAAACTGACTTAGAAACACGTCTGCAACTTCACATTTCAATACGATACGTTGTGACAATGACAATACAAGTATTTTTGTGGCAAGCACTGCGTCCATTGTTGTCTGTGACAGGCACTGCTGGGTCGATTGTTGTCCATTGTCAAGTCATTTGAAGGTCACTCCAATAATAACGAACCAGGAGAGGGAATTATGCAATGTTTAATATATAAATAATTTTTAGTAATGAAAAATCATAGGGGAGGGAATATGCAGGGAGGGGGGGGGGCCCTTATGTGATAAAATACGGTAATGGCAAAAGGCAGAATTAAAATAAATGTACAAAAGGTCCAAAAGGCATGAAAACTCCATAACTATATTATTAAACTCTTTTTTGAAAGTTTATCATCGCTAAATATTTAAAAAGCCTTTCGACTGCTATTTATTGTCTCCCAGGATCTCTGCCCATTTCTTCCTCTCTTAATAAGACACAGTGGGTAATTTGATAACACTAATATTCCAAACCTGTGCAAGTGTTTGCCCAGAAAGTCATGCATGAGGTGTAAGTACATAGTGACGTGCCTCCTATAGCCTCTTCATGCCCGTGGTGCACCCTGCTTTAACAAACCGAGTCCCAATGTATATCTATCCCATCAACTACAGAGGAAATGCATGTAAACATGTCCTATAAGTGGTCAAGAGAGAATATAACCATTAAATTGTCAGCAGTCCCCCAGTACGGAACTGACTTGATGATATGATCACAATACATAACAAATAAGGTGCCTACTGAAGAACAGTTATGATAAGCTGTAAAAGAGCTACCCACCATCATTTATTTTTATACAGCTTCTATGAACTTTTCTTAGTCAAGCTATCTCTGTCTTCATGTTGAACAAGATGAATATTTGCATAAATCATTTCATCGTGATTTCATTATAGTTATAAGGCAGATAGAGGAAATAGAACCAACAGTCAGATGTCTCAAAGCAGCTTGCTATAGCTTTAAAACTCTGTTCGTTTTCCTGACATCACAAGAAACAAGTGAAGATAAATAGAACCTTATGGAATATTACCAAACAAGAGACATAGAACCAAAGTAAAAACTACCCAACTATTGCCTACAAGAAAAAGACAAAATGATTACGAAACCTTCAGAAATAGCAGAGATATTCAATCACTATTTTGCAGAAGTGGCAAAAGCATTGATCAGTGATTCCAGAGGAACAACAGCAAATCTGTCTATAAACAAAGATAAAAGATACTATCCAACTATCTTCTTCACTCCCACAACAGAAAGTGAATTAATAACTATTATTAACAGTCTTAAAAATAAAAAAAACTGATGTGTTGCACTCACATGACTTTCTCTACTCTTGTAGTAACCATTCTTACAAACTCTTATTCCTATATCTCCTTCGTGTTAGTTGAGATAAACATATGTACAAATTATCTTATTGCTTATTTCCTTGTAGGTGCAAGAGGGATATTAGAATACAGTAGGTTTTGTGCGATAGTCAAATCTTTTTAAGCTTTGAGATTACGTTCTCTTTGCACGCTTAACATATAAAAAATGAACAACGATGTTGCATTTCACTGAAGTTCTAACTTTTCCGAAACTCACACACATAACAAGGAATATCTCCGAAATGGTTCAACCTACAAGAAAATTTATTTGGACATAAATTCTGTATTTTAGTAAGATCTACATCTTTTGTATACTATGATTTGGTCTATCTCTAACGGTTTACCAATTATGCAAAAGTCGTCCAGAGTAAATACGACTACAGGGGCTATAGCCAGAAAATTCAAAATATACATTTCATTTGTCATCAAAATATCTCCAACACAGGACATTTTAATCAAAATCGTTAGAGCCATTTTCAAGAAAATCAAAATTGTCAAAACATTTTCTATGTAAAGAGTAGTTTAGGGTGGGGCTATTTTCTTCAAACTCTTTGTGTCGCATCCTTGAAAGACATTAAACTTAAATACCAACTTTGGTTTTTAACCGACTTTTCTTTTTTGAGTTATGCTGTCCACAGACAGACACACACACACACAGACCTTTTACTAAAAATGTTTTTTTTGGATTCAGGAGGTCTCAAAACATATATTTCTGGTGAAATCTCGACATCGAATTTTTGGGTGGAGTACAATACTTCCCCTACTTACCAGTAGAGAAAGTAAAAAATTATCTGGCCTAGAAGCCATTAGCATTCGTGCTTTCCAATACTTTTGGACTGTAGTTTCTCTGAATGCTTCACAGGTCTTCAAGTGGTCTTTGTTCATTTCTGCTGGATCATTACACAGGACACATTTTGGTGAAGCTGAGATACCCATTCTGTAGAGATGACTTACTAAGCAGTCGTGATTTGTCAGTAGTCGGAAGGCTGCAACTGCTGTTTTCCTTGGTCTATGGGGGATTATATCTGGGTTGGAAAGTAGTGTAATCCATTTTTTATCTTTGGCATTTGTTTCTATTTCTTGTAGGTATGAATGAGAAAATTTTTTAATGATCAAGCGTTTTATTGAGGAATATGAGAAATTGAATTTAGACTTTTGTTTTATTGTTGTGCCTTTCTTTGCAAGTGAGTCTGCAGCTTCATTCCCCATGACTCCACAGTGTGCTGGAATCCATTGGAGATGAACAGTCTTATTAACTTTTTGGAGTTGTGTTAACATTTTGTAGCATTCTCTAATTTTTGTTGACTTCTTTGTAGTATTTGAACATATTCCCTGAATTGCAGCTTTAGAATCTGAAAGAATTACTGCCTTGTTAAATTTATTTAAGGGAAGATTTAATAATTGTCGGAGAGCAATGTGTATAGCCTCTATTTCTCCATCATAATTTGTTGTGTCTCTGCCAACAGAATGATAAAAGGAAAAGTGTGAACACGTAACTCCAGCTCCAGTAAGCCTAGATGAATGTTCGAACCTCATATTGAAAGTATGCTGTAATGAAGTAGTGAAACCCCTATGTTACATGATCAATTTATCAATGGAAAACGGATATTTTCCAGAATGTTTAAAAATAGCTAAAGTAAAACCAATATTTAAAAAAGGAGCTCCTACAGATGTTAAAAATTACAGACAAATCTCTTTTTTATCTGTTTATTCTAAAGTAATAGAAAAAGTTATATACAACAGAATGACAAAATTTATTTTAGAAGAATATGCTTCCGGGCTGAGAGGCCATGGTCCACTGGGCTCCTTCACTCTCCCAGACATTTCACTTGCAGCTATGGCAAGCATCATCAGTGGCGATGTACAACCCTCCTAGGTCTCTCGGTCGCTACTGAATTGTCGGCAGAAAGAGCGGGTTTATATGTGCTGGTAGGTACCGACCTCCCGTAATCTGATTGATCCACCTGTTTCCTGTGATCTCCTATTATTGTTCCACGGTATTTGGCTGTGGGTCTGTTTAGCAGAGCAGGGTACCATTTATTTTAAAATATAGCATACTGTCTGCTTAACAGTTTCGCTTCCAAAAAGGAAAATCAACAACTTCTGTACTAATCCACTTTATAGATGAGATTTATAAAAAACTAGATGATTCTGAGCACTTAGTGGCTTATTTCTACATCTTTCAAAAGTTTTCGATCTTGTGGACCATAATATATTAGTTAAAAAACTTCATAAATATGGAATCAGAGGAGTGGCATATAACTGGTTTGGCTCCTATCTACAGAAGCGAAAACAAATAGTAGAAATAGATTTTTTTGATAAGAGCAGAAAAGAACTTAGATCAACTTATTCAAATATGCAAAAAATTGAATGTGGTGTACCACAGGTTCTGTGTTGGGTCCCTTGTTCTTTCTACTGTATATAAATGACCTCACAAATCATGACCTGAAACAGGACATAACTTAAATAAGGAAAATTTAAGCTATTAACAGTGAAGCAACAAGATTCTAAAGTAAGAACAAATTAGAAACTAAAAACTTCACTTATCTTAGTAATGTTGCATGTTCTTTTTGAACAACATTACTAAGGTAAGTGAAGTTTTTAGTTTCTAATTTGTTCTTAGTTTAGGACATAACTTTTTCCTTATTTGCTGATGACAATCCTAATGGTTTAAATGCAAAATGTAAATGCAAACAGCCTATCTACCTACATATCATCTTGGTTTAAAGAAACCAAATTATGTATTAACAAAGAAAAGTGCTTAGCACTGAGTTTTCATCATAAAATCAATATAAAAGAAAACAACCTGAAAGTCATACTGGATGGGGAAGATATAAAATGCTCAAATAAAACAAAATTTCTTGGACTATGGGTTGATCATAACCTAAATTGAAATATACACATACAAGAATTAATGAAAAGACTCAACCAGACATGTTAACAATTATGTGCACTAAAAAACTTTGTTGGTATTCAAACATTAAAAATGGTTTATTTTGCAAAAGTTATTTCACTTATAGCCTATGGAATAGTCTTTTTGGGAAATAGCAGTGAAATGATAAAAATATTCAGGGTGCAGAAGAAAATCATTAGAATTATGCTTAATCTGCCTAACACCAGTAGTTGTGAACCATATTTTTAATTGTTAAACATATTACCATTACCCTGTATATGTATGAAACTATTATACAAATGCAAACATGCTTAGAACGTTTTACTAGAAATTCAGAAATACATAATTATAACACAAAAGGTAAATGTAAATTACATTTAACCCCACATCATGGTAGATTATTTGAGAATAGCTTTCATTATAAAGGCATCAAATTATACAATAATTTACCTTCAGAAATAAAAAATATTCAATCTATAGCAAGTTTCAAAAAGCAGATTCACAAATTCCTACTTAATGTTTTTATACAGCTGATGAACTTTTGCAATTGAAAGAATGAATTGTATATTTTATGTTCTTGTTTAATGATTAATTACCATTATATGATTGATACTGCTTTTACTATGTAATACCTATGTTATATTCATAATCAAAGGATGCAATAAATGAATTGAATTGAAATCAATGACACCGGATATCTCGGGAAGGCTAATGTCATGAAAAAAGTTGTTTAAACTAAATTATGTGTTTTAAAAAGATTAACATTTTTTATGTAGTATGTCTTCCTCTATTTTTAACATATACCAATTGCACAAAATTATACAAAATTTCCTTTGAATACAGAGGATTCACATGCTATTCATAGAGAATTTAAGATATACATTCATCATGTAAACAACTTAAAAGTATAAGAGGTAGAACCGGAACTTAAAAATTCAATGCCACAACTGGGATTTGAACCACAGACCTTCCGCTTGCCGGGCGGACGCTCTACCACTGAGCTATTGTGACAAACTGCCAGAATGGCATTAAATTCTCAAGCCAGTTCGTATAAATAAATAATAACTTAAAAGTATTTTAATGAAAATCGTTAAAGCCATTTTTGAAAAAATTTTCCATATATAGGTTATGTTTGGGTAGATTTTCCTGAAAATCTGTGCCACATTTTTAGATCCTGAACCTTTGATACTAAGTTTGGTATTTATTGGACTTTTTGTTTCTGTTAAGCTGTTTACAGACATAAACACACACACATTCGTGTACCTTTTTCTAAAAATGCATTTTATGGGCACAAAATGTATTCCTTCTCTACCTAATGTAAACATGATGAAGAAAATAAAAAGTCTTAAATTGTTGTATTGTCTTATATAATTGATGTATTCTGACTAAATAATTTCAATATTTATGTATTTTGTTAAATAATGTTGACAAAATCAATTTCCTGTAAAATGCCCTAAATATGACTAAAGATCTATGGGTAGAAGTACTTTGCTACATATGCAACTCTTGCTCTATTTACTAAACCAGTTTTTATATCCCTTTTGCAGAAGCCACAACCAAAGCAACTCAATCATGGTTAGAGAAATATCTACGCAATGGACTGGCCATCCATTCAAAGCCTAACATTGTGAGTTTGAATCCCAGCAACTGTACCCAAAACTGCCTGTGGTAAAGCATGGGTAGGGCCCATGTAAAATAATTGGTATAATGCCACACTTGGAAGCTGATGTTACATTTGACTGCAGTTGCATGAATCTTGCTTCTTTTTCTTAAAAAAACCCAAAGAAATCTCAAATCATAGCTAAACACAACTATATCAAACACGTCACACCGGACCATATAGAGTTAATGGCAGAGAATGAAGATGGTAGGTAGGTAGGTAGGTAAGGAAAGATGATGTGACACAGTCACAGAGTGAAATATACTTTATACATAACAAGAGTACTAGTTGTATGAGATCCAAAATACCAACCAGTTACAAAAGTTTGTTACTATATTAGTTTTGTAATCAACATTTTGTGTACAGGTATACAATGTTTGCACACTGAGACCCACAAGGGTCTTTTGCAGCTACCACTCCCCTCCCCTGCCCAGAAGGAATGAACCACAGGAGGCTACAGGCCACAGACATGCAGAAGTATTAATAGTATCAAGTTTGACAGCTGCCCACAGAGGGCAATAAATGACCTGTCAGCCAAGCAGCCCTCTAGTATACAGGGAATAACCTTTCTTTTGGGTATGTCATGAAACCTAAAAGCACACCTAAAACATGAGAAGGAAATGGAATTAGTAGGAAATAATGAAATCACAGCAAATGAGAAACCATCCCAGCACTTAGCCACCGACCAGGAAAAACCACTTAACCACAGATTAGATTGGCAGTTAATGGGAATTGAACCCAGGACCTTCTGAATTCGAGCCTCACACTTTACAGTGCAGCTATCTCACTGGGTAACATTTTGTGTAAATAATGTCATTGACAAATGTGGTTGTAAGGGACAAAGCATGTCCAGTCCCCTGTGCACTCCTGACCGAGTTATATCACAGTCAAATGACTTGGCTGGATTTAAGTCAAATGAAGCAGTTATGTGCAAAAAGTGAAAATTGAAATAAAATTTTATTTTTGGAAAGGAATAGCAGAGATATGGAGGGGGTTCAGCTCTGAATCCAGGCTTGCTGTACCTATGCCCCTAAGGGGGAAGGATGAGAGTACACACTGGGCAGCCAGATCCAGATGGCACAGAGACTGACAGGGGTCCCTAACATTTCCCAAGTATGACAACACCTCAAAGTCTTTAGGTCTTCCGGTGCCAACTCAGGGGATCTTGGCATGGGGTCCAATGTCGCCAGACATTGCCCCCTTTTCCACATGGATCCCACGGACAACAACGCATGCATGCATCATTCCTGCCAAGCTGTACCTAATGCCTTCGGTGACACTTGTGAACGTGAAAGAACCAACAGCTGGCAGGATGAATGAAATGATTAATGAAACAGAATAGGGACAGGAGATTTTGGGGTTGTAATTATCTTTCCCAGCATTCCCCTGGTGATCTGGGGAGCTCCCCCCCAAAAATAACCCCATGGGCCATGGAAATCAAACCCTCGACCTCCCGAATGCAAGCCTCACATGTTACCATGGAGTCATCTCGTTCAGTTGGATAGTCTTTAACTGCTGTAGTTCTCAGCAGCCCATTCTATATTGGGTGTCAAAGATGGCTATTTTGCTTATAGGCCTCCTCATCAGGCTTGGGGTTCTTTTAAGTGCAGTAAATCTACGACACAGGACCACCAGCTTTACTTCACTTCCGAAGGAAATATTTTTTGGTCCAAAAATGTCCATCACCCCATGCTGGGTTTGAACCCCTGACCAGAAGCTAGCATGTCTCCCACACAGCACAGAGGAAGACAGGAAAATGTTGCTCACCCTAAACACCTGATGGAAAACCAAGAAATAATAAAATATAATCTGCTCCTATGTTTAACTGTTGGGTTGCTTTGTATGTTCACATCACTGCCCATAAAGTGAAATGTTATAGATTAACATCTATCTAGCTTCTAACATGTGGAACTTCAAAATGTTGTCCATTCTTTCATAAGAAGATGTCAACAGTGTGTAGCAGAAGATAGAGGACATTTTCAGCATCAAAAGTGAGAAATATAAGTACACATTTTTAAACATGTTTTGATTAAGTATAAGAGTATGCACCAACTATCGGATGTAAGATCTACCTGCTCCTGGCAATCGGCTCCATAGACACCGCCACGCTTTTGCTGTCTTCTCACAAAATTCTATAATAAGGACCCTGTAGTTTGGTTGTTAATGATGCCACCCACAGCCAGAACCATATCAGTGCTGCTGTAGTTACAGAATGTCATCCATGAGAGTTCTTTTACATGCCAGTAAATTTATTCACATGGGGCTGTCGCTTTTAAGTACGCTTAAAAACTATTGGCTGGGTTTAAACTCATGACCTTGGGATCAGTAGACCAACTAATTGAGTATCAAAAGAGCTGAGAGTTACCCAACATTTCTCTTTCAAGCACAGCAAAAGCTACATAAACATCTTACACAGACAACTTTCCAACTAGGGGCCTTGAGACTACTAGGTAAGTATAACATACAGAACATCCAAAGGGAGGGGGGAGGTATATCTCACTTTATTTAATAACTGACTTTAAAAATGATTAAAAATACTTACTTCCACTTACGAGCTGGACAGAGCAGATAACTTCTAGGATAATAAAATTTATGCACCCAATATCATGCAAAATATATCTTAATTATAAGGTAACTTATTGATTCTTAGATGTTAAAAGATATTAGACACTGATCTTGGCAGGCGCGGCTCCTCAGGGTAGGCATTGCCTACCCTATCGTAATACATCAACAAATAATGTTTAACTATGATTCTGCATTTTATCATTTGAACCGTCATTTTCCCCTAAATTGCAGTTCAAGAAAAGTTTTCTCGGTTATAATGACCAGCGCATGGTCAAATCCTTTAATCTCAATTCCGATTCATCAAAACTGCACTGCGTGTTTGAAACGCGCGGCAGAAATGATATGCATGGAACCTGGGTAGTGGAGAGCCAGCTAGCTTAACCTCTGCCTGCCTGGCCCCATTTCCTCAGTACGAGGCCCTTGAACAGGGATAAGGAAACATTCTGTCTATATACGCACTCCGAGCATGCGTAGACGCGTCTGCCAGCACTCCGAACACTTGCCTGCCCAAATCCGAATTTATGCGACATTTTCCGAACAGTCATACTTCACGAACGAAGATCTCAGAGATCTGAATCGTGTCGTTATCACTCTGTGTAATACCAGTATGACCGACTTAATTAGTGAACTATTACAAATTCCGCTTTCGCGGCGCACTGACAATGAAAAGAGGAGTGTTTTAGCTATTGAACACAAAGCTGCAGTCAGACAATTTTTCAATTTCTTAATCCATTTTAGTCATGGGCGTCGCGAAACGGGGGCAAGGGGGGCCACGGCCTCCCCTTGGAAGTTGGTGAACTTAATGTGCAGTCAGTTACTGACTATTAAACTATTATTTTAATTTTGATGTAAAGAACAATTTTTGTTTAGCACTAATTAATACGGTTATCTGCAACAAATACTATAAATTTGACAGTAAAATAATTATTTAATATTATATGATTGCAAATTTCCAACATGTACCCGCCCCCCTGGAAAAAAGTCTGCCGACACTCGTGATTTTAGTTTTGGCGGTAATTCTTCCGTAAGTCACACTCATTCACTCTGCTCTTATTAAACAACCAAACAATATATTGTTTGCATTATCTACAATGACTTCGCCCCCTATATTTCGGATAAACGGGGTTTATTATCATTATTATTGTTGTTGTTGCTGCTGCTGTTACACTTTGCCTACCCTAAAATTTTGACTGCAAGCCGCCACTGGATCTTGGTAGTTTTAAATAGAAATGTAGGCTAGAGACTAATACAGTGTTTGTTATTCTGACAGACCTTGACTTATAAGGCTTCCTCAGCCAATACACATTGCACTGGTTTAAACTAAAAACTGGGTGATTTTTCACCAGTTCAATGTCTACCAGCATTTTATATTTGACTTGCCAACAGTCAGAAACCTAACAGACTAATGCTACAATTTGGAGGACTATTCAGCACAGTGATAGCTGAAAACAAGAAAATCTAAAGTGTTATTAATGAAGCTTTTAAGAAAACAATCAAAATATTTTCAATTCGGTCACTTGCTTAATTTCTGCACTGAAATTTCCTGCTTTATAAAGCACCAGTTCCAGATGCAGCACCAGTTCCAGATGCAACATCCTTTTTGTCTATTCATTGAACTTTTACTTTCTCTGCTGGTAAGTAAAGTAGGTCTTGTATTCCACCCAAAAAATCAATGTCGAGATTTCACCGGAAATATATGTTTTGAGACTTCCTGAATCCAAAAATGAAAAAGGTGTGTCTGCCAGTCTGTGGACAGCACAACTCAAAAACGAAGTTGGTTAAAAACCAAAGTTAGTATTTAAGTTTAATGTCTTTCAAGGATGTGACATGAAGATTTTGAAGAAAATAGCCCCACCCTAAACTACCCGTTACTTGGAAAATTTTGATTTTCTTGAAAATGGTTCTAACGATTTTGATTAAAATGCCATATGTTTAAGATGTTTGTATCACAAATGAAATGTATATTTTGACTTTTCTGTCTATAGCCTATGTAGTCCTGTTTATTCTAGATGACTTTTGAAAAACTTGTAAACCGTAAGAGATAGACAAAATTTTACTCAACAAAAAATGTAGATCTTGCCAAAACACACAATTTATGTCCAAATAAATTTTTTTGTAGGGTGAACCGTTTCAGTGATATTCCTTGTTATTTGTGTCAGTTTTGGAAAACTTAAAACTTTCATGAAATGGAACATTGTTGTTTATTTTTTCATATGTTAAGCGTACAAAGAGAAGGGGATCTCAAAACTTTAAAAGACTTGACTATCACTCAGTGCCTACTGTATTCTAATATTCCCTTACCACCTACAAGGAAATAAGCAATAAGATAATTTGTACAATTCTCAATTAACACAAAGATGTAGGAATAAGAGTTTGTAAGAATGGTTAGTACAAGAGTAGAGAAAGTCATGTGAGTGCAACACATAAGATTTTTATCATTTGTGTTTAATGTCCATCTTACACACAGCACCACAAATGTTGGATATTAATGATAAATGAAATAAAATCATAATTGAGAAAGGAAATTCAGTCTGTGTGGTCCATAGGTTCATTTGCTCCCCAAGAGGCATCTGACCTTAGGCACAGGCTTGTAAGTCCCAGGGGGTGTAAGTTCTACATACAAGAAGAGTAATCAGATGAAGGACAAATTTGACTACTCTCTTTGAAATATTAAGAACATGTTAATTTAAATAAAGTTATAGAGACATGCAGCACTAAGACAATTCTCACAATGGAGTTCATCCTCTGCCAACTATACTGAAAACCCTTTATAGTAATCCGTGGTATGAGATTAAAATATTTCAAAACCTGCTCTTTTACGTACTGTAAAACTATGACACAGAATCAACAACTTTACATGCTGTAGCTTTATAACACGGGACTACCAACTTTACTTCCCCTCTGCTAAGGATTATTTATGCCAAAAAAAATCTATCACCCTCCACTGGGTTTGAACCTGTAACATCGGAAACAAAAGCCTAGATTGTTACCCTTAAACCATAGAAGACAACTACAAAACAAATGATGTCTATATGACAGTAGTGGATAAAGCATTTTAATCAGCACTTACCAGAATGTTTAACATTGTGGTTGTCTGGTAAGGAATGCTACGGCTCAGAGCATAGTCCCATAATGGCTTAACACAGAACACGGGTCAGGTATGTTGTCGAAGTAGCTCAGTCACAGCAACTGTAGCGTCATACTACTACATACTACGGCTCAAATGCAGTCCTTTGTTGCTGTAAGTTAACTTCCTGTTAGAGACATCTATGAAAATCATCAAGCTATTTGTGATAGCATATATTTAAACAAGCATTGACGTTAAACTGAAACATAAGTTCCTGTAACATTTTCCTCTATAGTGCATGGTTTCAAAAATAAAAATCTGATGTGTTGCACTCACATGACTTTCTCTACTCTTGTACTAACAATTCTTACAAACTCTTATTCCTATATCTTCTTTGTGTTAGTTGAGATAAACATTTGTACAAATTATTATTTATTTATGCCAACAAACTTACTGTTGGTGTTTTTAAACACACAAGCCGTGTGTGGGCAAAGTGAGCGTCCGCCCGGCAAGCGGAAGGTCTGTGGTTCAAATCCCAGTTGTGGCATTGAATTTTTAAGTTCCAGTTCTACCTCTTAAAATTTGTACAAATTATCTAATTGCTTTTTTCCTTGTAGGTGCAAGGGAAATATTAGAATACAGTAGGCTTTGAGCGATAGTCAAATGTTTTAAAGCTTTGAAATCCTGTTCTCTTTGCACGCTTAACATATAAAAACATGAACAATGTTCCATTTCACGAAAGTTTTAAGTTTTCTGAAACTGACACATATAGCAAGGCATATCTCTGAAATGGTTCACTGTACAAAAAATTTATTTGGACATCAAGTGTGTGTTTTAGCAAGATCAACATTTTTTGTATATTAAGATTTTGTCTATCTCTTACAGTTTACGAGTTCTTCAAAAGTCATCCAAAGTAAACAAGACTACCCAGGCTATAGCCAGAAAATTCAAAATATAGATTTCATTTGCCATACAAATATCTTAAACATATGACATTTTAATAAAAATTGCGAGAGCCATTTTCAAGAAAATCAAAATTTTCGAAAAACTTTCCATGTAAAGGGTAGTTTAGGGTGGGGCTATTTTCTTCAAAATCCTCATGCCCCATCCTTGAAAGACTTAAATACCAACTTTGATTTTTAACTGACTTTTTGTGTTTGAGTTATGCTTTTCACAGACTGACACACATACACACGGACCTCTTTCTTTTTTTTTTTTTTTGGATTCAGGGGGTCTCAAAACATATATTTCTGATGAAATCTCAACATTGAATTTTTGGATGGAATACAATACTTCCTTCTACTTACTAGTAGAGAAAGTAAAAATGAGGAATACCAATGTGCAAGTTGTCGACGGGCCCGTAAACCCCCCCCCAATGTGCAAATATAGGACTAAATGCAAAATGACCAAAACTAGAAGATGAACTGTGATGGATTTGGAATAAATACATGCTTCTTAGCTAGCACAATAGTATGACTTAACAGACTCAAGAATAGAGTAGATTGGTACTACAGGTTTATGAAACTTCATGTTCTTAGCACGTGAAGCTAAACCAAAATATTGTAGAAAATGCCATAATAATATGAAAAGAAAATATTATCTTTCCATCACTTTATTATTCAACACCGAAAGAAAACCAGCATGGAACTAATGCAAATAGCAAATATGGATGAAACTCCGACATTTGATATGCCAAGAAAGGTGCAAAAACAAGTGGACACAAAAAAATGCACTACGCTCTTGTCCTGATGCTACTTAACTTAATCCAGTGATCATTTTCAAGTACAAAAGAATGCAGAAAACTTGTGAGATACCACTAGGAGTCACTCAGTTACCTACATACATAGATGAGGCTGGTATGAAACTGTGGGAGATTACATTGCTTCTGCTAGAGCTCTTTGGTGCAAGATTATGTGAAAGAGGGAAACACACATCTTGCTGTTATCCCGGGACGACTCACTTCACAATTGCAGTCTCTTGTTGTCTCAATAAATAAATCCTTTAAAGTGCATATGAGAGAGGAATCGAACAAATACATGACTGATGAAACCCAACACAAATTCATGCTGAATGGTGTTTTAAAACAACCTATGGTCAAACAAGCACATCAGTCGCTAAAACAATCATGTTCCAGAGTGAATAATGACATTATTGTCAAAACTTTCAAGAAGTGTGGCATAAGTAATACTCTTGATGCCAGCGGAGACCATCTAAATATGAAGAGGACAAGGATGGCAAAGAGGGAGAAAGGTCTGTTTGGCTTTATAAACAAATGAAAAATTATGTTTTAACTCTGGCTTTGCAATTTAATGATCAATGTTAAAAATGTTATTTTTTAAAAAATACTTTAAAAATTAAGGTCTGTGTCATAGTCCAGTGATATTCAACCTGGGGTATGCGGTGACTTCTTAGGTGGTACGTAAAATTTAATTCCTTCTTTGTGAAGTATTACATAAGTTATAAATATTGTAATCTATTTTAAATATGGTTATGTATATAATAATAAGCTTTTTCCGGGGAAGGCCGCGTCTTGGTTGTGTTGTTGTTGCCAACGTTTCACCCTACTATGTAGAGCTTCTTCAGGGCTAATGCTTTCTTTGGCAGCACCGCAGGAACTGTGCTGTCTCTTCAACTTCTCGTTTGTTTATATCTTGGCCGTAGTGGTTAGAGCCGGCCCTCTCGTTCTCATTGGCTGATGGTCCACCAATCCTCGCGTTCTTATCAATGTTTGCCAAATAGTGTGGAGATGTCTTCCATTATCCCTGTTAATACTTTCTTTTAATTTAAATATTTCTATGCTTTCTCTGGCCATTCTATATGTAAAATGGTCAGAGTTAACTAGTAACTGTATAGTTTGAATTAAGGATAACTCTAGGCCTGGAAGTACAGGCTGAAGTGGAAAATTGTCTTTGGGGGCACATGTCCATAAAACACAGTAATACATCATACCTTATAAGTGGGACCAAAGGTATGTGATATATACTAGTCAATAACAATATACAGGGCTTTAGAATTGCTTCTTCACTGCTGCACGGCCTTTTGCCTGTGCGAGTTTGAAGCTTCCGCGGCCAGGTTTGTCGCTACTAACAAGCCGCACGTAAAACGTGTATAAAAATCTTACCTTATAGAAAATGCTGGAAATGTCGTGAACGATGGTTTAATCGATCCACAGCTTCTGTTCTTTTTAGATGAGGTGTGGTTTCATCTAAATGGTCATGAGAACACTCATAACAGTCGGTATTGGGCATCTCAAAATTCACATCGCGTTCAAGATATTCCTCATTATGATCAGAGAGTTGGAGTTTGGTGTGCTGTTAGCGCTAGATGCATAATTGGTCCAATATTTTAGGACCAGACTAAATAAAGATAGGTACCGAAATGACATTTTGATCCTATTTTTTCGTGAACTGACAGAGGAAGAGAAATCATATGAGTGGTTTCAACAAGATTCTGCTACTGCCCATACAGCAGAGGAGTCCATGAATAAAATTAGGGAAGTGTTTGAAGATAGTGATTAGTGCTGGTGTATGGCCCTCTTGCTCCCCTGATCTAACAGTGTGTGATTTTTACTTGTGGGGTAACCTGAAAGGCAAAGTTTATGAGAAAAATCCTCACACATTGGAAGAACTAAAACAAAATATTAGAAATGAAATCACAGACATTACAGTTGCCCAACTTAATGTGTGAATCAGAATGTGTTTTCCCGATATAATGCCTGTATAGCGGAGGAGGGATGACATTTCCAACATTTTCTATTAGGTAAGATTTTTATACATGTTTTACGTGCAGCTTGTTAGTAGCAGCAAACTTGCACAGGCAAAAGGCCGTGCAGCAGTAAAGAACCGGTTCGAAAACCCTGTAAATGCGTTCAATGGGAAGAGGAACTAAACAGCTATGAAAAAAGCAGACAGGGCATCGCAAGTGCAGACAGGTAAAGGAAATATTCACAGTTCTGACTTGCATTTACTGGTCAGGCTGAGACCTGCAAATGTGCAACTGTAGCTTGCACTTTGCTAGCCTTGATGATATGTATCAAACAACGGCAGCCTCCTCCTTGTAGCTGCTGAGGACCCTATTTAATAACTGTTAGTTTAGCCATTCTGAGTATTAAGAAAAAAGCACACCAGATATACATACAATCAAAAATTTTTAAATTGTAATCTTGCCTTTAATGCGGCATAGAACATGTAAATATTATTTGCCAAAATACCAGAAAAAAACAAATGTCATAAATGAAACTTTTAATCACAAAGGCTATTTTTGCAACACAAAGGTGAAAAAGGCACAGTTTAAATAAGTTGGGTTCAAATCCTTTACACAGATTTTCTTAGACCTTAGGTAGAAAACATCTCTAGTGTTTAAACTGATTTAGATATTGTCACAGTGGCTGCATGCCTCAAAGGATGCTTGAGGTTAGCTACCTCGCACCACTAGGTTGTTAAGCAATGTGCAGCCAGTAAACAAAGACATTAGTCAGACCAGAACAAAGAGTAATTCTAGAATGGTTTGAGAAGCTTTCGACCACCATCTTGTTAGGAGAAGTTTCCAGAAAATGTATTTCCAGAGAAATTAACAGCAAGTAATTCTTGAGCATACAGCACAGCAGCCAATTTTTAAATGTGTTTGGCCAGCGAGTGTTTGAAGTAGTTTGAGTGCATGTATCGTCAGTTATTTGTGAACAGTGTTAGCAGTATTTGCATCAACGTTACAATAGAACAGAACAGTTATGAGCTGCAAGGACATGACAAATTGTAAATTGTGTTAATAATAAAACAGAGAACTGTGTTTTGTGATTCGGCTGGAAAAGGCAAATAAAGTGGTGTAAGTAACTGGGCTTGTCATTTGTTGCAATATTGTGCCCCTCTCTTTCTTAACAAAAGGAGTTTCAATGTCATTTTCAAAGACCTTACTCTGGTAGCTCTTGCATTTCAAGGAACAGCTGTGTTCATTTCTGCAATTTGATATTGTTTTAGCAAATCATCTTACCAGTCAGTAGGTACAGAAAAGATGCTGCCAAATCAGCTGATTGATTTACAATTACAATATTTAAAATGGTTTCAAATCCAAATTATCATTGCAAGACCTATGCTGTCAGGGCAATATTAAATAAATACATTGCATAGGCTTCAGCGGCCAGTGTCCACCATACCCTAGTCTTATGGGGAAGGCCGCATCTTCTTTATTGCCTATGTGTCTGCAAAAAGCAGACAAAGATTACATTCTTGTGTTCCCAAGATAAACAGAAGTAAATACATGTAGTAATATTGAACATTACAGGCCTATGGCAGTGCGAGGAGCCAGAGAAAGCAATCCTGGCAACCAGTTCTTGCAATAATATAACCCCAATAAGCAGAAGGGGAAGGGAGAGAAAAAAAGACTGCAGAGCCTAACAGAGCAATGCAATACTAGCAAATAATGCCCTTACTATAGGTAAACAGCACAAAAAGTAAAAAGGAGCACTTCGACACACTTGCCTTTCACCCATCAATATCCAAAGTTAATCTTTCTCACAATGTATTACTTGGTAAAGCGACAAGGCATACTGACCATGGTTGTTGAGCACTGTGGCCGCTTCTTATCTGGTTTACTACAACAGCAAAATATCAGCAACTTGGAGTACAGTCAGTAATGCAATGTAATTAATGATTTCTCGCACTTGCCGATATATGAGATGATTTCCTGAAGATATGATGGCATCTGAACAGAGTGTACGTACACTGTCTCACCATGTATGTGTGATAACCTCATGTAAACAACTGGGCTTTTTCATATCCTTTCTGATATGCCTCATGGCTTTGCCAAGTAATACTGGGTTCGCATAAACATGTACACTTATTTAAATAACGTGTTATTCTTCACAAGTACAGTTCAAGAAAAGAACAGGAGTAAAACTAATGACTGCATAACATATGCTCCAGCTATGGTTAAAAATGTATTTATATAACTTTCTCTACTCTCTATTGATTAGTGGGTATACAAACTATTCTTAATGAGTGAGTGTGTGGGGTTTAAGGGCCCGTCAACATCGGTCATCTGGGCCAAACTATTATTAATGCTTACCTCTAATAATGGTATCTCAGAAATGGCTTATGCCACAAAACAAGTTAATTGAAATACATTTTTATAGAGATCTACATTTTTTGTGTAGTATATTTTCATCTATCATTTTAAGTATACCAGAAATGCAAAATTCCTTTGCAATGAAGGGGATTTCAAAGTTCACTCAGAAAGTTCAAGGTATACATTTTAATTATCACATAAATATCTTTTAATACCTAGTATTTTTATAAAAATTGTTAGTTACTTGCTTTAGAAAATCATAATTTCGAACAATGTTCCATGTAAAAGGTAATTAGGGGTGGGGGATTTTCTTGGAAGTCCTTGTGTCGGTTCTTTGAAAGAGACTCAACAGAAATACCAAGTTTGTATGAAGCTGCTTCTCTACAAATTCATGACAAGCCTCCCAGTCAATTCTTGCATTTTTGAAAAATCTATATCTGGATCGGGGTCTCCGTCTAGGGGATATGTGAATGGCGACCACAAGGTACCCAAGCTGAGCAGAACATTACTTCCACTTACTGGTGTTTTGCTCCTCACTGTAACTTTTCTATCTGACCTTACCTTGGTCATCTCTTGTTCTCTTCCGACCCCGATGCTATTAGGGTTCCCGAGGGCTAGGGAGTCTTTATTTTTCCAATCTCTTCATTTCTCTATAAAATCTTAACCCCTAACATGCTGACCTGTCATGGCATGTAATACGTACTCTGATTGGTGAATTTATTTTGATAATTCTCCCGGTCAGGTCGGTGAGACCCGTAAACCGACAGGTGTGGTCCTCCAGACATTCTGGGGGTTGTGAGAGAGTGATGTGACCGCCAAAACATAAAAATATGGTGCTCTCTTAAAAGCGGTTACTATACTGCTATTGCTCTATGAGTGAAAAATATTGTAGAGCAAGAGGATTAATGACTTCATTGTAAGAAATCCAGCATTAGCTAACATATCTGGATCGGAGGGTTTCTTAAAACATTGTATACATTAAATATAATTTTTTCTGCCCTGTGAATGAATCACTTCACATTTGTTAATAGAAAAATCTCATGTCCCAATTTCGATGGACTTGTTCACGCATCCGTATCACAAACGTGTGAAAAGAGAAATATAATTTATATACTAACAATGTTTCAGCTCAAGTTTGAAACACAACTTAACACATGCCCATTCATTTTAATAATAAAATAACACAGCTACTCTGAAAACAAACTGAACATTACCTCAGCCCTTTACATACTGCCTGGTTTATATTTTATTGTATCTATTTGGTATGTTTGTATTTGATATAATCTTTGTGAGCAAGGAATGGTGGTATTTTTAATGCTTATCTGAGTTGAATGAATGTTGAGTAACGACAACCATTTGAAATTAAAAAATGCATCACTCACGTAAGTTACGTAGAGATGGGATTTTTGTACAGCCATGATCAGAAAACAATTTTCTAATTACGATATTGACAACTTCATTTTCAAGTCTTCATCCAAGCACAACTAATGGGGATCAAACAGTTAAGGGAGACAACTCTGAATGAGAACATTGGTATCTAGGATTGCTGGGGGTTGGAGCAAGGCCAACAACCTTGGCCCAGGGAAACAAGTAGCTGCAAAGCCCTAGGATATATCTCAGAAGCAACTGGGGAGGCCATGACCCAAGACGAGCCAACACACCATACAAGAATTAACATTGGTAGTCCCATTACCCATGCTCAGTAGCAGGATGATTACCTTTTGCCATATTCTACTACAAAATAAAATGTTCTAAACACGGAAGGTGGGTGGATTACAGGCTTTCAGGACGACAGTAGTTCCACACTATACTAATAAAGTATGTACAACACACTACTTCATTCCCTTCACCCATTTCTTTGAGCAGTCATACATAATACACTGGCATGGGGAAAAATTTGGACACTTACATATTTTAAAAACTGATTGCAATGCATAGCCAAATCTTATGTTATTCAACTTCAGTTTACTTTATCTGGAAAATACCATCGCATCAATTTGTTTCATTCCTATAATATCAAGTATTTTCATTTGTTTTAACCTGCATTATTTGATCCTCCATTCCTTACTTATTGTTACATAATTCTTGCTGCGTGACATGAATTGATGGAACACTTGCACCAAGTTTTGAGAACTCTCAAGTTTATTGTATCACCATTGCACCTTCAATTATGATACTGGAGGATGTCGCAAAGGCTATCACTAAATGAAGATGGTCACAGCATCCGTTATCATTTATGATGCATTGGGTATTGCTTGTAGTGTCACCAGAGGATACCATAATATTGGAGAGTATAACAGGTGGCAAGGATCTGGCTGTCGATGGTCTACGAGTGAAGATACTATACAGATATGTCGGAATCACCACTTTATGAAATCGGTAGTTGCCTGCAACAATTATTGCTCAGCAGCCAGCACAAGTTTGCGATGAAGCAGTCTGCTACTATATTAAGAAGGCTCAGAGAGCATGAATTGATATCAAGTCCTTCTAAGGTACCAAAAGTTCTCCCACAGCACAGAGTAGCATGTCTAAACTTGGCACTGCAACACATCAATTGGACCATGAAAGACTTGTTTACGGATGAGTCCCATTTTACTCTCTATTCTTCTGATGGTCGACTATGTGTATGGAGAAGATGAGGGGAGCACTACACAGAAGCTGTATTGAAACCAACAGTGCCCTTCGGTGGATGCTTGATTATGGTCTGGGTTGGAATTTGTCGCAAGCCACATGGAGCTCCAATGTGTACACAATGACGCCATGACAGCATGCAAGCACATTGAACAATGTATTCATGAAAAGGTCACGTCATATGCACCATTTGTTGGTGATAACTTTATTTTAATGCAGGATAATGCTAAGATAAACACAGTGCAAGAAGTTTCCATTATACTAAATCAATTAGGCATCAATGTTATGGAATAGCCAACATGTAGTCCTAGCCTCACTCCTATAGAGCATATGAGGTGTGACCAAAAAGTAATGAATTTTTATTTTCCTTAAAGAATCATTTATCATCAACTTTGTCCCCTTCAAAGTAACCCCCTCAGATATAATACACTTGTGCCAGTGCTTTTTCCAATTTTGGAAACATTTCTGCAACTTACTTTTTGTTATGGTGTTCAGCTCCTGCAGCAATTGTTTTTTTTATCTCCTCAATGGTGGCAAAATGTCTTTTCATGGTTCTCTTCAACCTCGGGAATAGAAAGAAGTCACAAGGAGCCATGTCTGGTGAATACGGTGGCTGAGGCAACATAATGGTCCTGTTTTTTACCAGAAAATAATGAACGAGCATTGAGGTGTGAGCAAGAACATTATTGTGATGCAAATTCCAAGAGTGGTTTTGCCACGATTCCGATATTTTTTTTGTTGATTACTTTACACAAATGGCACATTAACTTCCAGGTAGTACTCCTTATTGACCGTATGACCATAAGGCATCAACTCATGATGTACTATCCCATTGTAATCAAGAAAACAGGAGAACCTTCACATGTGGTCGAACTTGTTAAACTTTGAGAGGTAGAACTGGAACTTAAAAATTCAATGCCACAACTGGGATTTGAACCACAGACCTTTCACTTACCAGGCGGCTGCTCTAACCATTGAGCTATTGTGACAAACTGCCAGAATGGCATTAAATTCTCAAACCAGTTTGTATTTCTCCTGGTAAACCACAAAGGCAGTCTCACATCAGAGACAAATTACCCCAATGGTGACTTACTATTGTAAGTACTTTATATCCCAGGATTAAATAACCTTCAGATGGTAATTATTATTTATTTATGCCAACAAACTTACTTATCTCTCAAACTTTGCCCACATATGGCTTGTGTGTTTAAAAACACCAACAGTAAGTTTGTTGGCATAAATAAATAATAATTGTTAAACTTTTTTTCATCCTTGGTTGTTCAGGCAGTTTCCATTGGGATGATTGGGCCTTGGGTTTGATGTCATACCCATATACCTATGTTTCGTCACCTATTATAATCTAGTTCTGGGTCGTTGGTACTTCATCAACATCACTTTTGATCGAAATTCAACAATCTCGGAACAAACTATGCAGCCACACACTTCATGCCCTAAACATCCAAAAAAAAAAAACTGTTTGGCATGAGCCAAAGGATAAGGCGACATCAGCAACCTCTCTGATGATGATTCAGCAATTTTCCAGAACAATTTTCTTTACTTCAACATTCTCGTCAGTAATAGATGAGTTAGGGTGTCCAGGGCAGTTGTCTTGAACATCTTCTTGACCCTCTTTGAAGAGCCTATACCACTCATAAACTCTTGTCTTACCCATATTAGATTCCCCAAAAGCCTCAGTCAACATTTAGAACATGGTGCTGCACATAATTCCATTTTTAAAGCAAAATACAATGCAAATTCATTGATCCATCTTCTTCAAAAGCAAAAATTTGCCACTCAACCTTTTTGACCGTCAACAATCAACTGCATCCCACAAGAAGAAATTCTAAGAAAAATAAGGAGTGTACCATGTTGCGTGGATGTCGTTAGAGCTAGGGGTGGCAACACATGCTACTGAAGTCACAAAATTTACAAAAAGAAAATGCTTAAGAAAATACAGAACACTTCTAAAGTAAGAACAAATTAGAAACTAAAAACTTCACTTATCTCAATGGCTTTGAGAATGAGCTGGACACAGCTTGAAACCCAGGGTCAGCAAATAATACTAAGATAAGTGAAGTTTTTAGTTTCTAATTTGTTCTTACTTTAGAATCTTGTTGCTTCACTGTTAATAGCTTCAATTTTTCCTTACAGAACACTTGTTTACTGTAAATGGCAAAGAGTTTATTTTGTGCCATTGTCGTAAATTCTTAATAAATCTTATGGAATGTAACATTCCCAACTTTAGGTTATTCTCAGTTGAAACACTTTTCCAATAATTTAAACGCAAAATTTAAGTGTCCAGAATCCTTTGTACGCCAATGTAGTTTAACCCATAACATTCAATCATAACAGAAGTTACAAAATATGGGAAACACATCTTGCATATAAGATAATTTACATGAGGGAATGAATTTACAATTTACATTGCCCATTTACTGCTGGTTATCAAAATGTCATTAGTGGTTCAAATTTGCGCGCCAATTTAGTTACAGCCCAGTGAAGAAGGATCATCTTTGTGGATGGAGGATCATCTTTGTGGATGGAGATAAGCTCCGGTCTATAATACCAAAGTATACCATTCAGTTTGTAATCTTGAGTTACAATATGCCTTGTCATGTGCATGGTGACAATCTCCAGCACAGTCGTAAGATGGCCTCTATACCAGGCATGGGCAAAATCAGCTCAACTGGGCCACTCCCCTGAAACATGCTTTTGTCTCACTCCAATGACCATCCCTTCCCTGCAATTCTGTTCAGGTTCCGACACTCCTCATTCAGTGGCGAGTTTCATGAAGAGTGGTAGATATGCTGATTTCAATTTGCACATATAAAACGTTACAATATCAAACACAACTTTGATCAAAAGCATAAATCTAACTTTGGTGATCTTACAGGTATTTACAATTTCAAAAGGTACTTTTTGAATACTCATATTCGGGGAGTACGGATCTAGCAGTGGAACCAAGCGGACGTATGGTGAAGGAAGCTCCCATGGCCGAGGTGAAAAAGGAGTTAAGCAACATGGCAGCTAAAGGGCAGATAAACGAAACATTTGTAGCAAGAGATAAAGGACTGGCAGAGAGATTTAGACAAGAGTGGATGAAATACAATAGGGGAAACAAAGAAATGGATATGTTAAAATGGGAAATTCAAAATTTAAAAAGAACATTTGAAAGAATGGAAGATAAAAGCAGAAAATACAAAGTAGTGATTTCAGGAGTAGAAGAAAAACATGGAGTGGGAATATATCAAGATTTAGAAGATCTACTAGTGAACAAATTGGAAATACATCTGAGAGGGTACAAGATTTGTGACGCATTTAGAATCAGCAAAATACCAGAGAAAAGAAATATTCTTGTGAAGTTTACAAACACACGAACAGCTAAAGAAGTACTAAAACAGGCAAGAAAATTGAGAGGATCAGCTATTTACATCAACAAGGACTTAACGTATGCACAGAGGGCGCAAATGGAGCTAATTAATCAGAGAAGACAAGCAATAAATGAAGGCAAGACGGTTTACATTAAAAACTTTGAGCTGTATGCAGTTGACCAGGCAACAGAGAGGAAGAATGGACCAAGCGACGGGCAGAGGCAGGACCAGCAGGCATTGCACCAAGAAAAACAAGGAAATGGCCAAACATTAGCAAGAAATGTCATAGAACAGACGACTGCTCAGCAAATTGCAACACGTGTCAAAGTCAAGGTCAGGGGTGAGCAAAATGCAAGGTGACGAAATGGTAGGATGTAGCACACAAAAAAAACTGAGGAAAAAGTCAAGGTGGGGGATGACAACATTGGGCATTGGAGAGCACAGAGAGGAAGCGATACCAGTGAGGGTGAGGGGGAAAGGGAGAACTAGGCAGGAGAAAAAGAAAGAAAGAGATACTTTGCCGAGAGGAACAACGTTTAATACATGGTTGGGTAATCCATAAATGAGGAAGCAGAGGGTTTTTATACACAGTAAAAGTGAGGTTATAAGTGTTATGGGTAGTGACGTACTGAAATGAAAACTAATGAAGTGTACAATGTAAACTGATGAAAAGAAGTTATGAGTGAAGTCAGTAAGTAAAAGTTGAGAAAGAGGGAAAGGAATAGGGGTAGGAGATGACAGAAAAACAGAAATAAAAATTTAAGGGTGGCAGCAGGATAAGATTAGTGAAAAGGTAAACATGTGTAATGTGTATGTAGAAGGCAGTTTTAACGAAGGACTACCCTAATAGCAAAGGGACCAGGGTCAAGCTCAGGGGCAGCCCAAAGTGTATCAGATTTAGTACTCAATAAATATTCTTCATACTCATATTTGTTAAAATATAAAAGGGAGAATATGATACCGCTGTTTAGTTTCTTATTAGTTTAATATAAACACATATTTCGTGTTTCAAAGCTTGAACATAATATTAAGTTTAAAACCAAAGAATTTATTATGTTTATCATACAGTTTAAAATATTTTTAAGGCTAAATAGAAATGGAACTTTACTGCTTTATTTATCGTGAAAGAGAAACAATTTAGTGTGTAAGGATATTACGTGGATAAGTTAAGGGAGGTTATAAACTTCACGATTATGTAATTTGCCTAACCACAGTAGGCGGTTGTAATGATTATTGTATGCAAAATATGTTTAACATAAACAAAATAGTTAATAATAGCCTAGAAATTGTTACTACTGCACAAGTGGAGCGAAGCCACCACTGCACGTGTTGTATCCAAACACTGTTTGTCACTCGGCATGAGAATGTGAGGCGGCTAAGGCAAGTTGAGTCGCAGAATGTTAAGACAAAATTAAGATAACATTAGCATTTTCTAAGAAACACCTGTCCTAACAAATAGATTGCACAGTTGAGAGTAATAATGTTCAACACCTTTCACTGCTTGTGGCAGCAAGAACCCATCATATCCCAGTTTTTTCACAGATGCCACTTGCTATCTCAAGCAGTTTTGTAAATATAAAGCTGTGCACAGCTGCAACACATGCATAATGTGTCCTAAATGCAAGGCTTAGCTTAGAATTACAAAGCAACACAGTGTAGCCATAAGAACTGCGAGGCTAAACCCTGACATAAGTTGGAAATAATCCAACAAAGCTTGCTTCTCATTTAAGTTGGCAATTCCCATTGTGCATGCTCATTAGTGCAAAGTGTTACACCTGAAAAGGGCATGTTCCAGGCTGCAGAGGCGGCGATCAAATCCAAAGAAATAAATGCTTCTGGTTCACTTCAATCACAGTTTTTCTGGCTGCCACAATAGTTTACATTTTATTCCCTCATGCAATATCAGTCCTGCGAGAGCTACAAATTTAATGTGTTTAGTTTTTGCACTTGCAATCCTACAGCAGCCATACCTTAGTGATAATTCATTGCAACAACTCAAAATTTGGCAACTAAATGAACAAATACTCAGCTTTTATTTTAAGCTAACAGTCCAATGCCTATATTTATACTTGAATTAACATAACTTGGTATTCGGAGTTCTCTCTGCATGCATTACTCGTATGGTAGAGCTATCTGTTGCCATGACAACCAGGTTTAACCTTGAAGTAACCAATAGACTATGTGGCCATGTGATCCAGTGATTTTGCGATCACAAAGTATATTGGCTGCTTCAAGGCTAAACCTGGTTGCCATGGCAACAGACAGCTCTACCACCCTTCTAACAAGCATAACTGCTCCTTCATGTTCACTGTACCATTTTAGATTTTATTATTCTACGTTCCATTTATATGCCACATTTAACATGTAAGGCCATCTTGGCACCTCTTACCTTTGGTTCTTATATTAAATTCACACACACTCATTCATGTTTCCAGACTCTTAAGGAGCATGGGGCATATTCCTGGCTAGAAAGAAATTCCCACCCTCCAGCTGGGAATCAAACCTGGGACCTCTGGATTTCAAAGTTGGCATGCTAACCATCAGACCACAGACAGTTCATTTTCACTATTCTTCAGTATGCTGGTCCAATTCCTCAGTCCACTGACTCAACACAATGCTAGCACTGCCGACCCTAAGCCATAAAACATAGCTGAGGGATGTAGTTTAAGAGCAACAGAGCATAGCCAAAATGTCAGTGTAGCTAAATCCCAATGATCCAGGAAACTTCACTTAGGTTAGCACTTTCATTCTCGCACATGCTTTCCTATGTCATGTAGATTGACCTGGAGCCACTACTTTTTAAACAAGTAGCTCCTCAATTGTCCCCTCAGGGACTTAACCTCTTCAGCGATATGGACGTAAAATCACATCCATTTAAAATGACGGATGAGTGATATGGGCGTGTATATACGTCCTGTGCATTTAACCCTTATTTATCCCTTATCTAACTCAACTTATTTTAATTTTCCCTTTATGAAACATTTAAGTACAGTCTATATACTTTACTGGCTTACCTTTATATGTTCCTTGTGCAGTGATATGCCTCAAAACAGGGATAAACACACAAGGGTACATCTCCACATTTGCAAATTCTTTTCTTGCGGCACACGAAACACTTTCAAGGTGGGCAGGACTTTTTTGCTGTTGGTGATATTCTTTTAGGGTAATGTTTTCCTTGAAGTCTGAGGGCTGCAGGGGTTCTGGATTTTCTACTTCCAACGTGGTATTGTTCAACTAGGCTGTGAGCTATTGATAATCGGAAGTCCAGGTAGGTCATTGTCCTGTGTGGGTTTCCAAATTACCAAACAATTGTATATGGTTATATCCAGTTGGTGCAAAAATACCTTTTTATACCACTTCTCCCTTCAGCTACAAGCAGGAAAGTATACGTATGTATTTCAACAAAGAAAGAAACGGAGTCTACTAAGTTATGAAACACACGTAAGCAAAAGTTGCAAACATGATCTATTCTGATGACTCAGAGACCACGCACACACGAGTGCTTTATGTCACATTATGCCTTGTTTCGCTGATGCATAAGCCACACATACAATGGGTCGATTACGGTTTCTTTCAGAGAACTTATATCAGATGCGTTCGACAAAGCAAAGTTAACTTTTCACCACAGTGAAACAAAATAGTGCCATTTCAACATTTTGTAAATGCAACTCAACTTTGCTGATGATGTACATGTATACCTCATATAACGAGTTTTATACCAGTTTTTGTTTCATTAAAATAACTTAATATTTACACAAAATACAGCTGTGTATATATGAAGCACTTTAAATGCCCTGCACTGGATATTGGGTAGCAGTTCTCGGCTTGCAGACGTTAAATGGCCATCGCTCAAGAGGTTAATAAGGCTGAGTGCACTCCAGGGGCCACGTGGGTACAGAGAATATGGTACAATGTGATAATTGATCTCACATTTACCATCCATAAATTTATTTTTATTTTGAAAGATTGGGACAGAGAAAGGATTATTTACACATTAAACAAATGCACCTTAATTTACGTTTATTTTAAAGGTATAAAATTCACAACAATGCGCATCAATAAAATGATAAAACTTCTCATTATTTGACTTCACATTTAAAGAGGTATTTTTAGACGTGACAAATGACCTAGCTAGGATCTCTACAAATGACATCCAAATTCACATTGGGGGTGTAACACCTGTTTTCTTCCATGAAATAAACAAGACACTGCTAGTAAACTGACCAGGCACTGCTTAATCACGTTTTACTCCCGATATTTACTGCACAGAAGTTGGAGGGAACTAACCTGACACCCATAAATCACTGCACAACTATCGGGTATTCCCACATCTAAAATATCTCTGTAGTACTCACTTTCACTTCAAAGTGCTGAGAATACTGAAATGTTTTTGAGGTGATTTGCCTTCATCCTCAGCTGTTGGGTGTCTGCAGCTCGTCCCTCCCAGTCACCCTACAGCTGAAGACAAGGTCGAATGACCAAGTATTGTACAGTACTTTCAAAATTTTGAAGTGAAAGTGAATGTAAAAATGTTACTCAAATATCAAACTCAAACATGAAGGACACGTCACTGCTAATAGTACCTGTTTTTAATATTTATCTGTATATTTATTTTAAAGGACAGACATTTGCATGTGAAACGAATACATTTTAATTTTATGTTTCATTTATATGCCGCCTTTTAACTTCTAAGCAACTTTTTAGCTCTAGAACAATTGCTCAGCTCTCACTGTGTATTAATCTTTGGATTTGTACTACTTTGGGTTATTACATTAAATACACACACACTCATATATCTTCAGACTCCAGGGAAGATAGGGAATAATCCCAGCTTAAGAAAAAATTACATGCTCCAGCCAGGAATGAGACCCAGACTTATTATTTTAAAGGAATGGGGCAAAGAAAAAATGGTTTAGATATGAAAATAAGACTTTTTTTTGTAAGGAATGATGCAAGGAGGATATTTTGGATGTGGAAAAGCACATTGGTGGGGGCAGCCACATGGTAGGGTAGGAGTAGTAGCAATGGAGTCGCATGCTGTAACTGGAATTAGTGGTGGGGGGAACCGAGCTGGGGCAAGTCACATGGTGAAACTGGATGCAGTGTTGGGGTAACTGAGCTGGGGCAAGTCACATGGTGTAACTGGAAGCAGTGTTGGGGGAACTGAGCTGGGACAAGTCACATGGTGTAACTGGAAGCAGTGGTGGGGGAACTGAGCTGGGGCAAGTCACATGGTGTAACTGGAAGCAGTGGTGGGGTAACTGAGCTGGGGCAAATCACATGGTATAACTGGAAGCAGTGTTGGGGTAACTGAGCTGGGGCAAGTCACATGGTGTAACTGGAAGCAGTGGTGGGGGAACTGAGCTGGGGCAAGTCACATGGTGTAACTGGAAGCAGTGGTGGGGCAAGTCACATGGTGTAACTGGAAGCAGTGGTGGGGAAACCAAGCTGGGGCAAGTCACATGGTGTAACTGGAAGCAGTGGTGGGGAAACCGAGCTGGGGCAAGTCACATGGTGTAACTGGAAGCAGTGTTGGGGGAACTGAGCTGGGGCAAGTCACATGGTGTAACTGGAAGCAGTGGTGGGGGAACTGAGCTGGGGCAAGTCACATGGTGTAACTGGAAGCAGTGGTGGGGAAACCGAGCTGGGGCAAGTCACATGGTGTAACTGGAAGCAGTGTTGGGGGAACTGAGCTGGGACAAGTCACATGGTGTAACTGGAAGCAGTGGTGGGGGAACTGAGCTGGGGCAAGTCACATGGTGTAACTGGAAGCAGTGGTGGGGAAACCGAGCTGGGGCAAGTCACATGGTGTAACTGGAAGCAGTGTTGGGGGAACTGAGCTGGGACAAGTCACATGGTGTAACTGGAAGCAGTGGTGGGGGAACTGAGCTGGGGCAAGTCACATGGTGTAACTGGAAGCAGTGTTGGGGGAACTGAGCTGGGGCAAGTCACATGGTGTAACTGGAAGCAGTGTTGGGGGAACTGAGCTGGGGCAAATCACATGGTATAACTGGAAGCAGTGTTGGGGTAACTGAGCTGGGGCAAGTCACATAGTGTAACTGGAAGCAGTGGTGGGGCAAGTCACATGGTGTAACTGGAAGCAGTGGTGGGGAAACCGAGCTGGGGCAAGTCACATGGTGTAACTGGAAGCAGTGGTGGGGAAACCGAGCTGGGGCAAGTCACATGGTGTAACTGGAAGCAGTGGTGGGGGAACTGAGCTGGGGCAAGTCACATGGTGTAACTGGAAGCAGTGGTGGGGGAACTGAGCTGGGGCAAGTCACATGGTGTAACTGGAAGCAGTGGTGGGGGAACTGAGCTGGGGCAAGTCACATGGTGAAACTGGAAGCAGTGGTGGGGAAACCGAGCTGGGGCAAGTCACATGGTGTAACTGGAAGCAGTGGTGGGGAAACCGAGCTGGGGCAAGTCACATGGTGTAACTGGAAGCAGTGTTGGGGTAACTGAGCTGGGGCAAGTCTCATGGTGTAACTGGAAGCAGTGGTGGGGCAAGTCACATGGTGTAACTGGAAGCAGTGGTGGGGCAAGTCACATGGTGTAACTGGAAGCAGTGGTGGGGCAAGTCACATGGTGTAACTGGAAGCAGTGGTGGGGCAAGTCTCATGGTGTAACTGGAAGCAGTGGTGGGGGAACTGAGCTGGGGCAAGTCACATGGTGAAACTGGAAGCAGTGGTGGGGAAACCGAGCTGGGGCAAGTCACATGGTGTAACTGGAAGCAGTGTTGGGGGAACTGAGCTGGGGCAAGTCACATGGTGTAACTGGAAGCAGTGTTGGGGTAACTGAGCTGGGGCAAGTCTCATGGTGTAACTGGAAGCAGTGGTGGGGCAAGTCACATGGTGTAACTGGAAGCAGTGGTGGGGCAAGTCACATGGTGTAACTGGAAGCAGTGGTGGGGCAAGTCACATGGTGTAACTGGAAGCAGTGGTGGGGCAAGTCTCATGGTGTAACTGGAAGCAGTGGTGGGGCAAGTCACATGGTGTAACTGGAAGCAGTGGTGGGGCAAGTCACATGGTGTAACTGGAAGCAGTGGTGGGGCAAGTCACATGGTGTAACTGGAAGCAGTGGTGGGGCAAGTCACATGGTGTAACTGGAAGCAGTGTTGGGGTAACTGAGCTGGGGCAAGTCACATGGTGAAACTGGAAGCAGTGTTGGGGTAACTGAGCTGGGGCAAGTCACATGGTGAAACTGGAAGCAGTGGTGGGGGAACTGAGCTGGGGCAAGTCACATGGTGTAACTGGAAGCAGTGTTGGGGGAACCGAGCTGGGGCAAGTCACATGGTGAAACTGGAAGCAGTGTTGGGATAACTGAGCTGGGGCAAGTCACATGGTGTAACTGGAAGCAGTGGTGGGGGAACTGAGCTGGGGCAAGTCACATGGTGTAACTGGAAGCAGTGGTGGGGAAACCGAGCTGGGGCAAGTCACATGGTGTAACTGGAAGCAGTGGTGGGGAAACCGAGCTGGGGCAAGTCTCATGCTGTAACTGGAAGCAGTGGTGGGGCAAGTCACATGGTGTAACTGGAAGCAGTGGTGGGGCAAGTCACATGGTGTAACTGGAAGCAGTGGTGGGGCAAGTCACATGCTATAACTGGAAGCAGTGATGGGGGAAGTTGGTTGGACAGGGGCTCGTATGCAAGGTGAACTCTGGTCCCAGAAAGTTCGGAGTTGCCACTATATGTAATACTAACCACTATTTTTTGCTGTATCTAAAGTGCCTCAAATTGGGTCAGCATACTAAAGAATGCCCCAATTTCATTATTGCTTAAACATGAAAGTTGAACACAATACCGTACTTTGTTGTGCAACACATTTCAATCACAACTTATTTGTATACACACTGCAATTTTATCACATTCAGATTTTCAAAACTCCACTTTTCAATACTTGGAGAGATGCACACCCACACTCTAGGATAAGGATGGAAATGGGTAAACCCCTCAATAAATCCAGTGCATTTAAACTTGTGATATATCAGTTTTAATCATGTTGCTTCTATGTTAATATAATTATAATACAGATTACAGAAGAAGAGCTGTTTACACATCATCTCCAAATGAGTACATTTCTACAGAGCACCAACTCAATCATGAAACAGCAACCAGAAAAATTGTGTGAAATGTTTAGAAAAAGTGACGTTAGACACACAACATGTGATTTTGACTGTCTAGTTAGGTGTTGTGCGAATGCATGTTTTTGCACAGAACTTTCTTTTTAAGCAATGTTAATTTATAAATTGAAGGGCCACCATTTCATGGTGCATAAGACTTGCTAAGCAAATGCTGAAGCTCCTTTTGTTTTGTACACCACTCCAACTTTACTCAGATTTTGAATTTTTTTATTAAACATTGGATAGACATATTTCAACAATGTCCACATAAAACTTTGTTAAAACAGTTGTCAACATTTAAAAACACTTGTTCCACTGACTTCAATCCAATAGGACTGGTTTCAGAGAGGCAGATGTAGAGGAGCCTCCCTGAAACTAGTGCTGTTGGATTTTAAGTGTAACAAAAGTGTTTTTAAATGTCAATATCAGTTTCACAAAAATTGTAATAATCTGCTCCACTGTTTTAAACACTTCAGTTTCACCATAAGTTTTATACATATCTTTTCCAGAAATATAGAATCCGTTATATTTTAACTTCATCTTAATATAGCCTGAAGGAAAACACTACACTAACAAAATGAGGGGTTCTAATCGATTGCAGAGAACAGAACATACAATCATCTTTATCATTTTCAGAACTTTATACACACACAGAAAGACAAACAAAAGACTAAGAACACTGGAAAGTAATGTGAACTAAATTCACTATGTGATACGTCTTAATGTCTCTAATGAACACAATATTGGAACAAAGCTGCACAACGACTCACTTTAAGTGCGACGTAGTAATATCATCCACGCTAAACTTAAAAAAAAAATTTTAAAAAAAAGGAAACAAAAGTCTTTCCGAGACCATTAACAAAATGAAGTGAAAATTATGGAAACATTCACACACATTTACAATAGAAATATACCAAAAAACAATGTCAATACTGTGGCATTTCTTGGGATGGGTTTTTCGGGTTTCTTCTTGTTCATTCAAAAGCAACAAAACTTGAAATTTTTTATTTTGCTGGGGAGAGCTGAAACTTAATTTGTTTTCCCAACCTAATTCCAAATACACTCTGAAAACAAACAAACAGAAACTTATACGCTTACGAAACTACATGTGAGTGGTAAAGTCAGAATAGATTCCGTGAATTTGTGACATTATGAACCCCCCCTACCCACCCATCCCCATTTCTCTCCTTTTCTCCCCAACATGGCAATGAGATTTGTGAAAAAGTATTTGGGACGGACAGCGCCTCTGTCTACCCGCTCTTGAACAGCAGAATGGCCACCTGGCCCAGGTAGAAATAAATGAAGTGCCTGGTCTCGTGGGTTACATAGCTGCCGAAGTTACGTCCCACAATGCAGTGCCACGTGGGGTTGTACTTCTTGTCAAATTCTTTCTTTATATATGCAGCAATATCCTGCAATGAGAAATTGCTGACTTAAGAGGAGAATTTAATCTCACACTGCCTACAGTTACGAGAAATACATCCAATTTCATACCTTTTCAATGTTGTATTTTTCGAGCGCCTGTGTTGCACAATCTACAGCATCTTGCTGCATTTCCTCTGACATATCAGCATTTTTGATCACAGCTTTTCGGTCTGACATCTTGCTATTCCTGCAACAATGAGTTTAAAACTATCGCCGAAATGCACTTCATATTGGTACCACTTCTAGTTTTCTATGTATCATGCAGAAATAATTCACAACATGCAACTGATCTATATAAATAAGGTGCGCTGTTAAATTTTATTGCGGCAAACCTGTCTTTATTTGCACTAAGACGGACAGTTGCTGTCACGTCTATCTCCATTTCACCGCACAACGCGAGATACTGATCATTTTGTATGAAATGTAAAACTGTTATTACCTCAACCGGTCGCAAGAAAGAGCTCTAGATGGCAGTAAAATATTAAAATATAGCCAAAAAATGTAGCAGCCAACCACCGACTACGAGGCAAGAGTTAAATGTAAAGGGTGTGTTTTAGTGAAAAAATCGATTACAAACCATTATTTCTTACCTTTGAGATTTAGATATATATAAACTTAATGAATTTAATAGCTTAGAGCACACAAAGTACCCTTCTAATCGAAAATATCCCTTCTAAATGACAAACACTGAATTTCCACAACCATTAACTCTTTGCGGGCAAATACTCCTCTTGAAACTACAATCCAGCGTTCTTATTGGCTAAAGCTCAGAGGCTTCTACCAGGGTCTTCTATCAACCCATCATGCAATGTACTGCAGTTTTACTTCTTCTTATTCTTATTCATGCGCAGTGGCCGCCATAGCATTGCCAACATTAAAATTGCTGTCATTATGAAAGCAATATTACAGAAATTATACTACTTAACATACTTTATTAATACTCTAAATTCAGTGTATTTACATAAAAACAAGGGTAAATAATGTAAACGCATAAAGCACATTCATTTCAATTAAGGAAACAGCTTTCAATGTCAAATTAGTCAATAATGACCAAAGAGCGCACTAATGTGCAATTTACTTAATTAAGTACCCAATACTGCCGTATAGTGTTCATATTGTAATATATAACTACATATATACAAAGGTATAATTATTGCTTATGGCAATCGTGATTATTTGCTCTGTCAATCCTCTTCCCATGACGTGACAATATTGACCGGTCTGTTAAGCTCTGAACTCCTAGTGACTGCTCCACATCGCATATTACGCCCTTATCAAAGTGTATGAAAAATGTTTAGCAAATGGGTAAAACTGTTTTATAAACAAATAAACGTTAATAATGGTTTTAAAAAGTAGTAACGGTTCTGTTATGAAGTTTTCAAAGCGAAAAACAAATTTTCAATTTATATTGTTATTGCTGTTAATTTATAAACTAGTACATATAGAGTAGTAATCGTTATGATTTATTGTCGTAAAGAACATTTCTATAAATTACTGCTTAAACAAGGGTAATTACTTCCTTGTAATTTCCCACCATGAGCAACTATTAGTTAATGAAAACTGGTTTTCATTATTGCCATTCAACATATGACCAATAAAATACATACAACATATTAATTATCATAAAGTAAGTGCAATTAATACGAAACTATAATAAAGGGATGCATTATTCATACACGTGACCACTAATAATTAATATTCAGGCGATTAAAAATGACTATGTATATTTTGTTCATCTACGAGCAATAAAACACTATGTAAAATATTGATTCTGCCATGCAGGTATACGGTATGACAGGTAAAAGGATATTTTTCATGAAATACGCTATAATACTCTTCGGAACTCTAAATCAATACCTGCGCCAGCATGCCCCTTGCAGATCTTTTTATAATGAGGTTAAAGTGCATTTTGGCATTGACGCTTTTATCATTATGTGGCTATACCTAACTACATAAATGACTCGAAGTTTTAACATATAAAAGTAGATCATTCCGGTGTGTCTATCTTGCCCACTTTGGATCTCTGTAAGGAAGGAGTACCGAGAAAAATTGTCCTAAATAAATTGCTAAAGAATTCCGTATTTGTGAGATGACATTATTGTATTTGTTAATACAACTTACGTTTTAAATATAATTTCTCAAAAGCTTAGCTATACCTGAACAGCAAGAGAATGATGTGTTATAAAGTTTACTATTGCCTTAAAATACTTTATCACATTATTTCTCCGTTCTGTACTATCTTATTTGTTTATTTAATTTAGAACCTCGCAATAATTAAACTAACCCTAAAGGCGTTTGTTTCCATACAGACCTGTTAAAATACTTATTGTACACGAGTTTAAACAATGTAAGTATAAGTAAGTACCAAGTATAATGAATGATATAACAAACATAAATTTAAAAACTAAAAATCTGATGTTTTACTCGGCTTTTTCTAACAAGGACAGTTTCATATACCTACATGTGTTACATTGTTGCAAAATGATGTGTTTGTGTACAGAATTAGTTTCAAGTTAAGCAAGATGGTTTCTTACAACATTCAGAAACACGATTCAGGTGTTTATTCGTGAAAGTTCTTGTAAGGGTAAAGATTTGCAAAAACTTATTCTATAAGCTTCATATTAGTTCATATAAATGTTTGCAGGAATGACGTCATACATTTTCCTTATAGGTTACAAAAAAAGACTGAAACAATAGTAGGTATTATGTTTGAACATGTAATGTGATACATTGACGCCACTATCCGTCGCATATTTTGTGTAGCACTTTCTCTCTCTCGTACATACACAGTAGGTACATGCTGTGACAAATGGCAAGTCTAGTTACTTCCTTTGTTATTTGAATTCCTCTAAACCTGAATCACAATTGACAGTTGTTCTGTTCTATCGTAACCTTGACGTAAACACTCTTCAAGTGTCACAGGTCGCTCTGACAATACTCACTGACTGAACTGAACTCTGTCCTTGCCGACTCCCTTATATGGCAGAGAATTAGGTAGCGGCGATTTTCTTCTGGAGATGGACGTTTCGCGAAGCTCCTCGTAAACCAAGCATGGCACTCAAACTGTTGTACTTAGTGCCATTGTCGCAGGTTGCCTAGCAACGTAGTGGTGGTTGTGGTGGTGATGGTAGCCGTGACAATGCTGTTTTTTTATTAACGTCCTCCAACGTAATGCCATATCGGACAGTGAACGAATGAGACGGGTGAAATGATGCTCAAATGAGCTTTAAGTCACCCAACATTCGTCTTCTCAGGATAAGGGAAAACCACGAAAAAACATTAGCCGGATAACCTACCCTAAGCGAGATTCGAACTTGCGACCTCTTGAACGTGAGGCAGACACACTAACCATTACGCTACCGAGGCGGGCGAAAATGGTGGTGGTGCTGGTGCTGGTGATGGTGGTGGCGGTGGTGGTGGTGGTGGTGGGTGGTGCTGGTGATGGTGGTGGTGGGTGGTGGTGCTGGTGCTGGTGATGGTGGTGGTGGTGGAGGTGGTGGTGCTGGTGATGGTGGTGGTGGCGGTGGTGGTGGTGGAGGTGGGTGGTGGTGGTGGAGGTGGTGATGGTGGTGGTGGAGGTGGGTGGTGGTGATGGTGGTGGTGGAGGTGGGTGGTGGTGGGTGGTGGTGGTGGAGGTGGTGATGGTGGTGGTGGGTGATGGTGGTGGTGGGTGGTGGTGGTGGAGGTGGTGATGGTGGTGGTGGGTGGTGGTGGTGGAGGTGGGTGGTGGTGGTGGTGGAGGTGGTGATGGTGGTGGTGGGTGGTGGTGGTGGCGGTGGTGGTGGTGGAGGTGGGTGGTGGTGATGGTGGTGGGTGGTGGTGGTGGAGGTGGTGATGGTGGTGGAGGTGGTGGTGGTGGAGGTGGGTGGTGGTGGTGGTGGAGGTGGTGGTAGGTGGTGGTGGTGGTGGAGGTGGGTGGTGGTGATGGTGGTGGTGGGTGGTGGTGGTGAAGGTGGTGGTGGTGGAGGTGGGTGGTGGTGGTGGAGGTGGTGGTGGGTGGTGGTGGTGGTGGAGGTGGGTGGTGGTGGTGGTGGTGGGTGGTGGTGGTGAAGGTGGTGATGGTGGTGGTGGGTGGTGGTGGAGGTGGTGATGGTGGTGGAGGTGGTGATGGTGGTGGTGGGTGGTGGTGCTGGTGATGGAGGTGGTGGGTGGTGGTGGTGGGTGGTGGTGGTGGGTGGTGGTGGTGGGTGGTGGAGGTGGTGATGGTGGTGGTGGGTGGTGGTGCTGGTGATGGTGGTGGTGGGTGGTGGTGGTGAAGGTGGTGGTGGTGGAGGTGGGTGGTGGTGGGTGGTGGTGGTGGTGGAGGTGGGTGGTGGTGATGGTGGTGGTGGGTGGTGGTGGTGAAGGTGGTGATGGTGGTGGTGGGTGGTGGTGGAGGTGGTGATGGTGGTGGAGGTGGTGCTGGTGATGATGGTTTGTTTGTTTGTAGTGTTTAACGCCCGCTTTTACTACTATGGCACCGCAGGCGGTGACACTGATGATACATGGAATGAAAATGGAGCACCGGTGGAATGAGATGGCGGGGGAAACTGGAGTACCCGGAGAAAACCCGCCCTGACGCCGCTTCGTCCACCACGAATACCACATGCGGGTCCCTGGGATCGAACCCGGGCCGCCTAGGTGGTAGGCGAGCGCGCTAACTGCTCGGCCACGGCGCCGCCTGGTGATGATGGTGGTGGTGATGGTGGTGATGGAGGTGGTGATGGTGGTGGTGGGTGGTGGTGGTGGTGATGGTGGTGGTGGTTGTGGTGGTGGTAGCAGTGGTGGTGATGGTGGAGGTGGTGATGGTAATGGTGGGTGGTGATGGTGGTAGTGGTGATGGTGGTGGTGGGTGGTGATGGTGGTGGTGGGTGGTGATGGTGGTGGTGGGTGGTGATGGTGGTGGTGGCGATGGTGGTGATGATGGTGGTGGTGGTGATGGCGGTGGCAATGGTGATGGTGGTGGTGGCGATGGTGGTGGTGATGGTGGTGGTGATGGTGGTGGTGGTGGGTGGTGATGGTGGTGGTGATGATGGTAGTGGTGGTGGTGATGGTGGTGGTGATGGTGGTGGTGATGATGGTGGTGATAGTGATGGTGGTGATGGTGGTGGTGATGGTGGTGGTGGTGATGGTAGTGATGGTGATGGTGGTGGTGGTGATGGTGGTGGTGATGGTGGTGATGATGATGGTGGTGATAGTGATGGTGGTGATGATGGTGATGGTGGTGGTGATGGTGGTGGTGGTGGTGGCGGCGATGGTGGTGGTGATGGTGGTGATGATGGTGGTGGTGGCGATGGTGGTGATGGTGGTGGTGGTGATGATGGTGGTGGTGGCGATGGTGGTGGTGATGGTGGTGGTGATGGTGGTGTTGGTGGTGGTGATGGTGGTGTTGGTGGTGGTGATGATGGTGGTGGTGGCGATGGTGGTGGTGATGGTGGTGTTGGTGGTGGTGATGGTGGTGTTGGTGGTGGTGATGATGGTGGTGGTGGTGGCGATGGTGGTGGTGATGGTGGTGGTGATGGTGGTGATGGTGGTGGTGGTGTTGGTGGTGGTGATGATGGTGATGGTGATGGAGATGGTGATGGTGATGGCGATGGTGGTGGTGGTGATGGTGGTGGCGATGGTGGTGATGGAGATGGTGGTGGTGGTGGTGATGGTGATGGCGATGGTGGTGGTGGTGATGGTGGTGGTGATGGTGATGGTGGTGGTGATGGTGATGGTGGTGGTGGCGATGGTGGTGGTGGTGATGGTGGTGGCGATGGTGGTGATGGAGATGGTGGTGGTGGTGGTGATGGTGATGGCGATGGTGGTGGTGGTGGTGATGGTGGTGGTGATGGTGATGGTGGTGGTGATGGTGATGGTGGTGGTGGCGATGGTGGTGGTGGTGATGGTGGTGGCGATGGTGGTGGTGGTGATGGTGATGGTGGTGATGATGGTGATGGTGGTGGCGATGGTGGTGGTGGTGATGGTGGTGGTGGTGTAAATTTAAGTGAACTCAACTTCTTGGTCATCAGCGCTCTTTTAAAATAGATAATGGCAAAAGCCAGGGATAAACCTCAATATAAATAAAAAATAAAAAGCCTAATAAAGGCACAACTATAGAGAAATATACCAAACTAATAAGGGAAAAACCAGAATTAATACAAACTTATAAAAAAGGTCCAAAACGTATGAAAATTCGATATCTAGAATTTTAAATCCTTGGGTTGATGTTTCTCATAGGTAAAAGATTCAGAACTGTTTCGACCGCTTGTTTATCGTTTGAAGTCTAAATGGCAGCTGTAGAGTCCCGAAGGTGGACTAGGGAAACGCTCTAGTGTGGTACGGGATAGACCGACACAGCCGACAAAGAGGAGCAAGATTCCCTTAAAAAGGTAACGCGTGTAAAATTGCAGTGGCCAATACATAGCCGAGCCAAGATCATCTCACGGGGAGATACGCGATAGGTCACCCAATTTATCAGAATTTCCTTCACATCTCTAAGCTTATTACCGCGGAGAGCTGACAGCACGACAGCAGCGCTCACCGCACTTCAAGCCTAAAGTCTTCCGAAGTAATGCTGGGATCCGCCATTTCGTTCCCCGGTAAACCTCCGTGCACACACCACGTTAACTCCAGAAGCGTGTAAAACATGCTGTACAATAGGATGAGTTGTACAGCTCACGATGGCTCTAAGGGAATCACTCAAAATGAGACAGTCACACGGCGGGGCGGGGCGCGCCGCACACTATACATCATACAGCTCTGCACATAATGTACATATGTGGCTCGGTTCCGTAAACATAGGCACATTCAATACCGTTAGTGTTCTTAGATCAGGACTGTGCAACTGGTGCTCAGAGAGCGCAGCCTGCTCATGGCCCTGCACTGATAACGGTATAGTTTGTCCAGATCACCGTGACACTCTGTACGCGTAAAAGAAGGGAAATTAGAAGTGACTGGAGTGTGGGGAACAAGCGAGTGATGTCAGTCACATATACAAGCAGTGTAATTTTACGTATTGAAAATAATTATTGCGTAGTCATCACAACCAGAGCAAGTGGTATATTAATTCCCTCCTGTCCTGTCCTGTCCTATTATGCAAGTGGATACGTCTCTGCTATTGCGTATCTATGCCTTAGGAGTAGGGGAGTGCCACTACGAACTGGACGGGCTGTACATTTTGCAAGGTACCCCACGAGCCGCCCAGGCCTGGTGTAGTTCAAACATCGGTCAGTATAGCCTGACCAAAGTGCTAAGAAACAAGTACTGATACCAGACATAGGCATCGTGGACGCAATATAGTTACACTATTCCAGACAGATGCGCGCGAGCACGCGGGCACACATACACACACACTCCCTTACCCACACACATCCACACTCACTCACCCGCACACACCCTTACCCACACACATCCACACTCACTCACCCACACACACACTCACCCACCCACTCACCCTTACCCACACACATTCACACACACTCACCCACACACACACTCACCCACACACTCACCCTTACCCACACACATCCACACACACTCACCCACCCACTCACCCTTACCCACACACATTCACACACACTCACCCACACACACACTCACCCACCCACTCACCCTTACTCACACACATCCACACTCACTCACCCACACACACTCACCCACCCACGCACCCGGACCCACACACAGGCACACACACGCACCACCACTCACACGCTCCCACACACATGCACCCACCCACTCACATGGCACCCTCCCTCACTCACGCTCCCACCACACTCGCACCCACCACTCACGCACACCCACACAGGCACCCACCCACTCTCACGCCACCCCACACAGGCTCCCACCCTCATCTCGCACCCACTCACACTCACCCACACACACACTCACCCACCCACACACTCACCCACCCACACACTCACCCACCCACACATTCACCCACCCACACTCACTCACCCACACACACACTCACCCACCCACTCACCCTTACCCACACACATTCACACACACTCACCCACACACACACTCACCCACACACATTCACCCACCCACACACATTCACCCACCCACACACATTCACCCACCCACACACTCTCACCCACACACTCACCCACCCACACACCCACCCACACACTCACTCACCCACACACACTCACCCACCCACACACTCACCCCACCCACACACACTCACACACACACTCACACACACTCACCCACACACACACATTCACCCACCCACACACATTCACCCACCCACACACATTCACCCACCCACACACACTCACCCACCCACACACACTCACCCACCCACACACTCACCCACCCACACACTCACCCACCCACACACTCACCCACCCACACACTCACCCACCCACACACTCACTCACCCACCCACACACACTCACCCACCCACCCACACACTCACCCACCCACACACTCACCCACCCACACACTCACCCACCCACACACTCACCCACCCACACACACTCACCCACCCACACACTCACCCCACCCACACACACTCACCCACACACACTCACTCACACACTCACCCACACACTCACCCACACACACTCACCCACTCACACACACTCACTCACCCACTCACACACACTCACCCACACACACTCACCCACTCACCCACACACACTCACCCACACACTCACACACACTCACCCACACACACTCACCCACACACACCCACCCACACACTCACCCACCCACACACTCACTCACCCACCCACACACACTCACCCACCCACACACTCACCCACACACACCCACTCACCCACACACATCCACTCACCCACCCACACACACTCACCCACCCACACACACTCACCCACCCACACACACTCACCCACCCACACACACTCACCCACACACATCCACTCACCCACACACACACTCACCCACACACACACACCCACACACACTCACCCACCCACACACACTCACCCACACACACACTCACCCACACACACACTCACCCACCCACACACACTCACCCACACACACACTCACCCACCCACACACACTCACCCACCCACACACTCACCCATCCACACACTCACCCACCCACCCACACACTCACTCACCCACACTCACTCACCCACACACTCACCCACACACACCCTTACCCACACTCACCCACACACACCCTTACCCACACACATCCACACACACTCACCCACACACACACACTCACCCACACACACCCTTACCCACACACATCCACACACACTCACCCACACACACCCTTACCCACACACACTCACCCACACACATCCACACACACTCACACACACACACCCTCACACACACACACTCACTCACCCACACACATCCTTACCCACACACACTCACCCACACACATCCACACACTCACACACACACCCTCACACACACACCCTCACACACTCACACACACACCCTCACACACACTCACTCACACACACCCACTCACCCACACACATCCACACACACTCACACACACAGCCTCACACACACACTCACACACACACCCACTCACACCCACTCACCCACACAGATCCACTCACCCACACACACCCACTCACCCACACACATCCACACTCACCCACACACACCCACTCACCCACACAGATCCACTCACCCACACACACCCACTCACCCACACACATCCACACTCACACACACCCACTCACCCACACTCACCCACACACATCCACACACACTCACCCACTCACCCACACACACCCACTCACCCACACACACCCACTCACCCACACAGATCCACTCACCCACACACACCCACTCACCCACACACATCCACACACACTCACCCACTCACCCACACTCACCCACACACATCCACACACACCCACTCACCCACACTCACCCACACATCCACACACACTCACCCACACTCACCCACACACACCCACTGACCCACACACACCCACTCACCCACACACACCCACTCACCCACACAGATCCACTCACCCACACACACCCACTCACCCACACAGATCCACACACACTCACCCACTCACCCACACACATCCACACACACTCACACACACACACCCACTCACCCACACACATCCACACACACTCACCCACTCACCCACACACATCCACACACACTCACACACACACCCACACACACCCACTCACCCACACACATCCACACACACTCACACACACACCCTCACACACACACTCACACACACACCCACTCACCCACACACACCCACTCACCCACACAGATCCACTCACCCACACACACCCACTCACCCACACACATCCACACACACTCACCCACTCACCCACACATACCCACTCACGCACACACATCCACACACACTCACCCACTCACCCACTCACCCACACACCCACACTCACCCACACACACACTCACCCACACACACCCACTCACCCACACACATCCACTCACCCACGCACATCCGTTCACCCACTCACTCAGCCACACCCACTCACCCACACACATCCACACACACTCACCCACTCACCCACACACATCCACACACCCACACTCACCCACACACCCATTCACCCACACACACCCACTCACCCACACACCCACTCACTCAGCCACACCCACTCACTCACACACATCCACTCACCCACACACATCCACTCACCCACGCACATCCATTGACCCACACACCCACTCACTCAGCCACACCCACTCACCCACACACATCCACTCACCCACGCACATCCACTCACCCACACACATCCATTCACCCACACACCCACTCACTCAGCCACACCCACTCACCCACACACATCCACTCACCCACGCACATCCACTCACCCACGCACATCCATTCACCCACACACCCACTCACCCACACACACTCACCCACACACACCCACTCACCCACACACATCCACTCACCCACGCACATCCACTCACCCACGCACATCCATTCACCCACACACCCACTCACTCAGCCACACCCACTCACCCACACACATCCACTCACCCACGCACATCCATTCACCCACACACCCACTCACCCACACACCCACTCACTCAGCCACACCCACTCACCCACACACATCCACTCACCCACGCACATCCATTCACCCACACACCCACTCACTCAGCCACACCCACTCACCCACACACATCCACACACACTCACCCACTCACCCACACACATCCACACACCCACACACACACTCACCCACACACACACACTCACCCACACACCCACTCACTCAGCCACACCCACTCACCCACACACATCCATTCACCCACACACCCACTCACCCACACACACCCACTCACCCACACACATCCACTCACCCACACACATCCATTCACCCACACACCCACTCACTCAGCCACATCCACTCACCCACACACACCCACTCACCCACCCACACCCACTCACCCACACACATCCACTCACTCACACACATCCACTCACCCACACACATCTATTCACCCACACACCCACACACACTCACCCACACACTCACCCACACACACCCACTCACTCACCCACACCCACTCACCCACACACACCCACTCACCCACACACACCCACTCACCCACCCACACACCCACACTCACCCACGCACATCCACTCACCCACACACCCACTCACCCACACACATCCACTCACCCACACACACCCACACACTCACACACAGACACCCACTCACTCATACACATGAAGGGAGTGGACGTCAGAAACAAATAAAGAAAGTCAAGAACACTCCCAAGAAAAAAAAAAGAATTGTATGCAGCGTAGGAGTTGTATTTTGTTTTGTTTGCAGTTGGATCCGTGCTGTGAAGTTTTGGAGACAGTAGTGGTATAAGCGCTAATGATTGTGATAACGTTTGTATCAGCTGCCAAACTAGTTTGCACATTATCATAAGCATAGAGAAACTGTAGAGGAAACCTCGCCCAGGTAATACTACCCCGCTGGGAAGCGACTCCTGACCAAACAGCGAGAGCAGCCAACTGCATTTAGCTACTGCAACGATGTAGGGCGCCCTTCTCGCATTTTTCATTTAGAGATTTGTTAAATATGTTTTTGTTATTACTTTCTCTACTACGTATAGGAAGTAGAGGAAGTATTGTATTCATCCAAAAACTTCGATGTCGAGATTTCACCGGAAACATGGAAGTCGCGAAGGGTGATCAAGGGGGAGGGCGGGGGGTGGGGGGAACTAATATACTCAATGTGCAATCAATCACTGACTGTTAGACTATTATTTTAATTTTTATGTAAAGAATAAAATTTATTTAGCACAAATTAATACGGTTATCCACAAGAAATACTATAACTTTTGACAACAAAACAATGAATTAATATTGTTTGATTTCAAACTTCCAACATGTGCCCCCCCCCCCTCTTGAAAAGGGTCTACCGACACCCATGTCCGGAAATATGTTTTGAGGCTCCCTGAATCCAAAAAGCACTTTTAGAAAAAGGTTCGCCCGCGCGTGTGTAAGTGTGCGTCAGTCTTTGTGTTTGGACAGCATAACTCAAAAACGAAAAGTCGGTTAAAAACCAAAGTTGGTATTTAAGTTTAATGTATTTTAAGAATGCAACACGAAGATTTTTGTATTTTTGAATTTTTAAGAAAATTCCTCCACCCTAACTACCCTTTACATACAAACTTTTTCGAAAATTTTCATTTTCTCGAAAATAGCTCTAACGATTTTGATTAAAATGCCATATGTTTGAGATATTTTTATGATAAACGAAATTTATACTTTGAATTTTCTGGCTATAGCCTATGTAGTCCTGTTTACTCTGGAAGACTTTTGCATAAGTGCTAAACCGTAAGAGATAGACCAAATCTTACTATACAAAAACTGTGGATCTTGCTCAAACATACAGTTTGTCTAAATACCTTTTGTAGAGTGAACCATTTCGGAGGTATTCCTTGTTATTTGTGTGAGATTTGAAGAAACAAACTTTCGTCAAATGGAAGATCGTGATTTTTTTATCAAGGGCGTGCAAAGAGAACGGAATTTGAAAGCTTTTTAAAAAGAGTTGACTATCGCTCAAAGTCTACTGTATTCCCATATTCTCCTTGCACCTACAAGGAAATAAGCAATAAGGTAATTTGTATGAATGGTTAGTACAAGAGTAGAGAAAGTCATGTGAGAGCAGCACATCAGCCGCGTGAAGCCAGCCTTAATTATAACGCGCGCTGTGAAAGCTTTAAATCTTACACATCACATTTGTTTAAAATTAATCTAGTAAAGAATGAGAAATTAGGTTTCGTTCTAGTTTTAGAATAGTTAATACTTTTATTTTCTCTTCCGCATATTAGCAAATGTAGTGGAAATATCGCAAAACATGGGTATCGAAATTTAGACACAAGCCTGCATTTGGAATATCGTGGGCGACCTTCCTAGCCGTTTTTTTCGGGGTTTCCCCGAACGCTAGGCGAATGCTGGGAAGGATATCTACATATGCCTCGAATTTCCTGTCGCTCCGTTTCACCTTACTTCTCATTTCACTGCATCCTTCATCCTGGATGCTTGCTTCATATTTCTAAGTATCGGAGTTGCATGGCAGGTGCTTGCTCTGTAAATCCTCGTCCTCCAGATCGGGGGACCCTTAAGCCCACAGGGGGGAGGGGGTGCGATGTACGAGCCGTTAGTGACCTTGCCTTCTGCTGCCGTGTCTCCTCAGGTCCAACCACCTCTCCTTCAGGGGCATAGGCACAAAAGATGGTAATGTTGCCGAATACGAGCTTTTTGATGCGCAATGTTGCTGAACCATACCAACTTTACATGAGAAGCTTCTCACCAAAGCGGCCCGGGTTCGATCCCAAACGACTGCATGCGGGACTTGTGGTGGACGAAGCGGCGCTGGGGCTAGTTTCCTCCGGGTTCTCCGGTTTCCCCCGCCATGTCATTACACCGGTGCCGTATGTAGTAAAAGCGGGCGTTAAACACTAGCAAAAAATGACATGAAAAAATACACTTCTGGACAAAGAGCTTGGCAACTACGAATCAGAGAGGAACAGATAATGGAACAGAAGCTAAAGCTGAAACATGGAATGTAAGCGCGAAATAAATGGTGGGATAATGTATAAAATCTTATGTATTTCACTCACATGACTTTCTCTACTCTTGTACTAACCATTCATACAAGCTCTTATTCCTATATCTTCTTCGTGTTAGTTGAGACAAACATTTGTGCAAAGTATCTTATTGCTTATCTCACACACATAACAAGGAATATCTGCGAAATGGTTCACCCTAAAATAACATTTACTGAGACATAAATTGTGTATTTTAGCAAGATCTACATTTGTGTAGAGTATGATTTGGTCTAGCTCTAACGGTTTACCAGTTATGCAAAATTCATCCAGAGTAAATACGACTACAGGGGCTATAGCCAGAGAATTCAAAATATACATTTCATTTGTCATAAAAATATCTCAAACATATGGCATTTTAATCAAAATCATTAGAGCCATTTTCAAGAAAATCAAAAGTTTCGAAAAATGTTCCATATAAAGGGCAGTTTAGGATGGGGCCATTTTCTTCAAAATCTTCGTGTCGCATCCATGAATGACGTTAAACTTAAATACCAACTTTGGTTTTTAACCGACTTTTCGTTTTTGAGTTATGCTATCCACAGACTGAGACTCAGACACACGACACACAGACACATACACACACGCGCGCGCGCGGACCTTTTTCTAAAAATGTGTTGTTTTTTTTATTCAGGGATGCTTAAAACATATTTCCGGTGAAATTTCGACATCGAATTTTTGGGTGCAATACAATACTTCCCCTACTTACCAGTAGAGAAAGTAAAAAGGAGACGTAACAGTAGCAGAAAGTGTTATGAAGTCAAGAGTTCCTTTTTCCTCATAGGCCTTGTCTGTTCTTATTAATGGAAATCCGCATTTCAAATAACGTTGGAAATACCAGCAATTTGCGACAAATATTTCCGATAAAATGCTATGTTTAAAGTATTCCGTTTGTCAGTTATCTGCCACATGTAAAACTATTTGTTTCATAAACGTACATAATGAAATAAATTCATATTTTACGGTTATCTGCCTACCGCAAAACTGCGCGAGTTTGATTATTTGAACTTATACGGTTTGTGCCTCTAAAACGCAACTGTGTATTTCTTTCAATAACGCATATCTACGAAATGTATTCCCATTTAAGGTTATCAGCCTGTTGTGCAACTGCACGAGCACGAGCTTATGATTTATATGGTACTTATTTCAGGTTATGTGATTCATGATTTAAGTTGTTTCAGTGCAATATGAAGGCATCCTCATTTATTCTGTAACTGTGGTCTCAGTGTTACGTTTGGGAGATCTTGTGTGTAGAAGTAAAATAGTTTCCCGCCATCTAGTTACCCAAATTCGTCATTGTGAAAGAATCTAATTTTCCACCGTCTGTGTACATATATGGTACATCACTTGTTTGTATATATGCATTGCCGGCAGTTACCTCACCTCCCTTCTCATCTTTAGGCATTGCCAACTATACAATTCCAATGTCATTCAAATAATATTCTACTAGCCCTTAGCTACTTTCATTTGTTATACGTTGCTGCCCTGCGTTACACGGTCCCTATGCCCGCATTCGGCAACATCAGCCAAAAGATTTCATTGGTCGAGGTGCCAAGTCCCCTCTTTATCCTGAGCTTCAGGCTGCTAATGTGTCAAAAACATGTGTAATAGTTGTTGATTTGTAATTGGTGCACGTGACGCTATGTTGTGCGATCTGAAGGACAAGAGCCGCTGCTAAACATACTAGCACACATTCCACTTTTGTTTTGTCTGAAACAGGAGCACACAACAGGGATCATGTTTCACAGTATCGTATGTTAGCTTTATTACGGCATCTCAACACTTACTTAGTTACCTACCGCTACCAAATAATTATTGTAAGATCGATGTTTGGTGGCTGTCTGCAAGTTTTACCCTGGATTTGTATAGATATACACAAATTGAACTTTTTATTTACTGACGCTCTTGAACTGCTATGGTTCTCAGTGTCCCATTCTAAATTGGACGTGAAAGACCACTTAATTTTGCTCAGAGGCCCCTTTATCAGGCTTGAGTCGACTTGAGTCAATGTTTGAATCTAACTTTCTGTGTTATATTTATAGCAATAGTTAAAACGCAATACCAGTAGTAGGTAGTAATGGTGGCGGCAGCGATAGCGATAGCTAGTGGTAGTTGTAGTAGTGCTGCAGATTTTACCTGAGAAGCTGTAATATTACTCGAAGTCGAACCCTGGGACCCGAACTGGAATACATCAGCGTCATTTATTCAAGGTGTTCTCGGGCTTCTAGCCAGATGTAGTGATGCAGAGTCATCGACGTTTCGGGAGTGAACATCTCTCCCATCATCAGGATGATGAATGACTAGCAAGATTCCTTTTTAATCGGCTTTTGTTTTAGAAAGGGAGACAGAGCGTTGAAAATAAAAGAATTGGCTTATTACGCCAGGAAGGGAAGGGTAATGGGAGGAAGTTGGGTTTCACGGGGGGGGGGGGGATTTAGGGGAGAAGTGTAGTGTGACTGGGAGGTTCCGCCGAAGCACCCTCGTTAGTCCGGGAATGCAGCCGGTAGATTACCGGCATCGAGGTGAGGATTTCCGGGTGATAGACATGACCGAGGCCCTGACTATCACACTTGGCGAGTTTGACGTGGGATAGAATTGGGAAGTGACAGATAAAGTCTAGGAGAATCTGGATGTTGAAGGAGGTGGCCAGTGTCTGTAGTCATTGGGTTGATTGCGTCCTCTGTACGGCGGAAATGGGTTGCTGGTCGTGGGAGTTCCATTAGGAGCGTAGTCAGTAGTGCTGATGTCTTGATAGGTCTCATTAGCCGGTTTGGAGCTCTTATCTTGTATTATGTCCTCTATGGCGACGATGTGATTCATGATCTTCGTTTGGAAGTGTGAAACTATGTCGATGTTTGATTTGACGTCGGTTTTGATGTCCGAAGTTTGAGAACTGATGTTGTTGTTAAGTTTTTGTATTTTCTCCAAGATGTGTTGATCATTGGACTGAAGTTGATCATAAATGGCTCCAAGGCGACGATCAGCATCTAGTCGGGAGAGGACGTCGGTGATATGTTGAGAGAGTACTGTCTGGCACTGACGGTGATAGTCTATTGTTGTAGCCAGCCTGGAATCCAGTTGGTTAAGTGCTGCGGTGTTGGCTTCAGAAAGAGCGGTGATCTCATTCCGGGCAGTGGTGATAGTTTCAGCTAGGGTAGCGAGCTGTGAATTAACGGCGTTGCTGGTTTCCATGATTATGCTGAGTTGTGCCTCAATGTTGTTGAGTCGAATTTCTTCCGTATTTGTTGATGTAGTGGAGTCTAGTTGTGGTTGAAGTCATTGTGGCGTCGGCTGGTTATGTTGTCGTGGTAGATGCGTCGAGGTCGGCCGAATAGTAGTAGCTGCGTTGGTTGAGATTGGAGTAGGTGTGGTCGTCTTCCGTGGATATAAAGGACACTGTGCCTGGCCTGTGAAATGGCCAAAACCATTACAGGAGGCACAGTATCGGCGGCGTCTTCTTAAGTCGTGCGAAGTGCAGTCCTTAGTTTCGCTCGGTGCACCACAGTAGTGACATCGAGGTATAGAAGTGCAAACGGCGGAGTTGTGTCCATATCCAGGTGGCGCAGTACCTACGGCGGCGTCGAAGGTCGTGTACTTACTACTGCGCTGTAAGGGCCCGGGAGCCGCAGTAGTGGCACCTGGGGCCGGCTGTGCAAGTGTCGGCCGCGTGGCCGTACTGGCAACAGCGGCGACAGGGGACCAGACGACCGGTTCGGCTGGGCTCAACTCGCAAGCGCTGGCCAAATAAGGACAGTCCCACGGCCAGGGCCGCTTCTCGGTCGCCCAGGCCCCGAAATTCCAGCCGAACCATCGATGTTGGGCCACGATCAGTGATGATCCGTGTGACCCTGCTGACTGAGTTCCAGTGTTGCCTAGCGGTGGTCAGTAGGTAGCGGCACAGGAAGTCCAGAGGTACCCCGCATACCACTGCACTGTGTCGCCAGGCCTGCGCTGTGGGTGGAGGCGGCGTCTGCGTCAGCTGGTGGTTCTGAGTTTGGCTCGGCGGTGGTGCAGGTTGGAGCAGCTGAAGGAATAGCGGCGATGACGTTGGTTGCTGCTGAGTGAGTGTCTGCGGTGGCGTTGGTTCGTCGTTCTGGAGGTCGATCAGCTGCCCTAAGGGAATGGGCGGTGGTCCTGGTTGCCTGTGCTGTGGCGACGGCGGCGTCCGCGTTGAATGAGGTGTTGGCGGCGCGGGTATAAGCACCTCAGCGACTGCTCGGGTCGGTTGGAAATCGACCGACTCAGAAAACACAGATTCACAGTCAATTTCCAACTTTAAGGCTGGTTTCCAGGAGGGACTAAACTGCAATCCAGCGTCCCGGTTCAGTGTGTTCTTCTCGGAGGAGATGGACAGAGCTTCATTAACCCTCCGTTCCCATAATCCGCTACATTTTGCCACAATGGTCTTGAATATGTTCGTCGCCAGGAAAGCTTCAAATCGAATATCACTGTCATTATTTGCTGTAACTTTTCGCTTTCCATGCTGGCGAACAATACGACAGTCAGTTGCAAGAAACTGAACTGAACTGCAATCGTCATTGCTGAAATAGTGACCTTGAATGCCAACCCAACTAATGAAGCTGACAATTGTTTATTGTTTAATTTACTTGCGATGTGATACTTTTGCTTTCTCACAGCTCTCACTCGTCTCGTGTACAGTCTGCAACGAAAGTGTTCCGTGTCTTGTATTTTCGAAGAGCAGTAATAGTAAATGCAGTGAAAAGAAAAAATCTTCCCTACAGGAAAGGAAATTTTCTTTGATGAGCCGGGGAAATTATTTAATGAGAGGGGGAAATCCCCCAATCCCCCACCCAGTTACTTCGATCCCTGATTTGAGTTCTCATTCGGGATTGAACACCGCATGGAAACGCGGATCCAAATAGAACTGAATCATTGGATCCGATCCGTCTATTATGGGATCGGATCTAAATTTTGTTGCATTGGATGTTGTTCCATCTCATTTCCGGATTGAATTCAACATAGAAACGCTGAAATGGGAATGGACTCAAATCGATTTCAATCCCGCATGGAAATATAGTAATTTATATGACAGTTGTACTGTACAGTGGGCGTGGCAGTGTGACACATGAACATGGACCAGAACAGGCTAAAGCTGGGTCACCTTACACCACAGGTCGCTAGGCAACGTGCAACATATCGGCGATGAACAAAGGTCGTTTCCAGACAGTTCTAGAGGCTTACGAAACGTCCATTCTCAGAGAAATTGCCAATCTTAGTTCTCGGCTATGTGGAAGAGTCGGCAGTTTTGGTGAGTAGGATTGTCAGAGCGAGGTATGTGCAGTTGAGCAGCTACGATATAACACAACTGTGCGTTGCAACCTTACGAGTCGTCAATTGTGATTCAGTTTTAAGGGAAATAAAGTGACATAAAAGAAGTGACGGACTTGTCATTTGTTACATTCTTTTTAAGAGAGAGAGGGAGAGAGAGAGAGAGAGAGACAGAGAGAGAGCAAACCTTTTGAGTTTTGTACCAATTTTCACTTGTGTCTTTAACTTATTAGTTTAGAATGGGGACAGATTTCTTTATTTTGGGCGACATGTTGGGTCGGATGGTTTCAGAAGGATGTTGAAATGAAAGCTTCCATAAGGTTGAAAGATCCTTATATATACGTACGTTGTTAGTTCCAGTTCTTTGAGCCTTGTGTGGGCAGCGGGCAATTCACATTCAATGTGGCTGGCTGGCTTTGAAGAATTTCATCAAAGGAGAATGAGTAATAAACTAAACCCAAATCTTGCAAGTTGTAGAGCGCGAGAACCAAGAACTGACATGGAGGATATCGAGGGATACTCACATACCGTACAGTACAATAACCGAAAATACCTTCCCATTCATTTTTACCTTTTCTACTACCCACTTACACTAAATGGGGCAAGTATGGTATTGCGCCCAAAACTTCGATACTGACATAAACACACGCGCATGCGCCTATGTGTATGTGTATGTCTAAACTCACTCAAGAACAAAGCTTCTAAACTTGTATTTAAGTTCATTACCTCGCATGACTGTGACACGATTTTCAACAAACTCCCGGGCCCTAATGACCTAGCTATCGATGGACTCTTAAACCCTACACACTCACTCTCTCCCTCACACTCTCAGTCACTCTCAACCTCACTCATTCACTCTCAACCTCACTCACTCTCTCCCTCACACTCTCAGTCACTCTCACCTCACTCATTCACTCCCACACTCACTCTCTCCCTCACTCACTCTCTCCCTCACACTCTCAGTCACTCTCACCTCACTCACACTCTCCCTCACTCACTCTCTCCCTCACACTCTCAGTCACTCTCACCTCACTCATTCACTCCCACACTCACTCTCTCCCACACTCACTCTCTCCCTCACACTCTCAGTCACTCTCAACCTCACTCACTCTCTCCCACACTCACTCTCTCCCTCACACTCTCAGTCACTCTCACCTCACTCATTCACTCCCACACTCACTCTCTCCCACACTCACTCTCTCCCTCACACTCTCAGTCACTCTCAACCTCACTCACTCTCTCCCACACTCACTCTCTCCCTCACACTCTCAGTCACTCTCAACCTCACTCATTCACTCCCACACTCACTCTCTCCCTCACACTCTCAGTCACTCTCACCTCACTCATTCACTCCCACACTCACTCTCTCCCTCACTCACTCTCTCCCTCACACTCTCAGTCACTCTCACCTCACTCACTCTCACCTCACTCACTCTCTCCCTCACTCACTCTCTCCCTCCCTCACTCTCTCCCTCACACTCTCAGTCACTCTCACCTCACTCACTCCCTCCCTCACACTCTCAGTCACTCTCACCTCACTCACTCACTCCCACACTCACTCTCTCCCTCACTCACTCTCTCCCTCACACTCTCAGTCACTCTCACCTCACTCACACTCTCCCTCACTCACTCTCTCCCTCACACTCTCAGTCACTCTCACCTCACTCATTCACTCCCACACTCACTCTCTCCCACACTCACTCTCTCCCTCACACTCTCAGTCACTCTCAACCTCACTCATTCACTCCCACACTCACTCTCTCCCTCACACTCTCAGTCACTCTCACCTCACTCACTCTCTCCCTCACTCACTCTCTCCCTCACACTCTCAGTCACTCTCAACCTCACTCATTCACTCCCACACTCACTCTCTCCCTCACACTCTCAGTCACTCTCACCTCACTCATTCACTCCCACACTCACTCTCTCCCTCACACTCTCAGTCACTCTCACCTCACTCATTCACTCCCACACTCACTCTCTCCCTCACACTCTCAGTCACTCTCACCTCACTCACTCTCTCCCTCACTCACTCTCTCCCTCACACTCTCAGTCACTCTCACCTCACTCATTCACTCCCACACTCACTCTCTCCCTCACACTCTCAGTCACTCTCACCTCACTCATTCACTCCCACACTCACTCTCTCCCTCACACTCTCAGTCACTCTCACCTCACTCACTCTCTCCCTCACTCACTCTCTCCCTCACACTCTCAGTCACTCTCACCTCACTCACTCTCACCTCACTCACTCTCTCCCTCACTCACTCTCTCCCTCCCTCACTCTCTCCCTCACACTCTCAGTCACTCTCACCTCACTCACTCTCTCCCTCACTCACTCTCTCCCTCCCTCACTCTCTCCCTCACACTCTCAGTCACTCTCACCTCACTCACTCTCTCCCTCACTCACTCTCTCCCTCACACACTCAGTCACTCTCACCTCACTCACTCTCACCTCACTCACTCTCTCCCTCACTCACTCTCTCCCTCCCTCACTCTCTCCCTCACATTCTCAGTCACTCTCACCTCACTCACTCTCTCCCTCACTCACTCTCTCCCTCACACTCTCAGTCACTCTCACCTCACTCACTCTCTCCCTCACTCACTCTCTCCCTCACACACTCAGTCACTCTCACCTCACTCACTCTCACCTCACTCACTCTCTCCCTCACTCACTCTCTCCCTCACACTCTCAGTCACTCTCACCTCACTCACTCTCACCTCACTCACTCTCTCCCTCACTCACTCTCTCCCTCCCTCACTCTCTCCCTCACACTCTCAGTCACTCTCACCTCACTCACTCTCTCCCTCACTCACTCTCTCCCTCACACACTCAGTCACTCTCACCTCACTCACTCTCTCCCTCACTCACTCTCTCCCTCACACTCTCAGTCACTCTCACCTCACTCACTCTCTCCCTCACTCACTCTCTCCCTCACACTCTCAGGCACTCTCACCTCACTCACTCAACCTCACTCATTCACTCCCACACTCACTCTCTCTCTCACTCTCTCCCTCCCTCACTCTCTCCCTCCCTCACTCTCTCCCTCCCTCACTCTCTCCCTCCCTCACTCTCTCCCTCCCTCACTCTCTCCCTCCTTCACTCTCTCCCTCCCTCACTCTCTCCCTCCCTCACTCTCTCCCTCCCTCACTCTCTCCCTCCCTCACTCTCTCCCTCCCTCACTCTCTCCCTCCCTCACTCTCTCCCTCCCTCACTCTCTCCCTCCCTCACTCTCTCCCTCCCTCCCTCACTCCTTCCCTCACTCTCTCCCTCCCTCCCTCACTCTCTCCCTCCCTCACTCTCTCCCTCCCTCACGCTCTCCCTCCCTCACTCTCTCCCTCCCTCCCTCACGCTCTCCCTCCCTCACTCTCTCCCTCCCTCTCTCCCTCCCTCCCTCACGCTCTCCCTCCCTCACTCTCTCCCTCCCTCACTCTCTCCCTCACTCTCTCCCTCACTCTCTCCCTCACTCTCTCCCTCCCTCACTCTCTCCCTCCCTCACTCTCTCTCTCCCTCACTCTCTCCCTCCCTCACTCACTCCTTCCCTCACTCTCTCCCTCCCTCCCTCACTCTCTCCCTCCCTCACTCTCTCCCTCCCTCACTCTCTCCCTCACTCTCTCCCTCCCTCACTCTCTCCCTCCCTCACTCTCTCACTCACTCTCTCCCTCCCTCACTCTCTCCCTCCCTCACTCTCTCCCTCCCTCACTCTCTCACTCACTCTCTCCCTCCCTCACTCTCTCCCTCCCTCACTCTCTCCCTCCCTCACTCACTCCCTCCCTCACTCTCTCCCTCCCTCCCTCACGCTCTCCCTTCCTCACTCTCTTCCTCCCTCACTCTCTCCTTCACGCTCTCCCTCCCTCACTCTCTCCCTCCCTCACTCTCCCCCTCACTCTCTCCCTCCCTCACTCTCTCCCTCCCTCACTCTCTCCCTCCCTCACTCTCTCCCTCCCTCACTCACTCCCTCACTCTCTCCCTCCCTCCCTTACGCTCTCCCTCCCTCACTCTCTCACTCACTCTCTCCCTCACTCACACCCTCCCTCACTCTCGAAAATCGTATTATCCCATTATTTGTTCAAAAATCGCTCTAATGATTTTGATTAAAATGCTTTATGTATAATATATTTACATGACAAATGAAATGTATACCTAATTATATTGAATTTTCTGGGAATAGCAGCCGAAGTGCTCTTCATTCTGAACAACTTGTATTGTAAGTAAACACAATATCACTACATAAAAGAGCAGTTCTAATTGAAGTACCTACACTATTTATGTGAAACTAAAGTTTTATAGTATTATGTTTTATTATTCGTTTGCATTGTCAAGCACGTTTAGAATTTGTTTCAGATGGTAAGTTTGTGGTTATGCAGAGATGATGAAGCCCATCGCCAACACCTTCTGTATTCCCATTGTACCTACCATTTCTACAAATGTTTATGCAGAGATGATGAAGCCCATCGCCAACACCTTCTGTATTCCCATTGTACCTACCATTTCTACAAATGTTTATGCAGAGATGATGAAGCCCATCGCCAACACCTTCTGTATTCCCATTGTACCTACCATTTCTACAAATGTTTATGCAGAGATGATGAAGCCCATCGCCAACACCTTCTGTATTCCCATTGTACCTACCATTTCTACAAATGTTTATGCAGAGATGATGAAGCCCATCGCTAACACCTTCTGTATTCCCATTGTACCTACCATTTCTACAAATGTTTATGCAGAGATGATGAAGCCCATCGCTAACACCTTCTGTATTCCCATTGTACCTACCATTTCTACAAATGTTTATGCAGAGATGATGAAGCCCATCGCCAACACCTTCTGTATTCCCATTGTACCTACCATTTCTACAAATGTTTATGCAGAGATGATGAAGCCCATCGCCAACACCTTCTGTATTCCCATTGTACCTACCATTTCTACAAATGTTTATGCAGAGATGATGAAGCCCATCACCAACACCTTCTGTATTCCCATTGTACCTACCATTTCTACAAATGTTTATGCAGAGATGATGAAGCCCATCGCTAACACCTTCTGTATTCCCATTGTACCTACCATTTCTACAAATGTTTATGCAGAGATGATGAAGCCCATCGCCAACACCTTCTGTATTCCCATTGTACCTACCATTTCTACAAATGTTTATGCAGAGATGATGAAGCCCATCGCTAACACCTTCTGTATTCCCATTGTACCTACCATTTCTACAAATGTTTATGCAGAGATGATGAAGCCCATCGCCAACACCTTCTGTATTCCCATTGTACCTACCATTTCTACAAATGTTTATGCAGAGATGATGAAGCCCATCGCTAACACCTTCTGTATTCCCATTGTACCTACCATTTCTACAAATGTTTATGCAGAGATGATGAAGCCCATCGCCAACACCTTCTGTATTCCCATTGTACCTACCATTTCTACAAATGTTTATGCAGAGATGATGAAGCCCATCGCCAACACCTTCTGTATTCCCATTGTACCTACCATTTCTACAAATGTTTATGCAGAGATGATGAAGCCCATCGCCAACACCTTCTGTATTCCCATTGTACCTACCATTTCTACAAATGTTTATGCAGAGATGATGAAGCCCATCGCCAACACCTTCTGTATTCCCATTGTACCTACCATTTCTACAAATGTTTATGCAGAGATGATGAAGCCCATCACCAACACCTTCTGTATTCCCATTGTACCTACCATTTCTACAAATGTTTATGCAGAGATGATGAAGCCCATCGCTAACACCTTCTGTATTCCCATTGTACCTACCATTTCTACAAATGTTTATGCAGAGATGATGAAGCCCATCGCCAACACCTTCTGTATTCCCATTGTACCTACCATTTCTACAAATGTTTATGCAGAGATGATGAAGCCCATCGCCAACACCTTCTGTATTCCCATTGTACCTACCATTTCTACAAATGTTTATGCAGAGATGATGAAGCCCATCGCCAACACCTTCTGTATTCCCATTGTACCTACCATTTCTACAAATGTTTATGCAGAGATGATGAAGCCCATCACCAACACCTTCTGTATTCCCATTGTACCTACCATTTCTACAAATGTTTATGCAGAGATGATGAAGCCCATCGCTAACACCTTCTGTATTCCCATTGTACCTACCATTTCTACAAATGTTTATGCAGAGATGATGAAGCCCATCGCCAACACCTTCTGTATTCCCATTGTACCTACCATTTCTACAAATGTTTATGCAGAGATGATGAAGCCCATCGCCAACACCTTCTGTATTCCCATTGTACCTACCATTTCTACAAATGTTTATGCAGAGATGATGAAGCCCATCACCAACACCTTCTGTATTCCCATTGTACCTACCATTTCTACAAATGTTTATGCAGAGATGATGAAGCCCATCGCCAACACCTTCTGTATTCCCATTTCTACAAATGTTTATGCAGAGATGATGAAGCCCATCGCCAACACCTTCTGTATTCCCATTGTACCTACCATTTCTACAAATGTTTATGCAGAGATGATGAAGCCCATCGCTAACACCTTCTGTATTCCCATTGTACCTACCATTTCTACAAATGTTTATGCAGAGATGATGAAGCCCATCGCCAACACCTTCTGTATTCCCATTGTAATTACCATTTCTACAAATGTTTATGCAGAGATGATGAAGCCCATCGCCAACACCTTCTGTATTCCCATTGTACCTACCATTTCTACAAATGTTTATGCAGAGATGATGAAGCCCATCACCAACACCTTCTGTATTCCCATTGTACCTACCATTTCTACAAATGTTTATGCAGAGATGATGAAGCCCATCGCTAACACCTTCTGTATTCCCATTGTACCTACCATTTCTACAAATGTTTATGCAGAGATGATGAAGCCCATCGCCAACACCTTCTGTATTCCCATTGTACCTACCATTTCTACAAATGTTTATGCAGAGATGATGAAGCCCATCGCCAACACCTTCTGTATTCCCATTGTACCTACCATTTCTACAAATGTTTATGCAGAGATGATGAAGCCCATCGCTAACACCTTCTGTATTCCCATTGTACCTACCATTTCTACAAATGTTTATGCAGAGATGATGAAGCCCATCGCCAACACCTTCTGTATTCCCATTGTACCTACCATTTCTACAAATGTTTATGCAGAGATGATGAAGCCCATCGCCAACACCTTCTGTATTCCCATTGTACCTACCATTTCTACAAATGTTTATGCAGAGATGATGAAGCCCATCGCTAACACCTTCTGTATTCCCATTGTACCTACCATTTCTACAAATGTTTATGCAGAGATGATGAAGCCCATCGCCAACACCTTCTGTATTCCCATTGTACCTACCATTTCTACAAATGTTTATGCAGAGATGATGAAGCCCATCGCTAACACCTTCTGTATTCCCATTGTACCTACCATTTCTACAAATGTTTATGCAGAGATGATGAAGCCCATCGCCAACACCTTCTGTATTCCCATTGTACCTACCATTTCTACAAATGTTTATGCAGAGATGATGAAGCCCATCGCCAACACCTTCTGTATTCCCATTGTACCTACCATTTCTACAAATGTTTATGCAGAGATGATGAAGCCCATCACCAACACCTTCTGTATTCCCATTGTACCTACCATTTCTACAAATGTTTATGCAGAGATGATGAAGCCCATCGCCAACACCTTCTGTATTCCCATTGTACCTACCATTTCTACAAATGTTTATGCAGAGATGATGAAGCCCATCACCAACACCTTCTGTATTCCCATTGTACCTACCATTTCTACAAATGTTTATGCAGAGATGATGAAGCCCATCGCTAACACCTTCTGTATTCCCATTGTACCTACCATTTCTACAAATGTTTATGCAGAGATGATGAAGCCCATCGCCAACACCTTCTGTATTCCCATTGTACCTACCATTTCTACAAATGTTTATGCAGAGATGATGAAGCCCATCGCCAACACCTTCTGTATTCCCATTGTACCTACCATTTCTATAAATGTTTATGCAGAGATGATGAAGCCCATCGCCAACACCTTCTGTATTCCCATTGTACCTACCATTTCTACAAATGTTTATGCAGAGATGATGAAGCCCATCACCAACACCTTCTGTATTCCCATTGTACCTACCATTTCTACAAATGTTTATGCAGAGATGATGAAGCCCATCGCTAACACCTTCTGTATTCCCATTGTACCTACCATTTCTACAAATGTTTATGCAGAGATGATGAAGCCCATCGCCAACACCTTCTGTATTCCCATTGTACCTACCATTTCTACAAATGTTTATGCAGAGATGATGAAGCCCATCGCCAACACCTTCTGTATTCCCATTGTACCTACCATTTCTACAAATGTTTATGCAGAGATGATGAAGCCCATCACCAACACCTTCTGTATTCCCATTGTACCTACCATTTCTACAAATGTTTATGCAGAGATGATGAAGCCCATCGCCAACACCTTCTGTATTCCCATTTCTACAAATGTTTATGCAGAGATGATGAAGCCCATCGCCAACACCTTCTGTATTCCCATTGTACCTACCATTTCTACAAATGTTTATGCAGAGATGATGAAGCCCATCGCTAACACCTTCTGTATTCCCATTGTACCTACCATTTCTACAAATGTTTATGCAGAGATGATGAAGCCCATCGCCAACACCTTCTGTATTCCCATTGTACCTACCATTTCTACAAATGTTTATGCAGAGATGATGAAGCCCATCGCCAACACCTTCTGTATTCCCATTGTACCTACCATTTCTACAAATGTTTATGCAGAGATGATGAAGCCCATCACCAACACCTTCTGTATTCCCATTGTACCTACCATTTCTACAAATGTTTATGCAGAGATGATGAAGCCCATCGCTAACACCTTCTGTATTCCCATTGTACCTACCATTTCTACAAATGTTTATGCAGAGATGATGAAGCCCATCGCCAACACCTTCTGTATTCCCATTGTACCTACCATTTCTACAAATGTTTATGCAGAGATGATGAAGCCCATCGCCAACACCTTCTGTATTCCCATTGTACCTACCATTTCTACAAATGTTTATGCAGAGATGATGAAGCCCATCACCAACACCTTCTGTATTCCCATTGTACCTACCATTTCTACAAATGTTTATGCAGAGATGATGAAGCCCATCGCCAACACCTTCTGTATTCCCATTTCTACAAATGTTTATGCAGAGATGATGAAGCCCATCGCCAACACCTTCTGTATTCCCATTGTACCTACCATTTCTACAAATGTTTATGCAGAGATGATGAAGCCCATCGCTAACACCTTCTGTATTCCCATTGTACCTACCATTTCTACAAATGTTTATGCAGAGATGATGAAGCCCATCGCCAACACCTTCTGTATTCCCATTGTACCTACCATTTCTACAAATGTTTATGCAGAGATGATGAAGCCCATCGCTAACACCTTCTGTATTCCCATTGTACCTACCATTTCTACAAATGTTTATGCCGATTGAAAAGAATAAGACTTTGTAAGAATAGTTTAAACATTATGTCATAGTTAACATAGTTGGATGAAACAGAAGTGCATTAATTTAAATGATAAATCACTGTATTGAACTTTGACATGGGTTCGTGAAACTGGTCGTTATAAGATAAAAGCAAAGTCCTTTTTGGAGGTATCTCTACATCCTTATAATTTGTATACAGAATAAAGTCACCAAGACGCGAGACATGTGGCTGACAGGCGAAACCGATGAATGGAAACGTGATGATGGAGCCATTGTTGGAATGAGTGGCGGGCGAAACCGGAGAAAACCCGCACAGATGCCACTTCCTCAACCACCAATACCACATACGCGTCTGGTATCGAACCCGGGCCGCCTAGGTGGTAGGCGAACAGTCTAACTGCTCGGCCACGGCGCCGCCTTCGCGTCGTATCCCTAAAACATATTAAACCTAAATAGCAACTTTAGTTTTTATCTGACTTTTCGTTTTTGAATTAAGCTGTTCACAGACAGAGAGAGAGAGACAGAGCCAGAGAGAGACAGAGATCATCCTCCCTCCCTCCCATCCCTCTCCCATCCAGATACACACGCACGCACGTCGAGCTTTTTCTAAAAATGCTTTCTTTTATTCAGGAGATCTCAACACGTATTTCCAGTGAAATCCCAAATTCAAAATTTTGGATCGAATACTTTCCCACTTACTATATTAGTAGAGAAACTAAAAATGTTTCCATTTTTGGAAAATCTCATTTACATATTACAAAGTGTGAATGATAAAAGCTTTCTGGAAATCCATAAACGCTACATGTGTTATAGATCTTCCAGTAGATCTACGCGTATTGCATAAACATTTTAGCTGTTTGTACGAAATGGTCAAAGTCGTGAAGGAAGTCCAAATAGGGATATACTCGTACATACTTTACATTAAAATGACAAGTAGCGATGCATCTGGAGTGGTTGTACCACTTCCTAGTAATGCAAAAGCATTTCCAACATTCTCCGTTAAAATATAAAAATGGTTGAATAAGTCGCATTGGTTACATAAAAACGTCATACTGTTTAAGAAGGAAAACGTCATGCCTAGCAGTCGATCTAGGTGGCTCAGTTGGTTAGTTGGCCTACTGATTCTAAGGTCGCGGGTTCACACCAGGCCCAGACCGATTGAGTTTAAGTGTGTTTAAAAACGACAGCTCCAATATCAGTAGATTTACTGGCATGTAAAGGAACTCCTTCGGGACAAAATTCCAACACACCGGCGACATTAATGTGAACCTCGCAATTGACAGCGTCGTTAAGCAACAAAAAATTTAATACCTACTCATGTGATGTACTCACATGACTTTCTCTACTCTTATACAAACTATTGTCATAAACGTTTATACCACCATATACTTCATGCCCTTCACCTGATTACCCTCCCTTTATGTAGGACAGTGTCTAGAGTCAGACGTCTGTCAGGGAACACAGGAACCTATGTACCAGACAGAGTGAACACCTGCAAGTATGAGAGTGAGGAAGTGATTACCCTCCCCTTATGTAGGACTTACAAGCCAGGCCTAGGGTCAGACGTCTGTCAGGGAACACAGGAACCTATGTACCAGACAGAGTGAGCACCTGCAAGTATGAGAGTGAGGAAGTGATTACCCTCCCCTTATGTAGGACTTACAAGACAGTGTCTAGAGTCAGACGTCTGTCAGGGAACACAGGAACCTATGTACCAGACAGAGTGAACACCTCCAAGTATGAGAGTGAGGAAGTGATTACCCTCCCCTTATGTAGGACTTACAAGACAGTGTCTAGAGTCAGACATCTGTCAGGGAACACAGGAACCTATGTACCAGACAGAGTGAACACCTGCAAGTATGAGAGTGAGGAAGTGATTACCCTCCCCTTATGTAGGACTTACAAGACAGTGTCTAGAGTCAGACATCTGTCAGGGAACACAGGAACCTATGTACCAGACAGAGTGAACACCTGCAAGTATGAGAGTGAGGAAGTGATTACCCTCCCCTTATGTAGGACTTACAAGCCAGTGTCTAGAGTCAGACGTCTGTCAGGGAACACAGGAACCTATGTACCAGACAGAGTGAACACCTGCAAGTATGAGAGTGAGGAAGTGATTACCCTCCCCTTATGTAGGACTTACAAGCCAGTGTCTAGAGTCAGACGTCTGTCAGGAAACACAGGAACCTATGTACCAGACAGAGTGAACACCTGCAAGTATGAGAGTGAGGAAGTGATTACCCTCCCCTTATGTAGGACTTACAAGCCAGTGTCTAGAGTCAGACGTCTGTCAGGGAACACAGGAACCTATGTACCAGACAGAGTGAACACCTGCAAGTATGAGAGTGAGGAAGTGATTACCCTCCCCTTATGTAGGGCTTACAAGACAGTGTCTAGAGTCAGACGTCTGTCAGGGAACACAGGAACCTATGTACCAGACAGAGTGAACACCTGCAAGTATGAGAGTGAGGAAGTGATTACCCTCCCCTTATGTAGAACTTACAAGACAGTGTCTAGAGTCAGACATCTGTCAGGGAACACAGGAACCTATGTACCAGACAGAGTGAACACCTGCAAGTATGAGAGTGAGGAAGTGATTACCCTCCCCTTATGTAGGACTTACAAGACAGTGTCTAGAGTCAGACATCTGTCAGGGAACACAGGAACCTATGTACCAGACAGAGTGAACACCTGCAAGTATGAGAGTGAGGAAGTGATTACCCTCCCCTTATGTAGGACTTACAAGCCAGTGTCTAGAGTCAGACGTCTGTCAGGGAACACAGGAACCTATGTACCAGACAGAGTGAACACCTGCAAGTATGAGAGTGAGGAAGTGATTACCCTCCCCTTATGTAGGACTTACAAGCCAGTGTCTAGAGTCAGACGTCTGTCAGGAAACACAGGAACCTATGTACCAGACAGAGTGAACACCTGCAAGTATGAGAGTGAGGAAGTGATTACCCTCCCCTTATGTAGGACTTACAAGCCAGTGTCTAGAGTCAGACGTCTGTCAGGGAACACAGGAACCTATGTACCAGACAGAGTGAACACCTGCAAGTATGAGAGTGAGGAAGTGATTACCCTCCCCTTATGTAGGGCTTACAAGACAGTGTCTAGAGTCAGACGTCTGTCAGGGAACACAGGAACCTATGTACCAGACAGAGTGAACACCTGCAAGTATGAGAGTTAGGAAGTGATTACCCTCCCCTTATGTAGGAATTACAAGACAGTGTCTAGAGTCAGACGGTTGTCAGGGAACACAGGAACCTATGTACCAGACAGAGTGAACACCTGCAAGTATGAGAGTGAGGAAGTGATTACCCTCCCCTTATGTAGGAATTACAAGACAGTGTCTAGAGTCAGACGCCTGTCAGGGAACACAGGAACCTATGTACCAGACAGAGTGAACACCTGCAAGTATGAGAGTGGGGAAGTGATTACCCTCCCCTTATGTAGGACTTACTTTTTAGCAAAAGTGTGCGCGTGTGTGTGTGTGTGTGTGTGTGTGTGTGTGTGTGTGTGTGTGTGTGTGTGTGTGTGGACAGCATAACTCAAAAACTTGGTAGCTAAGTTTTATATGCTTCAAGGATGCGATACAAAGATTTTAAAGAAAATTCCTGCACCCTAAACTACCCTTTACATGGAAAAATTTTCGAAATGTTTTATTTCTCGTGACTAACGATTTTGATTAAAATGCCATATGTTTGAGATATTTTTATGGCTGCATAACTGGTACACCGTAAGAGATAGACCAAATCTTACTATACCAAAATTTAGATCTTGCTAAAACACACAATTTATGTCGGAATTAATTTTTAGGTAGAACGAACCATTTCGGAGATATTCCTTGTTATTTGTAGGAGCTTTGGAAAACTAAACTTCCCAAAATGAAAGATCGTTATTCAATGTTTTCTATGTTAGCCGTGCAGGGAGAACGGAATTTGAAAGCTTTAAAGGAATTGACTATCGCACAAAGTCTACTGTATTCCCATATTCCCCTTGCACATACAAGGAAATAAGCAATAAGTTAATTTCTGCAAATGTTTACCTCAACTAACGTGAAGAAGATGAAGGAATTAGGGTTCGTAAGAATTATTGGTGCCCGCCTCAGTAACGTGATGGTTAGCGTGTCTGCCTCACGTTCAAGAGGTCGCGAGTTCGAATCTCGCTAAGGGTAAGTTATCCGGGTAAGGTTTTTTCCGAGGTTTTCCCTACCCTGAGAAGACGAATGTCGGATAACTTAAAGCTCCATGGACCTCGGGCTCATTTGAGCATAATTTCACTCATTTTTCACTCATTTCATTCATTCATTCGTCCGATATGACGCAACGATAGGACGTTAATTTAAAAAAAAAAAGTATTGGTACAAGAGTGGAGAAAGTCATGCGAGTACAAAACATGAGATTTGTAATGCTAATATTTCACAAAATAAATGTTTAGTAGACGCTCCCTAAAACAATTGCTTCTCGGACTGCTAATGAGCTCAAAGGTCGCAGTAAAGCACTGCGTATGCGTGAACAAACGAGTAGGAGGCGAGCGTAGGCCGTTAGGCGTAGCAAGGTGCGAAGGATTCAAGGGTATGCAGGGGCCACAAACTCCCTCCCTCCCCTCCCCAAATACTATAAATAAATGTATAAAGCCCAAAGAAATAACACTGTGCACGAGATGAAACATTACCAATATGATATACTCGTAGCATGTTCCAAAGGAAAAAGGCCGCCGATATGGCCACTGGAACCACATGTTATCTGTTAATAAACACATTAAAACAGTGGCGATAGGGAATGTGATCTCTTCTGTTGGATAATTATTTCAATTCCATATTATTTGGTTGGCAACATTGATTAAACGACGGTTCCACACACGTTTGGTCTCAGTGCTACAACTGATGGATATAGTGGAGTTGGGGAGTGCCGACTTCGCCACTATGGCACTATTCGACTTCGCCTGATGGGAATGTGGTGAATTGTTAGAGGATTAGGTCCCGTATAGTACCTTCCTGCGTTAGTCCGCGTATGGCTGCAGCCATGACTGCAGTACCAGAGTATTGTCCCTTATGTATCGCTCTCCCCACCTCCTTCGTTTTGTGCAGGAGTCGGCAAGTTGGTCATCGCGAGTGCACAAGGAACGCAACCTGACATGCACATGATGCACGGTTCGAAGGAGGCGGTGTGGCGGTGTAAATGAACTTCCCTAACACTGGCTTTAATACTTGTACGTACCTGTACACAGACTGAGAGGAGTTTAACATTTGTTTGTTATTAATGCTTCATCGGAAGCGTTACGGTTTCGCATACATCTAACGTTAATTCATAAGAGCACGTAGATTTTCATCTGTCAATCGCGATCTGCTTTTAGATTTTACAGTCCAGTTTAGAACACAATTACTCTCACATAACTCTAATATGCGGACAAATGAACGAAGAGAGCGACATGTTGTCACATTAAGCTCTCTACATGTCACATTTTTACCCATAGTGTAGCAAAAATATTGTTCTTTCCACTCGTCTTGGAATAAGAAGATTCCTTTGCTTTTTTTTTTTTTTTTTTTGTGGTTTCCAAAGAGCCATGCCTATTGATAAGGTGTTCACCACTGCTTGTTTTCGTTTGAACGCGCGTTGAGTGAAGGAGGGAGGGATGAAACAAGGCGAGTATTGCTTGCCCCTGATAGTGATGTTACGTCATATCATCAATTCATTCATTCAAATTATACATAACCATATCTAAAATAGATTATAATATTTATAACTTGTTTAATACTACACAAAGAAGGATTCAATAAATTAAATTTTACGTACCCCCTAAGAAGTCTTCGCGTAGGTACCCCAGGTTGAATATCACTGGTTTAGTGGTTCTCCTTTTTGCCCTTTGACCTTACAAATACTTAAAAAGATGGTTGTTTGTCATGCTGATCCATACAGTCAGTAAGCGCGGTGCTTAATTTCGGTCAGAGATATTTTTTAAACACATTGTTTTTAATGAAACTGTGCCTAATAGAGTTTGGTTACCCCAACTCACTAGATCTTAGTCCGCACCGGAGATTTGAACTTGGAGAATTCGAAGAAAAAACTTCGAATTACAAAAGTTACGTCTAAAATTGACATTTTAGCAATACAGATACCTACATATGTATCTTCATGAGATAAGCTGACAGTGTTCGCGGGCGCTGATGACCTAGAAGTTGAGCGCCCTTAAACCAAATCCAAATCCAAATCTGACAGTGTTCGCTGGTATCCCGTATTCTGTCGCGATTTCAGATATTTTCCTCAACTTCTCGAATGACTGAGACTTTATTCAAGATGTTTGAGCCTTGTACTAGACACGCGGGTTACTATAAGTAGCATAGTGGCATTGATTTGCAACACACTAAACAGTAGAAAGCTCAAGGTGCACGCGTTTTAAACAAGGGGATGTGGGAGGAAGTGTAGAAGCTCAAGGCCGGCAGCTAGGAAAGCTATTCTACCCCAACAGCATTTCGACAAAACAAGTAACCCCGGAGCGATGACCTCTTTTGCAGAAACATATGGAAAGGGTTATATTAAATTTCCCCGTTTAGATTAATTTTCGAGTGACATTTCTGAACAAACACTTCCAATTAAGGAAAATGAAATTCGAATTACATCGATTTTTTTTACGTTGCTTTAATGCAAAATCCAAGGGATTAACAAAAATCTTCGAATTAACTACGATTTTGAATTATCCAAATTCCGCTGTAATACGTGTATTAAATCGTAACGTTTCTTTTCTTTTTGGTTGCAGTGTTTAACACCCGCTGTTATTACGCGAGGCACCACAGGCGTTGACACTGATGATACATGGAATGAAGATGGAGCGCCGGTGGAATGAGTTGGTGGGGGAAACCGGAGAACCCGGAGGAAAACCACCCACATGATCGAACTCGGGCCGCTTTGATGAGAGTGGAATGGTCTAACTCAGGCCTGGCGAAGGTGTGAAGAGAGGGTTCCCCTCTCTCCCCTTAGCTGCAGTTGCAAGCATCATGTAGAACCGGTTTTCGCTGTTTCCCCCAGTGCTCCGCTTTAATCGTCATGAAGGAAGGGGAAATGGGTGAATATCTCCACACCTGTCAGGCTTGGTCTAACCACTCGGCCACCGTAACGTAACTACGTAGTATACGGTAGACAACAGGTGAACTCAAGGCTACGATTCTTTACATAAAAGCCTGATGTTCGCACGTGACTTTGCTCTTGTACAAACTATCTTTACAAACAGTTATTCTTCTGAGATTAGAAGTTATCTGATTGCTAATTTTCTTGTAGCTACAAGGAGAATATGGCATTAAAGAGCTGGTTGTTATGTGATGGCTTTAAAATTGCGTTCTCTTTGCACGTCCCACAAAAGAACCAACGAGTTACCACTTGAGTAAAGTATAAGTATTGGACAATTCAGACAAATAATGAGGAATAACTCGGAAGTGTTTCACTCCGCAAATAGTGTATTGGACATAAAACGTATGTTTTAACGAGAACTACATTTTTAGTGAATAAGATTCTGTGTATCTCTTACAGTTTACCAGTTATACTGAAGTCATTCAGAATGGAGAATACTTGTGAGGACATCCCTAGAAAATTCAAGATACACATTTCATTTGTCATGAAGATATCTTAAACATAAACGGGAGCCTGCTCCTCTTTGTCCGCTGCGCGACAACCTTTTGTCAGTCCGTCATGTGCTGCTAGTGTTTCTTCCTACAAAAAGCACACACCCGAAACTCTCTGCAGCTGCCTGTGAGCCTTGCAGAGGTCCTGGTGGACGATAAGCAAGCGGTCAAGAGGGTTTTTAAGTTTTTTTTAGCGGAGATTTGAAAGTTGAGATATCTAATTTTTACATTCTTTTGACATCTTTGTCACTTTGTTTTAATTCTGGCTTTTGCCTCTCTGTTTTGTATATTTAGGTATATATATTTTCCTTTTTACTAGTAATTTTATTTTATACTGAAGTTTATATCTGGCTTTTGCTATGAGTTGTCTTTTAAGGGCGCTGATGACCATGTCGTTGAGAGCCCTTAAACCTACATCTCCTCCTCTTAAACTTACGGTAATTTAATAAAAATCGTTAGAAACATATTTGAGAAAATCCAAATTGTTGCTGTAAAGGGTAGTCGTGGATCGAGGGATACTTTCGCAATGTTAGTACACAGGAGCGCGGGGCCTAAGCCTTGTTGGTACCATGTTGAAACTCGAGCTGTAATCTTTCCTACAAAGCACTACACTTGTACCTACGCTAATATGTCGACATAGTTAACTGAATTGTTCAGTAAACACTGGATATGCCTCTCAGAATTACTCCACAGGAATGAAATACAATATACCTGCACCACAACTCTGTCCCGAGATCGAATCTGGTTAGGGTGAGTTATTCGGATACGGGGGTTTTCCTTATTCCGATAATACACACGTCGGGTAACTTAAAGCTCTATGGACCTCGGGCTCGTTTGAGCATCATTTCACCCATTTCATTCGCTCATCGTCCGATATGACCGACCAAGTTAAAAGCCATTGAAGTTAGAAAAATGGTAGAGAAAGTCATGTGAATGCAACAGATTTTTTTTTTTTAACGGACACACGGGAGTCCTTATTAATGGGAGCATATTGCATGAAGTCATCATTAGTAATATTAGATTAGAATATGCTTTAAGCTCATACGTATTTAATATTTATTATAGCGCTTAATATCTTTCACTTGTCAGGCCGCCAAAAGAAGTGTATGGTTCTCTTTCATTTTTTTCAAAAGTTTATACTGTAAATATGATTATTTTCACCTTAATTTTAATACATTTAGACTCAAAATCAGGACAGAAATCTCCATTATTATTTTTATAATCAGCCTATTTGCATTAATTTAAAAGATAATTTGATGGGAAACTGAACATAAGCCACATATTTTATTTATTTTCCTATGAAAAGGCATAGAAACACACGTATGCCTTCTGCTATTGAACTTTAGTTATTTAAAAGCAAAATGAAGAAACTTAAACACACTAAAAAAGCTTCATCAAAATTGACTATAACATTTTAACATATCCAAATTAACATTTAAAGAATGTAATGTTGATGCCGTAAAATTACGCTGCAGTAGCTTTCTAATGAACGTGTGTTAGACAGTCCTTGCTTCTCTTAAATTTACAAACATGCGGATCTTTATGGATCTTCTTTCTGTTTAAGAGTTCTTAAAGCAGATTGCATGCCAAAACGTATCTCTGTTTGAAAATGTTATGAAAATACATGCCAATATTTCTAATGGCTTCTGTTATAAACATAAAGGGCATTTAAATGAAGACTATCACACTATATTCTATCCTTCCTTCATCATAATGCTTGCTTAAAAATTAACTTTGTTTACTTAACAAAAATAAGTATAACATTTTAATGTTGGCAGCGCTCTTCTTATATGGAGACCAAGATTCATGCAAATTAAATAAAAAAAGTACATTTTCAATGGAAAATAATTACATTAATGAGGTTTACTGCAGGCAGCGGCATATACAAAATATTAATTTTATAAGACAACAATTTGCAGTACCCAGGCACTTTGGAACCCAATCCATGCACTACATGGTTAGTGAATGAGAATTCAGAATTACTGTACCAATTTATGTTCAATTTAATGGAGTCAGAAAATGTTGCTTTTATGGTACTGCTCATGGGACGTTACTCTAGAAGCACAGAAAAGACACAGACCTGTCAAAATGAGCTTCACAGCAGCTGCATTTTGAAAGGAGAAAGCCCAGTGACATCCAGGCAAAAGCATATAGTATGAAAGCAACACAATTATTTCAATTAAATAACGTAATACCAACAAATATGTAAAAATAGCGTGTTAAGTTGTAAATAACTGTTAATTAATTAATTCAGTTGCTATTATTTTGACATGTTACCTGTGAATACGTCCAGAAGAGGTGTTCCTTGATGCGGTTTTCTTGCTGAACTCAATGTATGAAAACTAAACTACCAACAAATTTTGTTTTACAGGCAGAACTGTGACTGAGTTGGCGTTTATTCTGATATAAAAGTGCTAAAACAAGTGTTTTTTAATTATGTTAGTTTATATATGCCATTAGTCGTGTTACTTCGTAATAAGTTCGGTAAAAATCGGTTTCAATCGATGCGCTCCAGAGCGTTACCATAGAAACACTAAAGCAGGTTAGCATATAACTGTTGGCTACAGAAATTCCGAAGGCCACAATTCATTTCTACTGGTTGGTCAACCTGCAAATGCAAAGTTCGATAACAATCAATTCGGTTTTGCGCGTGGGACTCCATCTTGTGCATTAGATAGCGTGGGGTGAAAAAGATTTTTGGAATTGAAAATAAGCATATAACGGGCAGCATGTCTTACGGTCGTAATGAGTGTAGAATTTACGTTGGTAATCTTCCTCCAGATATTAGAACAAAAGATATCCAGGATCTGTTTTATAAGTTCGGCAAGGTTACTTTCGTAGATTTGAAGAACAGAAGAGGACCACCTTTCGCTTTTGTAGAATTTGAAGATCCTAGGTAAGGATATTTGAATGTTTTTGTGATGGTGATATAGGTATAAATATGTCTTTGCTGTGATAACGGTACATTAATTAAGTTAGCTTAGATATGACCGCGCTGAAAGCGTGCCGGCAAGATTTAGCCGGTTTTTTTCCCCAGAAGGAATGCTGTGATAATGATACGAGTTTAAGCAGTATTAGAGCTGATTAATTAATAACTGTGCGAACTTGCTTGCAGTAGATACTAGATTATGTAATTAACACGCTTTACTCTAAAACTACTACGTTTGGACAGCGCTGTAAACGGAAGTCGCCTGCAGGAAAGAAGGTAGACGTTTTCAGTCACGAGGCAGGTATAAATCATTTAAAATAATCGTTAGACTACAAATAGTAGAACTATTGTGATATATAAAAAATACGAAATTGTTGACCTAATAACTGGCCGTTACTTTACATGTGGGCAGCTTCAGGGTCTTTTCTTAGGTGTAGCTATGTGCAGCTGAAAATATTCTGTGTAATCTGGGTGCAACATGAATGGGATGGTTTCTCCAAGTGCAGCTTGGTATTGTATGATGATTATTTAGGATTAATATTGCACTCATTTATTGCAGAACTTCTAATAATACACCTACAAACAATTGCATATGTGTCTGTAATATCCACTTGCAAGGTGCACAGTTTTCATAAACCTATAGTAATGGAGGGAATGCAGGTCACCTGAGCCATCAAGAGAGCATTCCTCTGCTGTTCATCCCTTCCCTTTCAAGCTGTTGCCAATATTGGCATTCCAAATGCAGTCAAATGATGCTTCAAGGGCAATGAAACTCTGAACCTGAAACAACACAATGACTCTTTGTTAGGGTTGTGCAAGTGAGAGGGATCTCTACAGGATAGGGTGTAATCTTTTTTATTTTATTTATTTATTTTTTTTTTTTGTTAACGTCCTTCAACGTAATGTCATATTGGACGGTGAGTGAATGAAATGGGTGAAATGATGTTCAAATAAGCCCGAGGTCCATGGAGCTTTAAGTTACCCGAGATTTGTCTTCTCAGGATAAGGGAAAACCTCTGGGAAAAAACCTTACCCGGATAACTTACCCTAAGCGAGATTTGAACTCGCGACGTTTTGAATGTGAAGCAGACATGCTAACCATCACACTACAGAGGCGGGCTGTAATATTACCTTTTATTGTGGTGGTGGGTACAGGTCAGCTTCTGCTTGTAGGAAGTGATATATTTGCAGCTTTCTCTGATGCACATATTTAAAAGTGTGCTCCCTAAGTAGCCTTTAAAATGGTTCTTCTGGCCAAAGCAGGAAATGGATTATTTTGCAATTTTGCACTTGGTTTCTATGGTATTTGCGTTCACAGAATTTTCACTGCACTCCTTTTCGTCAGGTTTTCCAAGTGTTTATAGTCACTCATCCCAGTTGAGAAATTGCAGCAAATGGTTAGCTTTGAGGTGAGCAAAGCCCTCGTGATCCAGAGTGTTGTAGTCTTTCCAGCTAATGTTGGTGCCAACCAAGAAAGAGATTGATAGTTCGCAGTGAGGGAGAGGCGACATTGCTACTTATGACCACTTGGAGAGTGCAGTATGATCATATGTGCGAAGAGTATTGGATTGTGCCTGGAATGTTGCTGTGTATTATATCCGTATGCAAAGACAATAAAATATTGTATCTACGTTCAAAGGATAGAATATGCAATTATATATGTCTAAATATTAGTGTTAACAAAAGAAACATACCTGTGAAATATTGATGCTTATTCTGATGGGAAAATACTGCTGATATCCCCATAGCCCTTCTTCTTACAGATTCCTACAGCACGCAAAGTCCTATCAATTACCTTAGAGACTGGAATAAGAGGTCCCCTGATCAATTTTTCCTCTTTGAGATATTCTCTTACAGAGCATATTATTTCCTGTGCTTGTCTTTTAATCGGTATATCTTTACAAAACAGTTTTATTTGGTTGGCGAGTACGTTTATTTTTCTTTTGGCAGCTCTATGTTTGTCACTATTTTTTGACATTGTTAATTACACATTAAAAGCTTTGACACAATTGCAAAAGCTTGCAACACATGCATAGATACACAGACTCAGAAGCACGTAAACACAAGGCAAATAACTGTCTATAAAGAATGCTGCAAATGAACTTCTCAACACACAGGCAATCTCTAACTGATGCAGGCATTGCATTGCAAGCTCAGGCTGCAGCACTATTTGTTTATATGCAGCAATAGCAGAATATAACAAAAGCAGTTTGTTACTGCTTGGTTCCTTGTGTGTACCATTTCTATGGAAACGCCATTATAACACCTTCGCTCTAATTGGTCCTTTTCGATACTGTTACAACTGGTAAGATGTATGCACATCCTCCCGTTCATTTATGATTTTCTGCCACGTGCTTAACATCTGTCAATCCCTTTCTTATGTTTGATTTAACGTAACTTGGGTATTCTGACAGTTCCCTTGGCGTGCTTTATGCAAAATAATGACAACAGACCGCTGTGCCACTCCCCTATCATGTGCATAGCGCACGCGAGGGAACTGTCAGAATACCCAAGTTACGTTAATTCAAGTATAATTGACACCATGTATAGTGCTGACTATTATTGTTCCTGGCAATATCCAGAACTTTATTAGTTGCAGGAGAGTTTACTGATTGATAATCAAGTTATGATCGTTCTTTAGCTGCTGTGGTTCTCAGCGTGCCATTACATATTGAAAGATCACTTAATTTTGTTCAGAGACCTCTTTATCTAGAATTGCATGCAGTAAATCTATGGGACCACCAGTTTTACTTCACTTGCGAAGGAAGCCATGCAAAAGATTTGTCTGGAAAAAAATCATTGCACTCCATCAGGTTTGAACCTGCAACCTCAGGAACCAGAGGCTAGCACGTTACCATAGAGAAATAAGTGGCTTTTATCCCCATGTTTCACACTACCAAACACCCATTCTTCCCAAGGTTATAGTTTCTGCCCCCAAATTTGGATTGTCAATTTCTAAATTTTATTCCTGCCACTAATTCACCTTCGGTTGTGTACTATCCAGTCCACACATCTTGTGTTGAGCATTGACCAACTCAGTTGTTTTACTGCCACATTGTAATAGCATACTAACATCGATGGGGGAGCAATAACCAATACAAGCAGAAAAACATCACTTTTTGAATGCTCCATTTACTGTTCCTGGATAAGGTACTTTCTCTATACTGCTCGCAAAAGTTAAAGGTATGTGAATGCTGGCCAATGCTCAAGCAGTGCGCTGTTGCCAAGTGCAGTGCGTGTACTGGCAGAGGGTTGTACATAAGGTTGTGTGAGGTGCATGCACCACATTTGGCAGCGCTGGTAGGAGGGGCAAGCGTAGGGTTTGCTGGAGTCCGCAGTGCACCCCACCTCCATATGCCTTTAAGTTTTGCGAAGATTATAGCTGTTGTGGATATTATAGATTTCCCCATTTCCTGTATATGTCACTAAATTCCATAATTAGCTGCTTTTCATATATTAGCAATACCCCAATTCTCATCTTTTTGCCCTACTCCATGCATTCCAAGTGAACAGAGCCGTTTTGCTATCTGACCAGCTTCCTAGAAAAGGTTCTGTGGGTGGTGCTAGAACTATGAGGCAACATGTTCTTAAAACACTAATAATGAACTCAGGATATTTATGTGCTTACCCAGGATTCGCTAATATAAGTATCTGTGAAGAAAATTTGATTGTAGCAAATATGCAATCTTAACCATGTTAATCCGTTTTATTGCCTGTTTTTCACTGAAATGTCAGCTCTCACCTGAAGTGCATAAAGATCCACAAAGCTCCCCCATCTGGTGAAACTATGAACTAGAGTTGTGGGATGGAGAAATTTAGGGGGTAAAAGTTTGACACTTGCCTTCAAATATAAATGTGGAAGAAAGATGATTTAGAGCTTGTATTGCGATCTCCTGTTAAGGTGTCAGTTAATGGTTAACTTGAAGTTACACCCAGATGTCAGTATTACGACCTTCTGTTAAGGGCTAACAGAGTTATTTCTGGAGGTACACTAATCACAACCTCAAGTAGGGGTTAGTGTGTTAACTTGGAGTTTACTCATGTTTCACACACAAGAATGCCATACTTCCTATAACAATTGCATGTCGACAGCGACTTTGAAGGTGAAATGCTGGCTCAGTATTTAATACAAGAGCGAAGAGTTTCAGAATGCGGAAAGATAATTTCAAGGAGTGGAACGAGGAAGAGTTTCGACAAAGATACAGGTTATCAAAAGCTACGACATCCGGAATTTTAGCGGAAGCAAGGCATCGAATAGAATTTGACAGAATGGCAGTTTTCAGAACTATATAATGTTATACCACCATAGTTGTATATTTCTGACATTCTTAAAATGAAATAAACCAACATAAATTGTAGGTATATCTTGATGGCCATTAGTTTATCGAAATATAATTCTAGAGCCCCATAAATGTAGTGGATTGATACAAACAATACAGTGTTTCGTGTGATTATTTTTGCATCGGCACCACATTTTAACAAATGCAAATGTAAGAAACAGAGCATGGCAAATTACACATTTTGAAAACAGAAAATACAGGAAAACTACAAAATGTTAAAGAACACGTGGAACAAGATCATTATCTTGAACTAGTAAACGTTGCATTTTATTCATTATGGACACAACGATTTTGCACTTCTTCAGAGCATTTCAAGGTTCTGAATGAATGTGAATAAAACAGAAGGTATTTTTAGGTTATGCAATGTGTATAAATCTCCAAACCGTCACTCACATCTTTGATGTGGATAACCTAAGTGATTGCTTCACCTGCGAGATGGCATTGCAAGCACAGCAAAAGCCTCGTACAAAATTTTACCAACTGCTCGCATGGCATCTTGATCCTCAGGGTAACAAACCTACAGTCAAATTGAGTTCATAATACGAGGCACAGAGTCGAATCATCAGTTAGCGATAACTAGAAGATAACAAATGTGGCTAGTTACTGGAGGATTATAATACAGGGCCTTAGGGAAGGAAAATGTATATATTACTCTAAGAAAAAGTGTTGATCAGTTAGGAATTTAACCTACTCTTCCTTTTTAAGACGTTTTCTCATATACAAAATAAATCTCTAAATGATTAAGGTACCCCTTTTTTTTTTATAACTGCACATGTGTGAAGGAAACTGTCAACGTGAGTAGTAGAGAAATGTGCAAAAATAGTGATTGATTTCCAAACACACTTGTTAGTAATTTGTGTATCATGTTTTGTTACGAGGTTTTTTTCCCCCGATCCTGGAACATTGAAGTTTAGTTACAGCTTGATTATTCAGACCTGACCCTGCAGAAATGCAGAGGAGGAGAAAGTAGTCTAGGGTGGGGGAGAAAGGCTGGCAATATTCTGCTTACCTGCTTTTGTTACCCGCATTGTTCACACACTCGCTACCAGCTACTGCCGACCCAAAACCCCTCTGGGGGGGGGGGGGGGGGGGGGAGGCTGGCAGTATTCTCCTTACCTGCTTTTGTTACCCGCATTGTTCACACACTCGCTGCCCAGCTACTGCCGACCCAAAACCCCTCTAGGGTGGGGAGTGGGGGAGAAAGGCTGGCAGTATTCTCCTTACCTGCTTTTGTTACCCGCATTGTTCACACACTCACTGCCCAGCTACTACTGACCCAAAACCCCTCTAGGGTGGGGAGTGGGGGAGAAAGGCTGGCAGTATTCTCCTTACCTGCTTTTGTTACCCGCATTGTTCACACACTCACTGCCCAGCTACTACTGACCCAAAACCCCTCTAGGGTGGGGAGTGGGGGAGAAAGGCTGGCAGTATTCTCCTTACCTGCTTTTCTTACCCGCATTGTTCACACATTCGCTGCCCAGCTACTACCGACCCAAAACCCCTCTAGGGTGGGGGAGAAAGGCTGGCAGTATTCCCCTTACCCGCTTTTGTTACCTGCATTGTTCACACACTCACTACCAGCTACTGCTGACCCAAAACCCCTCTAGGGTGGGGGAGAAAGGCTGGCAGTATTCTCCTTACCTGCTTTGTTACCTGCATTGTTCACACACTCGCTGCCCAGCTACTGCCGACCCAAAACCCATCCCAGAAGATAGTGGGCTTGTCCGACTACTGCACATACAGCCAAGCAGGGTCAGGTCGAAATAATCAAGCTGTACACAGATTCAATGGCTACACTTTGACTGTTTCACTCTTATAAAAATAAACCATCCCTTGGCTGTGGTTTGCTGCTTAGGGCCCTTGATTGAAAGTAGAAACATAAATCTCGCACTGTTTCTTTTTCCCCTCCGTATAGCACAACCACAAACTGCCCTCTCTCAGCCAAAGTGTTTTCGGAATGCAAAGTCAGTGTTTGAAGATACCGTTTAAGTGCTTTATCAGAATTTGAAACCGCTGACTATTCCCATGGAAACTTTCAGAGGGTCAGGAAAGGTTACGGCAGACATGCACTCTGACTTGAGAATATTTCTTCCCCTATTTAACTAATTACTGTGGACAGTCTAATGCAGCCATTTATGAAACATAAGATTCCTAAAATACAAATACATTATCAGATTTCATTTTTTTGTGGTATTAACCAGCCTGACCTTTACCAATTAAATGTTCAACTTATTTACGGACAGTCATAAGTGTCTCTTGTGATAATTTACACTGCACATAAATGTAAAAAATAACAATATCAAACAACTTGACCAGGTGGCTCTAAAAGTCTTAACATTTTCATAGTTCCCCATTGAAGAGTACGTTCATGAAAGGCATCAGAGATAGGAAACAAAAAACTTAAATCCATTAAATGGATTGACGGCGTGAAGTGTCCAAGAAAATCTTACCCATACAAGATTACGCACAAGACATCTCATTGCCAGAAGGCAAGCTGAAGTTATGTTGCCCAAACTTCCTAGAGCAACTGGTCGACAACCAGCAACCTGCCTCAGGTGTGCGGTCGCAAAACCAAGTCAAAAGAGAACCTGAAGTCAAAGCAATGCCTTAATGCAAATGGTCCAGTATCAAATAATTTTCCTTTGTTAAGTAGATTTTCCGGGCTTGTGGGCCATGGTCAAGTTGAATTGCCTTCCTCTGACGCTTCGCAGAAAACTGCGTCCAGTATTGTCAGGGTGGTCCAATAAGTGAACTCCCGAGTCCAAATATTAGAGAGCTATGCCTTCCAGTGCACTATATATATAGTCGCACATGGAGGGAGGGCGTGGCCTGTAGAGGGGTAGTAGGGAAGTCTTGCTTATTCCCACTGCATGTGCAGTCCTATTTTATCAATAGAAATTAGAGGTCCCAATTCTCTCTTTCTTCAAAGTACTTCCTTATGGAGCATATAATTTCACACACTTGTCCTCTTGTTGCAATACCTCTTCTGTAAACACTTTTGTTCATTTTGCCAGGAAGCTCTGCTTTGTCTTCTCCACTTTCATTATTTTCAGTCGAGATAGTTAAACAGTATTTAATATCACACACATACCTACACACAATAATTATCACTGAATTTTGTGTTTGTAAATGCAAACTTAGTACTGACACTACACTAACAATTATTACTGCATTTTGTGTTTGTAAATGCAACCATCATACTGGCACTACAAATAATGATTATCACTGAATTTTGTGTTCGTAAACGTAATCATAATACACTTCACAAACTAAACAGTGCACGTGAAACAAGTAAACCAATGTACCAGGTACGTGATGTCAATGACTCACCAATTTCCAGTACAACACAATAGCATACTGTTTGCATCAGGTGAAGATTCCTCTCAAGGAATTCATCACTGTGCTAGATGGAAAACACATGGTATTGAGGTACTGCTGGCAACCGTGCAATTGCCCCAGTCATTTCTACGGAAACAGCTTGGGGAAGCTTGCTTCTAATAAGTGCCTCCAGTGGTTGATATGAGACCAAAGTGACACTTTAACCTTCTCCCTCCACTCTGCTAAAGTTTTCAGAGCATGTGGGCAGGAAACGTCAATCACCAACTAAGAGTGTGCCAGATATGCAAAGCACAGGGCTGGGCAGTAAGATGTAACAAGTACTTTTCTTCTGTAAACCAGTACACAAAAATGTATCTTTCTCAAGTTGTGAAGATTGGTGGCAATGATACATATTGATCACTACCATCAGGTTGTATAACCACTTTGACAGTAAGAAACAAAATAAACTTGGTAATATGCAGCTGAAAACACCAGAATAACCTCTTGATTAGAATGTGTTCATTTTATTCAGTTTGTAATATTGTCCACAGTTGTGCCAAAGCAGTGTGTGAGATGAACTTGGTGCATGCCGAGTGGTCATCTCTGTGTGGTAATAAGCTAAGAACAGTGAAGGAAATTCTCAAGAGTTGGCTAACATTTCTTCATTTCATTTTGTTCACACATATGGTTCAAATCTCTAAGTATTTTGAAAACGTTTTTGTTTGCATTGTTATGATAATGCACCTTTTGTTTCCAGAGATGCAGAGGATGCTGTTCATGCTCGAGATGGTTATGATTACGATGGATATCGATTGCGTGTTGAATTCCCACGTGGGGGAGGTCCAGGAGGTTTTAGAGGAAACAGCCGTGGAGGTGGAGGAGGTGGGGGTGATAGGGGAGGAAGAGGTAGAGGACCACCTGCCAGAAGATCCCAATACAGAGTTCTCGTAACAGGTACTAGCATATCAAAGATGAATAAAGCAAAATGCTCTAGCTGCTTAGTAGTTAATGACATGAGGTAATGTGGTACTGATTTTAAAAATTGTTGCCATAGTTTAACAGATAGTAATATAGTCAAAACCGGTTATAGCGACATAGCTTTTAGTAATGCATTACGCTATAACAGCGAAATCTAATTGTCCCATCTAATCCTTTGTAAATGCTATACCTAAAAAATTCTTAGTACATCATGTATTGCAACCTATTGCATAAATATCAATATATCAGTTATAATGCCCAATGTTCATTTTTGTTTGTTACGTATTCCAGGATTAAAAGTAATGTAGTGCTTATTTTTAAACTCTGTTTTTCTGTAGATTGTAGATTTCAAATTAGTCTGTTAAACGGTCAGTGCAAGTGCCAATTTAAAGATACTGCATAAAAGAGTAAGTATCTAATATTGAAGAAAAGTCACGCATAATGGGCGATTGGGAAATGCTCAGACATTATTAAGAAACACTTGGGTATCTCACACGATTCTACAATTTGAACGGACAGAGAAAATTACAATGTCTTGTTCAAGCAATTCTTTAAAAATCAAGCAGGTGAGATCTGAGCTCAAAGATATTGAAGAAGTTTTACTTATTTAGTTTTAACAGCAAAGATCAAATAATGTGCCAATCAATTGAGCTATTCAAATGAAAGCGTATGAATTTGTGCATCTCTTGGAAAATCCAACTTAATTGTTCATCTGGGATACATTTTTGAGCTCCCCATGATATTGTCACCAGGAAAATTTGTGGTGATGCTGCCATTGTACTGATGGCATAATAGAGGAATGCCTCTCTGAGAAGTGTTTTTTGTTTCATTTTGCTTTTCGTTCCGCATGAACACCAGAAAAATTCCTCTTCAGCCTTTCTCCACAAAAATTGAATTGTAAATCCTGTAAATGTACTGTATTTCTGCTATTTTGTGAAGTTTTAACTCTATGGTAGTCTAAAATTTACAGATACAAAACTTTTGCATAAAAAATTAAAAACAAGATACAAAAGAGCAAGCATCCGTTTTGTGCGACTATGGGCTATAACTGTAAACAGCTTGTTTCTTCGACATTGTTATAACTGGTTTTGACTTATTTAATTAGTTGTAAATTTGCAACCACACTGTTTGCAGGGTTCTTTCAAGTATCATTAGAAGAATTATTACTTTTGATGCAATTGTTTATAAATTAAGAAGTCTATAAAAAAGGGTGAGGAGCTGTTGTCCTTATAAAACAGGAAATAAATGTATTGCAAAACCAGCACAATGAAAGCGTGTCAGTCTGCAGGATGTGCAGAAGACTTTTCATACTGTACCAGTAAGTCTCTTGCAGGGTGACACTATCTAACATAATGTGAAGAAACTAGGTTGCTTAGGGAGAGGATAGGTAAAAAAGATTGGACAAGGCTACCAAATGAAATTCAAGCAATGAAGTTAGTGAGTGTAAAAACTAGGGAAAATTTAATTGAAATTGGGAACTTTTTGGGCAAAGTAAGAGCCAAATGGTTGAGGAAGATAAGTAAATATGATGAAGATGAAGTATTTTAGATAAGATGTAAATGGGGACAACCTCATTGTAATTGGGCCAAGGGTAATCAGCAACTCAATGTAGTAACAAGTATGTAAATGTATAATAATTTGTAAATGAAATGGAAATAAGGATAACATTACATTACATCTAACATCACAGTGAATGAGTAAAGGTGGGTAGACAGTGGTAGCACAGGTACAACTTGGAAAGTGTGCATGACATGTGGCGAGATAACCTGACTTTATCTGAGCAGGACCAATCTTTCCCTATGTATACTTAATTAAAATTACTGCATTCAATTTGGTATATGCTGGATTTTTTTGTTAGGTGGAATAGCATCTTTAATGTAGGAAAAACCAAAAGAAATTTAGAAATTAGATCCAAGGAACATGTTACCAATGCCAAGAGCAAACAATTGGAAAAATCAGAAGTTGCCTTTCACTTTTGGACAAATAATCACGACATAAAGCCAGAACCGAAACTCCTCAAACACATGACTGGAAAACAAGAGCTGTCCACATGGGAACAAATCTTCATTTTAAAAAATAGAAACTGAGTATTTAATTTTGACATTCCCCAGAAAGATATTTTCAGCAAGTTCTTTGAACTGCTACCAGAAGAAGCATCACCATTCGCACCATGGAAACCCAGTCATTCGGTTGATAATGGAGGAACGTTAACCTACGAAACGCATACCGGAAAATTATAAATGTAAAGTGTTTAGTGTTATTGACTCACTTTTTAAATTAAATTGATTATAACAACACTGTTTTCAAACTTCTAAGAGAGGAACATACTTGCTTAGTCTTTTTAGTGCCTTTCTTCACTTTTCACTGTCATACTTGCCCTTGACGCATCAATCTTCTTACAATGAACACAGGATAACACACATGCATTGCTGGCTCACACTCACAGACACCAACCAACTTATGACCATAGCTCTATAACTCTAAAACTAAACTCCTATTTATTAATGTCAACAAACTTCCAGTTGGGGTTTTTAAATACACAAACAGCGTGTGGGCAATGTTTGAGAGGTAAAATTGGAACTGGAAAATTCAATGACACAGCTGGGATTGGAACCACAGACTCTCCGCTTACCAGGTGGGTGCTCTAACCAATAAGCTACTGTGACAACCTGCCAGAATAACATTGAATTCTCCAACCAATTCGTATTTCGCCTGTTCATTGCCTTGCCTTCTTTTATAGAGGGGCTGACATCACACAGACCTTTCGAGAAGCTCTCCACACACGCACTGCAATGATTCCTCTAGAAGTCTCAGGATGGTGCTAGAAAGGTCCCTTTTGTTTCTGCTGCTTTCGTTGTTACAGTCGCGTGTATACTCATGCGAGTGTGGGAAAGCTTAACTGTCCGTGCGTTTGATACGTATACCACCAGTGGGGCAGGTCAGTCCAGCTCCCCTTCTCCCACGCGTCAGACTACAATTCTCAAATAATCTGGATAGCCCTTTGCGTTCCCATTGCTGTCATCACTGTCATGGGACGATGTCATGTTATTTTGCACAATTTTAAAGCAAATTATATGGCACAAAAACAAACCTGCCCTGTTTGTGAAGGTGGTTCACATTGAAAATTATGGTACTTTTGTGGTTAATAACATTCTGTATTGTGACGAATGATTGCAGGTTTGCCTCCTTCTGGAAGCTGGCAGGATCTGAAGGATCACATGCGCGAGGCAGGAGATGTATGTTTCGCTGATGTTTTTAAAGATGGCACGGGGGTGGTTGAGTTCTTACGTTATGAAGATATGAAGTATGCTGTTAAAAAGCTTGACGACTCCAGATTTCGATCACATGAAGTAAGTATTGGCTATTTTCGTAGTTCATTGTTTCATATAAGCACAAGGTTCTATAAAGTGTTAAATATTACTTTGATTGGACTGGAGCTGGTTTCCTCTAATACCAATACTTGTTTACTTAGTGGTGTGACAGTATTCATCTGACAGTTGTAAACCATGACAAGAGGTCATGTGGATTATACACTGCATGGATCAAGTGTCACTGTAATTAGATTCTGTGCTCTAATGAGGAAGTAGGTCACTCCAACCTATGTGGTTCAGTGAGTGACCATACACTGAGAATACCCAGTATATACCTATTATAACTCTAGTCATTCGATAGCTTTGAAAATAAGTTGGATACAACTTGAAACTAGTGAGTGTTGGAAGATCTTAAAATATTACTAAGATAAGTGAAGCTGTTTTAAAAGTTATTTAGGAGTTCTGGGACTTCAAAACTAACTTGTATACAGAATCTATATGAATTATAGCTGAAGAAACCACAACAGATACACAAAATTAATCTGGAAAAAGTACTAGAAGTTATTGAAAGTATGCTTTTGTGTTCCTTAACAATTTGTAAGATATGTATTTAAATTTTCCTATGTTGAAGCCTAGATTGGTGACTTAAACATTTGAAGAGAGCAGTTTAACAGTATTTTCTGCATTGGTATATTTATTTTTGCTAAGCAAATTACATTGAATATGACTTGGCATTTGGCCCATGCTCATTGCTTGTTATATCCTATTTACATTTCGAAACCATATTACCCCCACTCCTTAACCTCTTGAGGGATATCGACGTGAAATCACGTCAATTTAAAATGGCGGATGAGCGATATGGGCATCCTGTGCGTTTAAGCATTTAACCCTTATTTATCCCTTATCCAACTCAACTTATTATAATTTTCCCTTTATGAAACATTTTAGTAAGGTCTATATACTTTATTGGCTTACCTTAATATGTTCGTTCTGCAGTGATTTACCTCAAAACAGGGATAAACACATAAGGGTAGGTACATCTCCACATTCGCGAATTCCCTTCTTGCGGCACACGAAACACTTTCGAAATGGGCGGGACTTCTTTGCTGTTGGTGGTATCCTTTTAGGATAATGTTTTCCTTGAAGTCTGAGGGGTGCAGGGGTTTTGGATTTTCAACCCCCAACGTGGTATTGTTCAATTAGGCTGCGAGCTATTTATAGTCGGTAAGTCAAGGTCGGTCATTGTCCTGTGTGGGTTTAGAGAGCTGTCCAAATCCCCAAACAATTGTATATGGTTATATCCAGTTGGTGCAAAAACACCTTTTTATACCACTTCTCCCTTCAGCTACAAGCAGGAAAGAATACGTATGTATTTCAACAAAGAAAGACACGGACTCTACTCAGTTACGAAACTCGCGTAAGCAAAAGTTGTAATGTTGATCTATTCTGATGACTCAAGAGGCCACGCATGCAGTAGCGATTTATTTCACAGTATGCTGACACATTAGCCACACATACAATGGGTGTTTCTTTACTGTATCTTTCCGAGAACTTATATTAGATGCGTTCGACAGAGCAAAGTTGACTTTTTACCACAGTGAAACAAAATTGTGCCATTTCAACGTTTTGTAAATACAACTCAACTTTGCTGATGACGTACATTTATACTGCAAATAACGAGTTTTATACCAGTTTTTGTTTCATTAAAATAACTTAATATTTACACAAAATACAGCTGTGTATATACGAAGCGCATTTAACAATTTAAATGCTAGCAGTTCTCGGCTCGCGGACGTTTAAATGGCCATCGCTGAAGAGGTTAATGTTTTGGAATTAAACCTACTCACTACTGTAGGTATGTGTTCTCTGTTTTCACTGTTTAATTCCACTTGTTTTATACATGATCTAAATCTGACTTAATTTATTACTCTATTTACAGAACAAACCTACTTATGGTACATTAATTTCACAAAGACCAACTTAAGGTCTTAAACAGCTGTTTATGCATTTGCATAAAGCAGTTGTATTGAATAATTTGGACACATTTGTAGGCAGAACTTATTTGGGTTAAGTGAAATGGAGAATCACTGCATATAAGGCTCATTCACAACTGAGAAACAAAACAAAATGACACGGTTAAGGTACATGTATTATAATGCGAGCATTCACAGTTAACAGAGGGCTTTCCTGTAAACAGGCAAGAAGACCTCAGGATAAGGGTAACCCCCAGAAAAAAGATCTGGAAAACTCACCCTAACCAAGATTTGAACTCAGGACCTCTTGAATGTGAGGCAGATGCTGCCCTTGTATCACAGAGACCCATATTGTATTTGGACTTTTCATAATAGACATTATTCAGTGTGTCTGTGACATGAAACAGCTCCTAGAACTCTCTCTGGTCACAAGCTGGTAAAAAAAAAATGGAAGAAATTCTAGCTTATGTGCATCCTAACTTCAGCTCATGACAGTTGTAGATATAGAATTGCTTCATCAGTAGTTTGGTTATATGCAATTGAAAATTGGCTGTTGCCTAAAGTCAAACAAGAAAAACCAGTAGAAATAAATGAAGAGTAATATAAACTGCTTGTATTTCTGAAGTCAGCTGCAGAGAGCCAGGAGTCTGCCCGCCCATCACCAGCGTGAAGTACCATGGGTTTTTATATTGAAAATCATTGCAAAAAACTACATATTTTATAACTAGGGTATAGAGCAATGAAAGTGACTTTAGAGGCCTGTTTAATACGATCTCTATTTGTAGTATCAGCAGTTTGAATAACCCTTTAATAGTTTCTAAATGAAGGGTTGCATTCTGCCACCTATCGGTGAGGATACAAACTATGTTCTATGTATCAGGACCTTCTAGATACCGGACCTGACACTGGGATTCAAGATGGTGGCCTATGTGGTGGGAACTACTTATAAACAACTCGTATACAGGCTACCATTTCAGTGCAGTAAAATATAAACGTGGTGTAATAACACGCCTATTTTGTGAATGTGGGCTGTGTTAAACACAAAAACACTGTCTTAAACATAGCCTCAAGTAAACAAAAAAGAATGACATTTAATATTAAACGATAACCCATGGGCAATGAAATATATAACCTTAAATAACATTCATGCAATCTACAGTTTTACATGTTATTATGTAACTGCATTACACACTCAAATTACAAAGAAGATAAACAAAACTGCAAGCAGCATGTTACTTAAATAAAACAGAACTGTTGACATTGAGTTGGCTCAGAATTATTAATCATTGTTTACACTGTTTTTCACACTTGCACCATGTACATAATATTATATACCTACACAAAACATATACTGGATGGCTGATATACAAATGCTGCTATTTAGAATAATTAGCTACCTACTGAATTCAAAAGCTTTAGGGTGGAATTTTGCTTTTACTGTTACTTATGATTACTCAGTTTGCAACAATAAAACTCAGCACTTCATGACACTTCATTTTACAGGGGAATCCACAAAAGCAGATGAAATATTAAAAATAATAACCCTAAAACAGCACTGTAAACGAAATATATGAAATACGTAACCTTAAATCAGCACTGTAAAGCAACTTTGCTGTAGTGTACAGTTTTACATGCAGCAACATAACACATTTCTTCTAAACTACAGCTACACATTTAAATTACAAAGACAAAAGATTATGTATAAATACAAGCAGCATACTACTTACATGAAACAAACTGTTGGTGTTGCAGCTGTCACTAATTGAGTTCACTCGAAATTATTGTCTTTCACTGTTCACACTATTCACCATGTTATATATATACACCGGCAACTAACACACATAACACTGCAATTTATAGTAATTAAATACGAGTTTACAAGCTTCACGTCACAATTTACCTTTTGTTTTAACTGAAAGTTTCTCATTTTTAATTTGCATCCGGGAATGCAATGGTCATTGTCATGTTTGAGGTTAGGTTGAGGCATGACTACAATAATGTACACTACTGGAACAGTTTTTCTTCAACAACCTCTCACCACTGTAGTCGTGACACAAATTGTTCTTGCAAACAGATAAATTAACTACACTATACGGCTAATGTAGCCATAGTTTTAGATGGAACACAAACATTAACACTTGGAAAGCACACGGCACAGTCAACACATTAGATTTATTCCCGTTCCCTATACCTCCCAAAAACACTCGCTTTGCTAATATGAAGACAAACTTACATAGGAATTATTATAACAAACAACAACTCAATGGCATACAAAACAATACAAAGGATAGCGTGTGGAAACACCTCAGAAATCTCGACCAACTGCCGGCGCCATTTTTGCACAACTTGGATGGCAGTGTCAGGTCCGTTAATCCAGAGGATCCTGTATGTATGTCTTTATTCAGCGTAAGTTTTTTTTTATTATTATTATTTACAAATTAATGGCTTTGTCAATTTTTACATAAAGAATACAAATAATTAATATTGGTTTAAACAATATCATGAATACAAATAATATATATACAGAGACAGCATTACAGTAATATGAGTGTAAGTTATATATACAGAGGCTACAGATTAAACACAGATAGATACAATTATTCAGAGAATGAATCAAAGAACTCCTGCACACAGTAGAAGGTTTGCTCAGTTAGAAAATTTTTAACATCTTTCCTAAACTTAGTTTGACTGCTATTGTGGATTCTATTTGTGATTTTACATATTATACATTTGTATAATACATTTGTATTTTTTGTGAAAAATATTGGAGAGCAGGAGGATTAATGACTTCATTGTCAGAGATCCAGCATTAGCTAACAACAACATTTGTATGCCTCTATGCCGTATGGAATTTACCTTTTTTGTTGTTCTGGCAGTCTGTATGTGTATTTTATTACTATTTCTGGTACTATGTGTATGAACAGTGTTGTTTATGCTAAATAAGTGAATATTGCCCCTTATAAAACAAACAGTTTCTAAAATATACAGACTTGGCAGTGTAAGAATGTGATTTTGCCGTAAGTATGGTTTACATGATGTTGTCCAGTGCAAATTTAGCATTAGTCTGAAGTATTTTCTTTTGCTTTATGAATAGCGCACTTATTTCACTACTGGATCCCCATAAGCAAGCACAGATTGTACATAAGAGAAGTAAATCATTTTCAGTGTTTGCAGGTTACTGATGCTTTTTAGGACATGTATTATATAATGTGCTCTATTTATTCTTGCTTTAACATTCTTAATATGACTTTTCCAATCTAAGTGTTTATCAGTTACGATTCCCAAAAATTTTGTTTCGGAGACATATTGTATGGTTTCTTTGTTATATACAATTTTTGGTCCTACTGATTTATTACTTCTATTAGAGTGTGTGATGCACATGTAGTGAGATTTTTTCCCATGTAACACTAGTTTATTTGCTGTTAACCATTTCTCCATATTTTTCATTGTATTATCAGCTTGAACTTGTAGATGGGCTAACATAAAATAACTAACGTGCATTAAAATACGAGGCTTTGAATTTCTTGCAGTTTTCAGAAACCCTGCAGAATATTGCAAAATCAGGCTAACTGACTATCGTCAAGATGGCACCGTGCACTCACCATAGTAGTAAGCTGCATAACATTAACGTGTGAGATACGCATTTTGTTTGAACAAGTGTATTCCAAAATGATGGAAACACTGAACCATTGTTGATGAAGATAACCAAGAGAACATCAGAAAATAAAAGGTGTTGCTAAGTGTCATGTACAGTGCTGAAAAAAGATAACCATTTAAATACTTTTTTTAAATGTTCATGTGGTACTAATGAGGAGTTTGATTCTGTTGACAAGGGAAAAAAGTGGTGGTTAGGCCGTTACTTAATGGTGTAGAGTTGCCAAGGAGATATAATGAAAAGAAGCAAGTGAAACCTGTCAAGGTGAAAGATTTGCTTTTAGATTATATTCCTCCATCAGACGTGTACAAAGTGACAAGAAGCAGTTACTGAGGAACGATTTTTCACTGACCTCGTTTATGAGTAGATAAAGATAATGTATTAGGATGTCTCATAGGAACAGATTTTTGGAATACTTGCCTAATACATGGTGCAGTTTTTTAATAATGCTTTGTTGTTGGTGATGAGCTTTTGATTCTTCCGTTATTTCGGGTTGAGACAGAATATTAGAAGACCCCAAAAGAAAATCGTTTATGTGAATATTTGTTAAAAGTGTAATGTTTTTTGATGTTGGTATGATTTGGTTGAATGGCAAAAACGTGTTGCAAATGCTCATTATTATGAACAACTAAGTTAGTTTAAAGACGTCATATTTCCATATTTGATTTTAATATATATGTATAAATATTAGAATTATGTGTGTTCCATAATAAAAGTAAAGGAGGATGGTTAGGGATCGCTTCCCTAACAAGAAGGAACTATTTGATGGACGCATACACGGATGTATACGAAAAAGGCGGTGTCACGTGAGGACGCCATAGACTGCCCATTCGCGTGTGTGTGTAATCTAGACATGGACGTATTGGTGTGACATGTGGGTATGGAACTTTCACCAGACTTTCATCAAGCATTGGTTCCACTAAATGAGAAGGTGGAAGCGTTTTAAAATTTAGAATGGTGCTGAGAGGAATTATTTGATGTAAAGTATCGATGAAGTGTTAATAAAATAATACATTGTGGTGAAGAAACATTGTGTGATTTTTCATTCCATCCGTTACTACACCCTGAGATCACAAAGATCTCAATATCTCAAAGACACAACGTCATTAATAATTACAAAAAACTGCACCAGGGTCATGGTACAGGGTGAAATAATGTGGACACAGGATAAAACTTTTTCACAATCTTTTATTCACATTTTTTCACTGGGAGTTACACACGTGTTATATAGGTGAACATTCTATGCACGCAACCGACTTTAACTGTTTCTTCATACTGCTTGTCATTTTAAATTATACTTTTAGTGTCTTAACTCACGTTCCTTAACAACGCATCTGTATTCATACGCATATGTGTATACTTCCTACGGCATCCCCTATGGCGTCATCTTACATACATTATATAGTTCCTAAAATGCCGAGGAAACAATCTCAATCCATCCTCTCAACACATTTAATATTAAATCTAAAATAATTCTTATAATTACATATATTAAATTTGAACATATTACTTAACATCAATGACATTATTAAACAAATAATATTGTTGACAATGAAACAATGGTGTAACACTCTCTGTACTTAACAAATCCCTACCAACATGAAAAATAAACAATATTTACATAAATACCTTCTTTTCGGGGTCTGACCACATATTCTGTCTCAACATAACGATAAACTTGTCATGATGTAATCTAAATTAAGAACAAATTAGAAACTGAAAGCTCCACTTATTTTATTAATGTTGCAAGGTGGTATAATGCGAACTAGTTTGAAGTTGTACCCAACTTATTCTCAAAGCTATACAAACAAGTTACCATAGTTACCGATGCTCGACTTAAAAGATCTATCACCAACCTCTGAAAACAATTTATAAACACAGTCTATTGGTAGTATTTCAAAATTCATAACACAGTTCTTGTTTTTTTTTTTTTAATTAATTTCATTTCCCAAGCCATTAAATCTGTAGGTTTAATTGTTTTAATAATTTAACTTCTGGATTTATTTCATGGTTAACTAACCAAAAATGATCTGCCACAGCTGATGTATCAATTTGTTCATATTTAATATTTCTAAATGTTTCTAAATGACGTTTAGTTTTGCCAATATGAACCCTATCACAATCCAAACAAATTGATAAATGCCAGATTTATTATAATTTGGAATTTTATCCTTTTTAGAAAAATTTAATAAATTTTGTATATTAAATTTATTTTGAGGAACTAAAGTTATCCCATATTCTGTGAAAAAAAATTGTAAATTTTTCTTCCTTTTTATGTATAAAATCTGTATTAAAACCTTCAATTACTGCAGTGTTGATAATGTGTTTATATTCTGTATTAAATTCTTCGTTATTAAGGGGTATATTAGCCTATAAAACTATTGAAAACAGCAAATTTGTGTGTACATCTACACTCTTATTAGTCACAATTTTTCCTTAATTGTAATGATGTTTCTACTTTGAGATAAAAATAATGAACAAACTTATTTTCCTCTCTAACAATTTATTCTTCCATCCTATATAAAAGTGCGTTTCTCCTTTTTAACAAAAATGATAGTTAACCTGTTTTTGCATGCAACCCTTCAAATATAGCATTAATGATAAAGAATTTTTAAAGAAAATTGTTTCACACTTTCAACTTAGAAATTCACATAAAATAGTATGATCTATATAAAATGAAAGAATGGTGTTCTTAAATGAAATGGCATGCATTATTATTGTAGGGTTCTTCTATTTAATAAAATGATGTGCTGTAAAAGAATGAGGTGCAGAACTATGATTTATGCCGATGTTCCACGGTCCAGCATGTTGGTCCAAACCATTGTGTGCAGCAGAAGTACATCGAGAGTAGGATACAATTTTGCTACATGTAATTTCTATTCTATTTTTTGTATCCAACACAATTGAGGTGCATGTAATTTTTTCAACCAACAACTTGAAAATAGCCAATCAGCAACAGTAATGTAACAATATGGCAGACTGTGCATAGAACGTGTAGCCAGTTGCTGTGTATGTACAGCTCATGGTTCTTTTAATGTGATGGGTATTTTAATAAAACGTTTCTGGAAGATTCATTTAACAATTTTTTGTGACCATTAACATCTGTTGCTGAGCTGGTTATTACATAGCTATGTTTCATAATAAGAAATCCAGTTAACAGTATGTTTAAATTTTATGTAAATAGTTGCAATCTCCTGTCCATCCATACTAAGATTAGAACCATTACAATTGTTCCTTGTCTCATAATTTGTGTCCTGGTGTGTAATTTTGCCTTCCTACACAATGAAAAAGGTTGAGAAAACTTTGTCAATTCATAGAAAATTGTGATAGTTTTCTGGGTTCTCTAAGCCCAATTTGTTTTGTACTAGACCCAATATACCTCCGCCCATGCCCTGTTGTCATCTTTCTAACCATGATCAAGTCCACCAACATCTTTTACTTCTAATGCATCTTATCTTCCTACTGAGACTTGTGGAAATATATCCCAAACCTATACTTCATATAGCAATTGCAAAACTAATATTTGCATCAACTATGTTCATTTTTCACGCTTGCTATGTGAACTGTCATTTGTTTTGGACCAAAATGCATTATAGTGTGACACTGTTTCTTTTGTGTGTGATTCATTGGATACAAAAAGTTTGGTCAAAAATGTTGGACCCTGGCATGTCAGCTTTAGGTACAATTTTCTAGATACTCGCCAGTGAACTGAAGTAAAGACTCATTTTAGTGAAATATAAATGTATTAGTGGGTTAGCTACCTTGGATAATGTTACACACCGATGACAATACCTGATAAAAACTCATCAGCATTTACTCACATTAATCAAAATATTCTAAGTGCTTTTCATCATCTACACCTGTTGGAGAAACCTTATGAGAACCACTTGCCATTTTTCACAGGAAATGCACTGCATAGAAGCACAGACTAAGGGGTTGTGTATTTTTACGTATAATGTTTTGCAAGCTGATATAATTGGTCTGAGCATTGAGCTGGTCGTACTTTTAAAGCCATTCACATCAGCTCTGGCATTTTAATGCTCGACAGCTGTGTACCTGGTGCGACTAGAGGAATAAAATAATAATGAAGCTGCATTTAGAAAATATTTCTTCCATCAGGTTTTGACATTGGTTAACCATAGCAATACCAATGCGGAGGGGGGTACTTTTTTGCCTACCTTCTGTAACGTTCTAAATGTTCTGGCTTTTAAGCTTTTGGTTAAGGTCATGCAGTTAATAGTTATTGTCAATCACTGTTTTTACTATTGAATGTTAGCATAAATTATAATGGTAAACCACTCAAAGCAGTTGATGATGCCAAATACTTAGGCATCACTTTCGACAGAAAGCTAAGTTGGAAAAAACATATAACAAACATCTCAGAAAAGGTTGAAAAGAAATTGCAAATCCTGAAAAGGTTAGCTGGTGCTAAATGGGGCTGCTCAAGGAGAGTCCTTAACACAACATACAAAATGTACGTTAAACCAAACCTCTTGTACTGTTCTGAAGCTTTAATAACAGCAGCAAATGCTAACATCAATAAACTTGAACAAATACAAAATCAGGCTCTTCGCCTAATCACTGGAGCAGTTAAATCCACACCTATTGATGCCATGCTTGCCTTAACACGGACCCCATCAATAACAACAAAAATAGAAGAACAAGCATTGCTCCAACACGAGAAAATGTTACGACTGCCAAACTCTAAATGGACAGAAGAGAACCTCCCCCATTCAATCCTTAAAACTCATAGTAGTTTCCTAGAAAAGGTAACACAGATTAAATCCAAATTGAACATTCCTAACACCAGAGAAAATCTACTTATAAGAGAAAATCCATTGGAATTATTGCAACCTACCTTCAATTTGGAATTAATAGAGGAAATAAGTAAATCAGACACACCAAAAGAAATACAAAAACTTCTAGCTCTGGAAACAATCAATACTAGGTATCCCACAGAAGAATGGCTGCACATATATACTGATGGATCCTCGAAGGAAAACCTTACTGGAGCTGGAGTTAGGTGTTCACATTTTTCCTTTTATCATTCTGTTGGCAGAGACACAACAAATTATGATGGAGAAATAGAGGCTATATACATTGCTCTCCGACAATTATTAAATCTTCCCTTAAATAAATTTAACAAGGCAGTAATTCTTTCAGATGTTCAAATACTACAAAGAAGTCAACAAAAATTAGAGAATGCTACAAAATGTTAACACAACTCCAAAAAGTTAATAAGACTGTTCATCTCCAATAGATTCCAGCACACTGTGGAGTCATGGGGAACGAAGCTGCAGACTCACTTGCAAAGAAAGGCACAACAATAAAACAAAAGTCTAAATTCAATTTCTCATATTCCTCAATAAAACGCTTGATCATAAAAAATTTTTGTCATTCATATCTACAAGAAATAGAAACAAATGCCAGAGATAAAAAATGGATTACACTACTTTCCAATCCAGATATAATCCCCCAGAGACCAAGGAAAAGAGCGGTTGCAGCCTTCCGACTATTGACAAATCACGACTGCTTAGCAAGTCATCTCTACAGAATAGGTATCTCAGCCTCACCAATATGTGTCCTGTGTAACGATCCAGCAGAAATGAATGAAGAACACTTGAAGACCTGTGAAGCATTAAGATCAGAAGAAACTACAGTTCAAAAGTATTGGAAAGCACGAATGCTAATGGCTTCATTGCCAGATGCAAGGCACTAGAAAACAACTATTGAATAAATTAATATTTATCAAGTACCAAATCTTATACACCTTGGGCCACCCCTGAGCTGAACCCTTGTCCATTTGCTAGGGTAGCCCTTCAATAAAACTGCCTTTTACATGCACATTACACGTGTTTACCTTTTCACTAATATTATCCTGCTCCCACCCTTAAATTTTTATTTCTGTTTTTTCTGTCATCTCCCACTGCTATTCCTTTACCTCTTTCTCAACTTTTCTGATCAGGTTTACTCATAACTACTTTTCATCAGTTTACGTTGTACACTTTATTAGTTTTCATTTCAGACTTCGCTACACAATACCTATAACCTCACTTTCACTGTGTACAAAAACCCTCTACTTCCTCATTTATGGATTACCCAACCGTGTATTAAACCTTGTTGCTCTCGGCGAAATACCTCTTTCTATCTCCTGCCTAGTTCTCCCTCTCACCCTCACTGGTATCACTTCCTCTCTGTGCTCCCTAATGCCCAATGTTGTCATCCCCCACCTTGGCTCTTTCCCCAGTTTTTTTCACGTGTCACATCCTACCATTTCGTCATTTTGCATTTTGCTCATCCCTGACCTTGACTTTGAAGCACTTGTCACTGAAACCACATGTGTTTCTACTATTGAATTGTGTGATTATTTCAAAGTTTTCATTGTTGGTCTTTTTGAATAACAATGAAATGTCAAGGCGATCATGAAATACCCCTGTATGGGATTTCATGTAAAAAAGGAATAGCGAAAGAATGTTAAATAATAACTTTATAAACATGACAAGATGCAGTATTCTTCATTTAAAACCTCACCATTTCAGCTGTGTGCGATTGTGTGTGCCAAAGCCAGCTTTGCTCATACATAAACTCTGTGCACAAAGCATGTATAACACTCTTACCTTTTGTTGTTGTTGTTAGCTAATGCTGGATTTCTGACAATGAAGTCATTAATCCTCTTGTTCTCCAATATTTTTCACTGATGGATGGGGCACTAGAAGTGGCCGGGCATACTTGAAGGTGGTCTTGATCCATTTCCTCTTGCAGATCACATAGAGGACAGAGTGGTGAAGAGTATATCCCAATTCTGTTTAAATGTTTTGACAGACAATCATGTCCTGTAATCAACCTGAAGGTTGCAACTGCCGTTTTTTGATGTTACTCAGGAATTACTGTTTGAATTACTCATTTATTACTCTTACCTTATAGAAGATTCTGTAAATGTCCACCCTTGGCTAAACAAGCATATCGTGAAAACACATTTTCATTCACACAACTAAGTTGGGCTACTGTAATGTTTCCGATTTAGTTTCTAATATTTTTAGTTCTTTCAATGTATGAGGATTCGTCTCATAAACTTTGTCTTTCAGGTTACCCCACAAGTAAAAATCACAGATTGGGGGAGTGAGAGGACCATACACCAGCACTAATCACTCTATCTTCAAACACTTCCCTAATTTTATTCATGAACTCCTCTGCTGTATGGGCAGTAGCAGAATCTTGTTGAAACCACCCATATGATTTCTTCTGTCAATTCAGGATAAAATGGGGTCAAAATGTCATTTTGGTACCTCTGCATTTAGTCTAGCTTGTAAAATATTTAACTGATATGTGTCTAGTGGTAACAGCACACCAAACTCCAACTTTCCGATCATAATAGGGGATTTCTTGAATGTGATATGGATTTTCAAAGGCCCAGTACCACTAGCTGTGCACACAATGGCAGCCTGTAGTGGGAGAATCCATCAAGGCCACAGTGTGCTCTGTTAGGTTTTAAATAAAGAACCCTGTATAGTACCCAATTTTAAAATAAACTTGCTTGAAAAATCTTAAGACATGTTACTAGTGGTGATCACAATGTAATCCCCTGCATTGGTGATTTGTGTAATAAGGGCTGGCATTGCTAGGGTCAATTACAAACAAATGAAGTACCAATGCGTAAAATAGTTTGTATGTATTTATGTGGTGGTTGGTATTGTGAACCAAAGTGCTGTGTTCCTTTGTCAAGTGAATCAGCCTTGCTGTATTGTATGTTTAAATAAATTCTCTTGAAGGGTGAGGTGTCCTACATTCGTGTAAAGGAGGATTATGGAGGCGGCAGTAGTGGTGGGCGAGGAAGTGGAGGAGGTGGAAGATCACGCAGTCGAAGCTATTCTCCACGTCGACGTGGCTCCCCTACATATTCACCAGTTCGCAGAAGCTTTTCCAGATCACGATCCAGGTCAAGGTCACGCTCCTACAATTGAAGCAGCCAAGATGCACGAGATTTAGTGCTCAGAATTCCAGCCAAGCCACTTCAGTCATCTGCTGTGGATAAAAAATAAAACGGTGTAAGATGTCCATATTTGGTTTGCATTTGCATTTTGGTTTTGATGAATAGGATGAGACTATACTTCACAGAATCTAGCAGATAAAAATAACAAGTGGTGTCTGTTTAAACAATTGCAAATAAAATCTTAATGTTTACAAACTGCTCACAGAACTGTAAAAATAATAGACTTGTGAAATTTTCAGGAAAGAAAAAAATATTTTTTTTTTTATTATTCATTCAAAAGTCTATAAATTTTAGATTTTGTGTATAAATGTATGTGCACATCCTCATCGTGTTAGATCATGTAATATTTACAGCCATTATGAACAATATTTAATTTCCTCCTCCCTTAACTGTTAAGTATATGGCATTTAGGCCATTAATTTTAGAACATGGTTAGATTATACATTTGTACGTTATGCTTGTGCATATATTTCAACATCTGTTCTAATATTTGTTTGTTTCTTCTCTTTTTTTACATCCATATGGATAGCAATTGTAACGGATGTGGCAACGTTTGGATTAATTCCATTAAAGGATGAGTCTGGTATCTTAAGTATGGATTCACTTGGAATCAAGAGGAGAGCAGTGGAATACTTTAAAAGAAAGCCATTTTTTTTGCATGTGATTGGATTGTCCTTGGATTCTTTTGGATCAAAGGCTTTCCTCCGTTGGATTACTCACAATTCGGACCAAAACTTGACAATTTCCTCTTTCAATTTTCGGAAGTTTTATTGGATTTCTTCGTTGGATCAGAAAAAAAAGGAATATGGATTTATTTTCAATCGGAATTGGCTTGACTTCACGTCAGGAATTGATCACATGGATTCACAAGGGAATTGTAGCTAGGATTCTGAAGTTTCAGATTCTTCCAATTTTAATTTTTTTTATTTCAATGACTTTGAATATCATTATCTTGGAAGAAATTAAGATTTTTTGGGTTTATGAACAAGGAACAATTATGCGGCATGGATTCTAGTTATTAAAGTTACATTTTTGGAAGTGGATGAACATTAACAGGATTCTGAGCAGCATTTCCCATTGGATTCATGCAACTCTTTAGTAAAGGAATTTCATACCATTTGGATCATCTTACATGGGATACTCAAACGAGGAATTGAAAAGGGACAAGTGGCACGGGTTAACACAGGAATGGATTCACTGGATCATTTGCATGAATGTCTGGCGACAGGAAGGACATGCAGGATTGGAGGATATCGGTTTAGGTATGTTTAATTATAGGTGCTTTTACATTTTTCCAAAATATTAAAAAAAATGGTTTTCTAACAAAGCTCTTTCGGCATGAAATTCCCTTAAGACGCTAAATGGTGTAGATTATGAGTTTTAGCATCCTTTGCACCATTTTAAAAGAAGTTGCCAGTTTGTTGAGATACTTTTTTGCAACTAAAATTTTTCCTTGGTTTATTCCTTTACCCTTCCTTTTTCAGATGCAGGTTAAAAGTGCTTGTAAAGAATCATGTAGAAAAGGTTTTTTTTTTTAGCTTATTTCTAATTGATATTGAAGCAACAGACATAGAAGCTGTGTTTTATGGTTGTAGTTACATCAACCATTCTACTGTAAGATCACGAATCATATACAGGGTGGTCAAAAAAAAGCTTAACCAAACCAAATACTTCATAAGCTTTTGTGAAAACTTACTACCTATTGTACAACTGTGTGTTTACTTGTCTTCCGCGACAGTATCATCTTAGTGACCATAGCATCGTACTGCTCTCATTCTACATTGTAAGATTGTTGTCATGAAGGTCCCCAAATGCATGAGACCATGACAAATCATACTTAAAGTTTGAGGAGATGTTTGTCTCGAAGTTAGCAGTTGTGCCATTGCCATAAACACGAGAGGTCACCTCATCCTGTTTAAGGACAATGGGAAATGGTTTCAACTGCATGAATTTTAATTAATTTTAAAAATTAGTAACAACCAGTCATTGACATAAACTGAAATTTTGAGTATAGTCTTAATTTTTGTGTATTAGACTATAAGTACATTATCTTCTTACACTTCGTGCAAAAAGGGTATAAAGTCTACTGTGTATCCTTACAATAAATGTTGCACCTCAAAGTTCTTGCACTTTTGCTGAAAGGACCTGAAACTACATATTTTTTTCTTGATTAACACAAGGTGCAAGCTTGAGAAGTAGAACTAAAGTTAGGCAGAATCAACTTGGGACTTGGCAGCCACCTTGTTCTAAGAGGACATGTTGGGCCGCTGAGCGAACATGCTGACTGTCAAGTCCAATCTGCCCAACTGTAAGTAGAAATCCTTCTTCTATTATTTTGCACAAAAAATTATTGTATGTCAAAAGGTGATACAATTTTAAATCATTTTAATTTTTCGTGTCTTTATTATAACTCATATTCATAAAAGGTTAGTTCACAGGCTTCAAGGTGCATTAAAAATGTGCAGCAAAAGTTTCATATCAGTAATTATTATTTATTTATGCCAACAAGCTTACTGCTGGTGTTTTTAAACACACAAGCCGTGGTTGGACAATGGGTGAAATCAGGACTGAACAATTCAATACCATAGCCGGGATTTGAACCACGGATCTTCCACTTATCGAGCTGCTACTTTTTGCATGGTTCAAATCCCAGCTGTGGCATTGAATTTTTCAGTCCTGATTCCATCTCTTTCATATCAGTATCTTTAATAGTTTTGTAGTAAAGAGTATCTGAAATATGAAGCTTTAGTGTTGTGGAAAATCAAGATTAAAGATGAGCTCCCTTTTTTTCACCTAGAACATGTCTGTTTTGTTTTTGTATTCTTCATATTGTTTTTGCCTTTTCTTGGTTGTAGCTTTAATTGGATAACAATGCATGTTACTTGGGTTCGACATTTGGATTTATGGCCATGCTAAGACGTAGGAGTAGCTAATCTATCAAACCAAGGATTTTGGGAGCGAAGCCCAATAAAATGTATATTCTGCACTCATAAGAAACTGGTAAAGCATGGGGAGGGCTCAATTAACGCAGCAAGCAGCATGTGTTCAGATGGCTAAAGGATTTAAGACACAGTCATTGTATGGCTATTTGATGGGGTCTAAGGTTTGCACCTCAAAGTAGGAAAAAGACATCTAGATAGTAAGTGCATCAGATTTACTGACATTACATCACCCACGTTTGCTCCCATTCTCAGAGTGATACTGCATGCTGGAATGTGGTCTTGTGTTGGAGATTACAGTACCGTCATCCTCAGATGTTTTTTCCAGGAATTTCTTAGGTTATCACTTTGGGGCAATTCAAAAGTTGACAACCCTGTCTTCATTTTCCAGAATAAGTACATTCTTCTGTGCTATTAGTTTTGCGATAGAGATGCTTTTTAACAGCGTAGGTTCAGGCTCATTTTTGTGGTTTTCTAGCCAAAACTGTGTTGCTTCTGCCAATTTTTCTACTTCCAAGAAACTAAATTGTGAATGAAAAAAGAAAGGTACGGATATACAAGGTTCACATACCACCCAAAAGCCCACATCCAGTTCCAGAATATATTCAACATTATTCTAGCACCTAAAAAGCCACATGCACTACACTATGAACTGGACATCATATCAGCAATTGAAAATTTGGGAATATATCGATTCAACTGCAAAGACTGCAACAAAATTTATATTAGAAAAGCAAAAAGAAAATTGAAAACAGGATCTAAAGGACATCTTGGGAGTCTAAAGTATAAACAACTGAAAAATTGGCAGAGGTAGCTCATTTTTGGCTAGAAAACAAGGAAATGAATCCTGAGCCTACATTGTTAAAAAGCCTCTGACATGAAAATAGTAACAGTCTGGGAGAATATATTCATTCTGGAAAATAGTCTTCAACTTTGAGTTGCCCTAAAGTGACAACCTCAGCAAGAAATTTCTGGAAAAGACACCAGAGGACGACATGACGTTCCAACATTCATTCATTTATTTCATCCTTCAGATCATGTATACATGATATGGAATCGTCAATAAGTTCCAATAGGAATATAACAATAAAATAAAAGGTTGCACTCACACACACATACTCATACAGCATTTAAGGTCACCACATATACACACATATCCATACAGCCTTAATTAGTCAGACTTCACAAAGTTATCTATTTACATATTCCATAACCGAATAAAATGCATTCTGTAATAGGTACAATTTGAGTTTTTTCTTAAACAGATTTACATTTTTAACATTTTTTATATTAAGTGGTAGCCTATTGTATGGTTTTATTCCATTGTGATTTACACTGTTTTTGGCTAGATTCATTCTGCAATATTGCACATGTAGATTTTCTGCCTTGTACTATGATAATGAATCTGTTGGTTATCTGGTAGCTGATGCCTTATTCATCTGAAATGATGGATAACTCCTAATATATACCTACTTGCTGCAGTCATAATCCTTCAGGTTGAGAATGAGAGCAAGTGAAACATGTCCCATTTTTAATAAGTGCTGTACTATGATTCACTTTACTATCTAGACGTTCTTACACATCACTGTAAGCAAAATCTTCCAACAAAGTAGTTTCTAGCATGTTACTCCAGACCATGGAGGACAACTTAGAAATCAATTCACTTTCTGGTGTCCTAAACAATTGCTCATGTCCAACACAAAATGCTTCGTAATACCCCAAGAAAGTTGAATATTTGCTTTTTATGCACTACTGATATGTTAGATTTCATATGCATCCTTATGTCACCAGAGACAGTGGTCGCAATGGTCTTTGCTCAAATTCATCTGGGTCTTCTGTTTATTAACATGGCCACTCGGTAGCATATCACCAGTTTGAAAGATATGTGCACAGTATTGGACACTGGCCCTGAGGTCTGGATGTGTGTGCTCCTAATATCACCATTTGTGCATCACAACTTCAGTTACTTTTTTTTGGCCACCCTGTATTAACTAGCATGGGCATGGAAATTGAGATTACACATAGGGTTATTCAAAATAAGTGAAAACTGCTGTGTTAAGTGCTGCTATTAAAATATGAAAGGGCAGCATTTTATGTGTTGTGTGGGATTACGAGGAAACCTGATTTATTATGTATGTATAGCGAGTTAAGTTGTGGACTTGTCATCTTTGGTGCTCTGAAATGTGCAAGGAATTCCAACTTCCCTTGTTGCTTCTGTGCACAAAGTGGGCTTTGATTATAGATCTGAATCCTTTGTTTCAGAAAGTGCTGAGTCTGTCTGTTTGTGCTACATATGCGTTATAGTGCATTCACAAACTGGCTTGCTTAACAATTGAAGGGAGATATGCTAGTGACACTATTCAAGCTCAAATATTTTCAACCCTAGTGAATCACCCATTATGTATTCTCATGTTGCATGCTCTATACAGGGTGGAAGGTACTGCTTCAGCCAGAGGAACTTGGCTAATAGATGCAGGAGTAAGTTTTGTTTCAGTAGGTTTAATTGCTTTTTAACAATGGTGTGTGTGTGTGGTTTTTTTTTTTTTTTTTTTTTTTTTTTTTTTTTTTTTTTTTTTTTTTTTTTTTTTTTTTTTGACAATGTAAATGGCTATGCTGGAGCTGATGGGTTTAGTTCTTGCACCCACTGATTATCTGTGTTGTACTTGTATACTTTGAGGCCAGCGCTGCCTCAGATGTAAACAAAACACCCGACTGGCGTATGCTTCAATGTAAACAAAACTCACCAACTGCATTTGCTGCACCTCTGTCTTGGCAAATTGACACAAGTTAAAATTTTATGCCTGAAAGGATGAATGTAACTGAGATGTCTTTCTTCAAGTAATAATGAAGAATTAGTTCTCCATAATTAAGGAAGCAATAAAATAGTCAATTGAAACCATGTATTTTAGGGTTAAAACAATGACAGGTTTTCCCAATAGTGCACATTATTACTATTATTTACTTATTTATTACTATTATCCATTATGAGCTAAAACAATAGTAATTGCCTTTAATACACACAAACTCTTCCTCTTCATTTTCCTAAAAAGAAAACTGCATTCTTTTGTAGATTACTGGGCTGAAATAAAACTAATGATCTCCTTTTCATAAATGACAGCTAAAGCTGCCATCCCACTTACCTATGCTTATACCTGATCCATGAATTTTTTGTCTGCCCTGCCCTTCCTTCTCATTTTCAGTGACACCAGGTGATAACTCCCCTCCATCAGAACATGCCTGCCATAAGAACAATTTGAGACTTTGAAGTAATAAACCATTTATATCCATTTGTCAAGAAGGTAGATGGCTCCAAATATTTGATAGAAATTCTTTTTCGGCGAAACAGTTCTTTATTGACAATAACTGTAAAGTATATTTTTGTTACACATGTAGAATCGCTGGTTAATGTATGGACGAAGCAGTACTTTCCACCCTGTGTGCATCCAGATGCATATGAGCATTCCTTTGATGTGGCAAGGGAAAGCCAACCAGCAGTGTACCTCCATACACAGCCATATTTGCAGGTGGCAAAGTTAGGTACTGGTTACACCAAGGAATTTGTGCACATTAAAAAAAGTTATCTACATTTACAGGCATGGGATAGAGTTTGAATGAGGTGGGACGGGATTGAAACACAATAGATGAATCAATCAGAGCTAGAACATTGACAAGCATATCCTATTATTGCATCAATGAACACAAACATGGGTTTCCATCTTCTATAGAAGCACTATAGATAGATTTTGTTCATGCTCCTGTTGCATTCTTGCATCAGTTTAGAAGTTCATTGAAGTGCCTTTCTTTGGCTTGGTCTGAGTCTATGTAGGTTTGTGACTTATTAGATTAGCCCACAAAGCATTCCATTTCCTGCACTGGCAGAGGAATTTCTGCTTGGAAGTGTGGCAAAGAATGTACTCAAATTAGGAGCCACTTTACAGAAATAGTGGCGGCTTTAGTACTTGGCAGCTCAGGATGTCCTGGGTATGGGTGCAATTTGAAGCTACCTTGACATTTATTAGTGTTGTATGGCCAGTGGATCTCTGGCTCTCAAATTTCTCAAGGCATCGTGACACGGTGTTGCCAGTTCTTTAGCAGGAATTCAAACAGGGTGTTTAAAACATTTCATACATCTGCAGATCGCATCGCTACTTCGTAAATTTACGTGGAGGGTATGCATATAAATGATCACAGAATAGTAGAATATGGAGACAATTCCTAAACCATTTACCTACCTGAAAAAAAAAACCGGCACAAACACCAAAGCAATTGAAACCACTTGGTCCTTGTAAAATGGAGTTGAAAACACGATGCTACATTTGGAAGCCACACCTAGCAGTGAGACTGCTGATTGGTGCTAGCAGAAAGTTTTAACATCCGGTGCGTTACTTGCTTTTAGTAGTGCCACAGGTAACAGCTACTGCCAATAACAAATGTAAAGGTAATATTCGAACAGAATAGTGGTGTAATGAAGTTATTGCATGAAAATAAAACTGAAACCTGTATTTCAATGTTTTAAACTTAATACATATCCTATACTTTCATTGTTAAGATAATTTGGGAATCCATTTTCTGAAGCTCATTACTATACATTGGCAAAGTTAAGCTTCCCCCTCCAACTCATCACAGCTGTTAAACGTCAGAGCCGGAGCTCTACTGGCAGGCCATACAATAGTGTTGTTACTGACATGTACATATATGGCAATTGTGCTATTCTTGAAATACAGTAGAATCCTGATAACTAGACCACATGTGGACTGAGTCTCGAATTACCAAAATGTCTAGTTTCATTCAATAAGGTATTTATTTACAATTCATAACATTATACTGCAATATTCTAGCACTATATAGGAAACAGAAAAGTATAACATATTCTAAAATGTATTACCTATTAATATGTTCCTCTTTGTCTGGTCCTTGTAATGCATCCAATTTAATTTCCATTGTCATGGTAACTTGTCTTTTCTTCTGGATTGACACTTTCACTGACACAAATACGCCTTAACACAACAATAACAGTAAGCCTGAAATAGGAGAAATGGTACTGTAACCAGGAATATGTAGCGGAAAGTTTAGCCTACCTCTTATGTATTGGGTAAAGCAATAAACTTTCTAAATAGGTGTTTGTGCTATTCTATCCACATTATTAGTGGCAAGCTTTTGGGTTCATAACAATAGATTGCTTATGTTTTTTTTTTGTTTTTTTTGTTTTTTGTTTTTTTGAATTAACGTCCTCCAACATTTTGTCATATCGGACGAATGAATGAAATGAAAGGGGTGAAATGATGCTCAAATGAGCCCGAAGTCCATGGAGCTTTAAGTTACCCGACATTCGTCTTCTCAGGGTAGGGAAAACCTCAGAAAAAAACCTTACCCAGATAACTTACCCTAAGCGAGATTCGAACTCGCGACCTCTTGAACGTGAGGCAGACACGCTAACCATCACGCTACAGAGGCGGGTAGATTGCTTATGTTCTAAATATCAAAGGTCAATACACAGTCAACCCTTTTGACACTGAGGGAGAATGTGGTAGGTTGTATACATACACTAATTAAAATTTACCTATACTGTTTATACCACATACTGGATTATAGAAATTATTAGTCAAGTTTAACAATATAAAATAAAAAGATCTGATGTGTTGCACTCACATAAACATTTGCAGAAATGATCTTATTCCTTATTTCCTTGTAGGTACATGGGGAATAAGGGAATACAGTAGGCTTTGAGTGATAGTCAAATCTTTTTAGCATTCAAATTCCATTCTCTTTGCACAGCTAACATATATATATAAAAAAAAAAGTAACAATGTTCCATTTGACAAAAGTTTGTTTTCCAAAACACAAATAACTAGGAATATCTCTGAAATGGTTCACTCTACAAATTTATTTGGACATAAGATCTACTGTACTGTAAGATATCTCTTACAGTTTACCAGTTATGCCAAAGTCATCAAGAGTAAGCAGAACTACATGGGCTATAACAAGAAAATTGTTGTTTTCTAGTGCCTTGCATCTGGCAATGAAGCCATTAGCATTCTTGCTTTCCAATACTTTTGAACTGTATAACAAGAAAATTCAAAATATACATTTTGTTTGCCATAAAAATATCGAAACATATTGTATTTTAATCAAAATTGTTCGCCATTTTAGAGAAATCAAAATTTTCCATGCAAAGGGTAGTTTAGGGTGGAGCAATTTTCTTCAAAATCCTTTGTGTCTTATCCTTGAAAGATATTGAACTTAAACACCAACTTTGGTTTTTGACAGACTTTTTGTTTTGAAGTTATGCTGTCCACAGACTGACACACACGCGCTTGCATGCACACACCTTTTGGTAAAAATACGTTTTTTGGATTCAGGGTGCCTCAAAACAAAATCTCCATCAAATTTTTTAGTGGAATACAATAGTTCCTGTACTTATTATATGTAGTAGAGAGTATAACAGCCAAGTTTACATGAGATGTCAAGTTATCAGGATTCTACTGTATCATGGATCAAAACTTGTGATAAATTAATCTTTTTTATCTTTATTTTCCTTTTATGTCAAATGGTGCTAATCATTTTGATGAAATACCAGTTGTTTCTGACATTTACATGGCAAATAAAGTGGATGCTATGTTGAATATGGTCTGGGGTTATATTCAAAGCTAAGTGTAAGACATATTTCAAATTAAACCTGAACCCAGAGCTCCTGCAGACTTTACTTATATGACCTTGTAGGTTTGTGTGTTGGAGTTTTGTGAGCATGTACAGGGTGGCCCAAAAGTCCCGCACCATAGGACAATTAAAAAAAAACAAATTTCACCAGTACAAGTTGCAGGTATTGCACTATATGACAAGATGACCGGATCGCCGTATGGTTTCTACGAAAAATTGAAGATAATTCAATTTTTATCAACTTTTATTTACTGGTCTGACAGTAATCCTCGTTGGTTTTCTAGCAACAAAGAACAAGGAGCTGCCTGTGTAATTGTATGGTGTAGTTTGTGGAAAGGCTATGTCATAGGCCCATACTTTTTTGACACAAATGTCAACAGTAAAACTTACCTGACATTTTGGGAGATTCATTATTGCCTGATTTGGATGTCATTGGTTCCCACCCTGAATGGTTCATGCAGGATGGTGCACCACCACATTACACCATTCAAGTATGGACTTGGCTGGACGACAACTTCCCGCAGTAGATTGATTGTAGAGTACGAGTGGAGTGGGATGCTTGATCACCTGATTTAAATTCAATGGATTTTGTGATATGAGGGTACCTGAAGGCAAAAGTGTACAAGTTGAAGATCCGGTATACAAACCATCTTCGAGAGCAAATAGTAGCAGAGTTCTGTGCTATCATGCCAAACTTGGTAATCAAGTGGTTACAGACATGTGATTTGAACGGTTCTCATATTGAACACACAAAAGAGTATAATCCCTATGGTGCAGGACTTTTGTGCTACCCTGTACAATTTTATATATGCTTTTAATGGATCTTAAATCACGTTCGAGAGTGGTGATAGATTAAGAAAAAAATATTCCATTTATATGCCCCTTTAACATACCAATGGCTTTTTACCTTGAATGTTCAACAGCAGTGATGTTCCCACCCTTGTTTTAATCTTTGGGTTGGTATTACTTTGGATTTTTTACCCTTCCAGTCATACTTGCAGGCTCGGGAGGCTAGGAAATAGTCCCTCCAGTTGGGCAATAGGCCTTCTTTAAGAGAAGAAAGAAGTTTACATTTGGCAGAATGCTCTTATTGGGTGTAATAGCCATAGAGTTCCTTCTTAGAGCATCTGACTGAAAACTGTCCAGTTGCAATGCTCTGGTCTCTCTTTCCCAGGAGTTACAAATCACGATGTACCTGACTGTAACTACTTGCTGGGGTGAGTAGCATGCTGGTGGGATCCTCTCGTTGCAGCAATAAGTATGAAGAGGATATCACTCAACATTCCCAGCTTTGTTGTTGGTAATTGCTGCTGTTTTACTGACATTGGATGTTCCTCATAGATACTTGATTTTGAGGATTTCCAATGACCTCAATCTGTATTCACTACTAAATGTTGCAGAATTCTCTGCATAACTTTTGTTATTTATTGACAAATATTTATGAAAATTAAAACATGGATACACAAATTGAATTACTTTTCAAATAAATTAGTTTGACAAATCACGTCAAAATTATGGACAATTCCAAATTTGTTAATTGATTAATTGAAAAGTAATTAGTAAGTTGACACTCCATACATTTTGATCTCTTTTTTGAGGGGTGTAGTTTGGAAATACTGCTACAACTTCACTAACTTAAAGACCCCTTACAATTCTTTTCCTCCCTTGGTTGAAAGGAATAATAGGTTCATTGTGAACTAGCATAATCTTCTCTCCCTGATCGAAAAATTCCCCAATAGAACAGACAAATTCTCTGGCTTTGCTGTGGAATGTAACACTCATTCTGGACGCTGATCTTTCTCTTGGGCCATGAATCCTCGGCCTAGCTCTACCTCCACTCTCTCTTGCTTCCATAACTGTCTCGAAGAGTTTTGACCTAGTAGCTAACAACACATAATGCAGCCGAAAGCTCAAGCTTGGTTTCTAGCGCACAACTAGTGATAACTGACCCAAGGAGGGCAGGATTCATCAGTGTAACCAGTGTGGCAACCTTTGTTTACATTTCTATAGCAACAGCCTTACCCTTTATCCCCCTTGCTTGATATCTATCATGGATCTTTTAAAAATCAGACTGCAGCCATTGTTGTCAAGATTTGAAACTCCTGAAAGGAGGAGAAAAGGTAACATTCTAAAGTAAGAACAAATTAGAAACTAAAAACTTCATTTATCTTAGTCATTTTGCAAGTTCTTGTTGCAAAAAGCTTTGAGAATGAGTTGGAGTCAACTCGAAACTTGAGTCAGTTTTGCAACAAGAACTTGCAGCATTACTAAGATAAGTGAAGTTTTTAGTTTCTAATTTGTTCTTACTTTAGAATCTTGTTGCTTCACTGTTAATAGCTTCAATTTCCTTAATTAAAAGGTAACATGTCCGCAATTTAGATTCCTTCCAGCAGGATGCTATACACATAGTTTTATCGGTGCCAAACAAGAAAGGTATTGACAGTTGGTGGTGAAAGAGAGGCGACACTGCTTATCGCGCCACGTGGAGAGAGCATTAGCATTATGTGTAAGAAGACGGTTGAATTGCATTTGGAATGTAGAGCAGGTATAATTTATATTCGTATTAAAAAACAGTAGTAAAATAGTTAATCTACATGCAAAGGATGGAATATGGAAGTATATCACTGTAAAGATTAATGTTAACAAAAGAAACATACCTGTGAAATATTGTAATGAGAAATGCCACTAATATCTGACTCACTTCCATTATTGCTGTTGTTGCTGGAATTACCTGGAAATGACAAACTGTTCTATCCTTACTTCTAAGACTGCATTTTCCCATGTAGCAGTTGTTATGCCCTTTGTATCAGTAACCACTTGTTCACAGTTTTCAACTTTATATTGATGTAGCTTTATTAGAGACGACACAGTGAAATCTTTGTTTCGCACAATGTAACCCTTTACTTTGGCCCAAATTAATTAAATTGGGGTACACTAGGAAAGGGCAAAACCGAACAATTTTGTGACCATGTTCTTCGGCAATACCATCAACTGCATAATCCTTTAATTGGGATATGTACCAAAAATTTCATTCGCTTCCCAGGTACGTAGTTTTTTGTTTGGCTATGCTGTCTTTGTCAATATTTTTTTACCTAATTATTCATTAAAAGAGTGAGACAGTTTTAAATGCTCACAACATACGCACAGATACACAGATTCAGACACACGTAAATACAAGGCAAATAACCACAATAAATAGAGTGATGCAAACGAGCACACATGCAGTCTCTGATACAAACATTGCAAGCTGGAGCTGGAGGGAGACATTGTATATATTGCAGGGAAAACAACATGGACACAAAGTTTATGTTACTGCTGGAATGCAGGTCAGGCACATGTTAATCACTTGTTAAATATCGACAACACTGGTTTAGCATTGCTATGGAAACATCTTAGCTCTAATTGGTTGCTCTTTTTGTTGTCATGACGCATCCATCTCCTCCTGTCCATTTAGACCATGGGTGCACAAACAGCGCTCTTTGAGCGCGAACGCTCGGTACGAGCGGGCGAGCCACAATGACAGCTCGTAGAGTGCTGACTGTGTGATAGAGAAGGATGACGTAGGGCAGTTTTAAAGCAGTAGTCTAGTGCAGTGGTGTCAAGGTCACAGGCACTTCAGGGGCTCAAATGTGCAACAGCTATATGCAGCGGGCTAAACATGATGTAATTAATATAAACACTAGGAGCTTTATCAACTGACACCTGTTTAGTTGCAAGTTGGTCGTGTCCACGAATAAAACCTTTCTTGGAGTGTGTACACCTTACGAATTTTTTCCCTTCAGAATTGCCTACAAGGATAGATAGCATAGATACAAGTTGGATCTACAAAGGGGAACAGTACATCTCACGCATAAATAGAAAACTACTTGACGTGGTTATTAAAGTTGATTAAAATAGTTACAACCTTCTGATGATTAGGCTGAATTATAGTTACTATTAAACCTACCCTAGCCCTTGGGTTAGCATTCTCAAACTGGAAAGTACACCACTTAGGCACTTACATACCACTTAAAGTTAGATGTTTTTATTAATTTTCAATCCCAGATGTAAAAATGTTAATCTATTTTGCATGAATAAATAAGAATATAATTACACGGTATTAATAATAGTGCTTTTAATATGAACTTGTATCAGATATAATCTATATTTATATAAAAACTAAATAGCTGCTTTCAAATCCTGTTATACCTTAAATGAATATTCTTAGCTATTTTGATTAAACATAACAGAATATTTACTTGTATTATCTTCAAATAAGTGAAATAACACGAAATATTATTAGTAACTGGGTTTGGCGATTTCCTCCAAAATTGAAGGAAAGGGCTACATGCAAGTTGTTTGAAAACTACTGTTCTTAAAGATACGTATTTTAGTGTTAAGCGTTTGCATAGTGAATTTAAGACAATCTTACTGAAAACCTAAGTAAAATACCACTTGTTACACATTTGTAGGATCAGTCACTTGGCATATTTTTTAATTCACACCTATTCAAAATTTGGCTTACAAAGACATTCTAAGACTGGATGCCAAATTGCTATCCGAGAGTCTGTTTTGTGGGAAATTAATGCAAATTTTTAGTATAACATTCAACAGAAAACACTGCTAACTTAAATTATTAATGCAAATTTTTCAAATAATTACCACCAAAAATCTTCCCTTTGATGACGCTCTTTCGCATATTTGTTGTGCCGGGAAAGAAAGGATAAGTTGCTAATGTGAAGACATCAGCAGGTGAGTACTGTTTTCATTGTGCGACTGTACATTCCCAGTATCGCCTTTCCCCTTGCGTTCCCTCACTCCGTGCAGATCCCTAGACTTAAGGTAGCAAACAAAGCTGTGGCGTCCTCCTTAAAGTGTACTCATATCATGGCCGAGTAGTACGCACTGTGCGATACCTCTCCTCTCTGTCCACTCGTAAACAAGAGCGCTGCCAGTACATGCACTCCACTTGCGAGCTGCAAGCCCGCTTCGGGAGCGGAAACCCTGTGCAGGTCTGATTTAGACCATTCCACCACATGGGTAGCAACTGTCAATCCCCTTCTTATTTGGTGCCAAGTATAGTTATTAAAGGAGGAAGAAACTTCCTAGTGTTGTAAAATTGCATGAGTGCTGAGCTATTCTGAGGCTGCAAGACTTCTTTTTGCTTAAAATAGGAATTTTGGTTTTTGCTGAGAAAAAGTAAATGGTTGAAAATTGCTGACATTGGTCATATTTGTAACAACAGTAGCAGCATCAACAGTGATGAAAGTGACATAAATGTTGGTAGTGTTTACCAATGGAATAAAGCTTCAATATTTGATAGGTACATCTCTTGTTATCTTCATGTGTATCTGATATGATTGTAGCACATAACACTGCTCTATAATGCACTAATCCATGTGCTTGTCACTCGTCCCTATCTGTGAAATGTATGTACAGCAGTGTTCAGCTTGCATATGTACAAAGGCAGATCGAAGAGTAATGCACAATTTTTTTTACAAAAAGCTTTAATAGTTAAAAAAACAAAAAATATCACATGGACTTACATCATTCATCTACTTTTCAACATAGTCATGAAGTTTCTCTACACATTTCTCCCATCGTGGTACCAGTTTCAATATGCCCTGTTGGCAGAAGTCTGGTTAGTGTACAGCCAACTGCAAACTGGTGATTTCACTTCCACATCTGTTGCAAAGCATTGGACGGCAGCAATTTCTTCGTGGGACCAAACAAATGAAAGTTCTATGGTGGATGCTGGTGCACCTCCCAGCCAAATGTATTTTTTCATGAACAGCAACATGGGGGCGAGCATTGTCATGAAGAAATTTTGACATTGTCAGCCTTAATGTTGTGGCGTTTGTCATGAAGGGCACGAAGCAACTTCACAAGTCTGTGGAGGCTGCAGCATTCACAGTGGTCCCATGCTCAGCAAAGTCCAACAATAAAACAACATGCATATCCCAGAACATTGTGACAAGCACTTTCCCAGTTGTCATTTTGAATGTTTTCTTTACTGGGGAACCAGCATGTTTCCACTCCAGAGAGGCCTGCTTTGTTTAAGGCGTGTAGTAGTATGCCCACGACTCATCACCAGTGACGATTCCTTGCAGAAAGTCATACCCTTCTGCAGTGTACCACATTTAGCGCTCCAAGCGTGTCATCTTTTGCTGACCTTTCTAGTTGTCTGTCAGGTTCTTAGACACCCAGCAAGCACTAACTTTACAAAATTTCAATGTGTCATGAACAATATTGCACACAGTACCTTAGGGAATGCTGAGCTTGCGATAAGGTTCACAGTTTCACTCACTGGTCGTTCAAAATTTCTGCTTCAATGGCTCTGACATTTTGGTGGGTTGTAGCATGGTGAATCACATGGTCTGTTTGGAAGAATGCACCCACCTGGAGACATTGCTATACAATCAATCCCATACACGCCACACCTCTCCCAGTGAATTTCACTGGTTTCTGCTACACTTCACTGTTCAAGCGTGGACGACAGCATGTGCACCATCATTGTTGCACAGTTCATGCTTCCGTTAGAGCTGCACATGAACAAAAATAAACCCTCTCTAGTGGAAACTTCGAACTAAATTTGTATGACATTTCAACATTCCAGCTGCAATACCACAGCAGGAAAAAACCTTATCCTATACAAGCCTATCTGCTCAGTCTATTCTAGCCTACCCCGTTAGCCTTCACTAGCCTACCACCTTAGCCTATACTGGTCTACCCCCTTAGCCTATACTAGCCTACCTTCTCAGTCAATTCTAGCCTATCTGCTCAGTCTATACTAGCCTACCCCTTAGACTATACTAGCCTATCTGCATAGTCTAAACTAGGCTATCTGCTTAGTCTATACTAGCCTATCTCAGTCTATACCAACCTATCTGCTTAGCCTATCTCCTTAGCCTCTTCTAGCCTACCTGCTTAGCCTCTACTACCCTAGCTCCTTAGACTACCTTGTTAGTTTCCACTAGCCTTTCTCCTTAGCGTCTAGTCACCTATCTCCATAGCGTCTAGTCACCTATCTCCTTAGCGTCCAGTCACCTATCTACTTAACCTCTACTAGCCTTTCCTCTTAGCCTCTACTAGTCTCTCTCCTTAACCTCTACTAGCCTCTCTGCATAGCCCATACTAGCCTATCGGTTTAGCCTGTACTAGCCTATCTGTTTAGCCTGTACCTGACTATCTGCTCAGCCTCTACTAGGCTATATCCTCAGCCTCTACTAGCCTAACTGCTCAGCCTCTCCTAGCCTATCTGCTCAGCCTCTACTAAGCTATCTGCTCATCCTCTACTAGGCTAGCTGCTCAGCCTCTTCTACGCTATCTGCTCAGCCTGTACCAGCCTATCTGCTCAGCCTCTACTAGGCTATCTGCTCAGCCTCTTCTACGCTATCTGCTCAGCCTGTACCAGCCTATCTGCACAGCCTCTACTAAGCTATCTGCTCATTCTCTACTAGCCTATCTTCTCAGCCTCTACTACGCTATCTGCTTAGCCTACTCTAAACTATCTGCTTATCCTCTACTAACCTATCTGCTTAGCCTATACTAGCCTAGAGCAGCCTATTTCCTTAGATTATACTAGCCTATCTGCTTAGCCTACAGCAGCCTAATTTGTTAGCCTATACTAGCCTATCTGCTTCTGCTTAGCCTACAGCAACCTAATTCCTAAGCCTATACTAATCTATCTGCTTCTGCTTAGCCTACAGCAACCTACTTCCTTAGCCTATACTAGCCTATCTGCTTAGCCTCTACCAGCCTATCTTCTCAGCCTCTACTACGCTATCTGTGCAGCCTGTACTAAGCTATCTGCTCATTCTCTACTAGCCTATCTGCTCAGCCTCTACCAGCCTATCTTCTCAGCCTCTACTACGCTATCTGCTTAGCCTACTCTAAACTATCTGCTTATCCTCTACTAACCTATCTGCTTAGCCTATACTAGCCTAGAGCAGCCTATTTCCTTAGATTATACTAGCCTATCTGCTTAGCCTACAGCAGCCTACTTCGTTAGCCTATACTAGCCTATCTGCTTCTGCTTAGCCTACAGCAACCTAATTCCTAAGCCTATACTAATCTATCTGCTTCTGCTTAGCCTACAGCAACCTACTTCCTTAGCCTATACTAGCCTATCTGCTTAGCCTACAGCAACCTACTTCGTTAGCCTATACTAGCCTATCTGCTTCTGCTTAGCCTACAGAAACCTAATTCCTAAGCCTATACTAATCTATCTGCTTCTGCTTAGCCTACAGCAACCTACTTCCTTAGCCTATCTGCATAGCCTACAGCAACCTACTTCCTTAGCCTATACTAGCCTATCTGCTTAGCCTACAGCAGCCTACTTCCTTAGCCTATACTAGCCTATCTGCTTAGCCTACAGCAACCTACTTCCTTAGCCTATACTAGCCTATCTGCTTAGCCTACAGCAACCTAATTCCTAAGCCTATACTAATCTATCTGCTTCTGCTTAGCCTACAGCAACCTACTTCCTTAGCCTATACTAGCCTATCTGCTTAGCCTACAGCAACCTACTTCCTTAGCCTATACTAGCCTATCTGCTTAGCCTACAGCAGCCTACTTCCTTAGCCTATACTAGCCTATCTGCTTAGCCTATACTAGCCTATCTGCTTAGCCTACAGCAGCCTACTTCCTTAGCCTATACTAGCCTATCTGCTTAGCCTACAGCAACCTACTTCCTTAGCCTATACTAGCCTATCTGCTTAGCCTACAGCAGCCTACTTCCTTAGCCTATACTAGCCTATCTGCTTAGCCTACAACAGCCTGCTTCATTAGCCTATACTAGCCTATCTGCTTAGCCTATACTAGCCTATCTGCTTAGCCTACAGCAGCCTACTTCCTTAGCCTATACTAGCCTATCTGCTTAGCCTACAGCAACCTACTTCCTTAGCCTATACTAGCCTATCTGCTTAGCCTATACTAGCCTATCTGCTTAGCCTACAGCAGCCTACTTCCTTAGCCTATACTAGCCTATCTGCTTAGCCTATACTAGCCTATCTGCTTAGCCTACAGCAGCCTACTTCCTTAGCCTATACTAGCCTATCTGCTTAGCCTATAGCAGCCTACTTCCTTAGCCTATACTAGCCTATCTGCTTATCCTATACTAGCCTATCTGCTTAGCCTACAGCAGCCTACTTCCTTAGCCTATACTAGCCTATCTGCTTATCCTATACTAGCCTATCTGCTTAGCCTACAGCAGCCTACTTCCTTAGCCTATACTAGCCTATCTGCTTAGCCTACAGCAGCCTACTTCCTTAGCCTATACTAGCCTATCTGCTTAGCCTATACTAGCCTATCTGCTTAGCCTACAGCAGCCTACTACCTTAGCCTATACTAGCCTATCTGCTTAGCTTACAGCAGCCTACTACCTTAGCCTATACTAGCCTATCTGCTTAGCCTACAGCAACCTACTACCTTAGCCTATACTAGCCTATCTGCTTAGCCTACACCAGCCTACTTCCTTAGCCTATACTAGCCTATCTGCTTAGCCTACAGCAGCCTACTACCTTAGCCTATACTAGCCTATCTGCTTAGCCTACAGCAGCCTACTACCTTAGCCTATACTAGCCTATCTGCTTAGCCTACAGCAGCCTACTTCCTTAGCCTACAGCAGCCTACTTCCTTAGCCTATACTAGCCTACAGCAGCCTACTTCCTTAGCCTATACTAGCCTATCTGCTTATCCTATACTAGCCTATCTGCTTAGCCTACAGCAGCCTACTTCCTTAGCCTATACTAGCCTATCTGCTTAGCCTACAGCAACCTACTACCTTAGCCTATACTAGCCTATCTGCTCAGCCTATATTAGCCTATCTGCTTAGCCTATACTAGCCTGTCTGCTTAGCCTATACTAGCCTATCTGCTTAGCCTACAGCAACCTACTTCCTTAGCCTATACTAGGCTATCTGCTTATCCTATACTAGCCTATCTGCTTAGCCTACAGCAGCCTACTTCCTTAGCCTATACTAGCCTATCTGCTTAGCCTACAGCAACCTATTACCTTAGCCTATACTAGCCTATCTGCTTAGCCTACAGCAACCTACTTCCTTAGCCTATACTAGCCTATCTGCTTAGCCTATAGCAACCTACTACCTTAGCCTATACTAGCCTATCTGCTTAGCCTACAGCAGCCTACTTCCTTAGCCTATACTAGCCTATCTGCTTAGCCTACAGCAACCTACTACCTTAGCCTATACTAGCCTATCTGCTTAGCCTACAGCAGCCTACTTCCTTAGCCTATACTAGCCTATCTGCTTAGCCTACAGCAACCTACTACCTTAGCCTATACTAGCCTATCTGCTTAGCCTACAGCAACCTACTTCCTTAGCCTATACTAGCCTATCTGCTTAGCCTACAGCAACCTACTTCCTTAGCCTATACTAGCCTATCTGCTTAGCCTACAGCAGCCTACTTCCTTAGCCTATACTACCCTATCTGCTTAGCCTATACTAGCCTATCTGCTTAGCCTACAGCAACCTACTTCCTTAGCCTATACTAGCCTATCTGCTTAGCCTACAGCAACCTACTTCCTTAGCCTATACTAGCCTATCTGCTTAGCCTACAGCAATCTACTTCCTTAGCCTATACTAGCCTATCTGCTTAGCCTATACTAGCCTATCTGCTTAGCCTACAGCAGCCTACTTCCTTAGCCTATACTAGCCTATCTGCTTAGCCTACAGCAACCTACTTCCTTAGCCTATCTGCTTAGCCTATACTAGCCTATTTTCTTAGCCTACAACAGCCTGCTTCATTAGCCTATACTAGCCTATCTGCTTAGCCTATACTAGCCTATCTGCTTAGCCTACAGCAACCTACTTCCTTAGCCTATACTAGCCTATCTGCTCAGCCTATACTAGCCTATCTGCTTAGCCTATACTAGCCTATCTGCTTAGCCTTCAGCAGCCTACTTCCTTAGCCTATACTAGCCTATCTGCTTAGCCTACAGCAACCTACTTCCTTAGCCTATACTAGCCTATCTGCTTAGCCTACAGCAACCTACTTCCTTAGCCTATACTAGCCTATCTGCTTAGCCTATACTAGCCTATCTGCTTAGCCTACAGCAACCTACTTCCTTAGCCTATACTAGCCTATCTGCTTATCCTATACTAGCCTATCTGCTTAGCCTACAGCAACCTACTTCCTTAGCCTATACTAGCCTATCTGCTTAGCCTACAGCAACCTGCTACCTTAGCCTATACTAGCCTATCTGCTTAGCCTACAGCAACCTGCTACCCTACAGCAACCTACTTCCTTAGCCTATACTAGCCTATCTGCTTAGCCTACAGCAACCTACTTCCTTAGCCTATACTAGCCTATCTGCTTATCCTATACTAGCCTATCTGCTTATCCTATACTAGCCTATCTGCTTAGCCTACAGCAGCCTACTTCCTTAGCCTATACTAGCCTATCTGCTTAGCCTACAGCAACCTACTATCTTAGCCTATACTAGCCTATCTGCTTAGCCTACAGCAACCTACTTCCTTAGCCTATACTAGCCTATCTGCTTAGCCTACAGCAGCCTACTTCCTTAGCCTATACTAGCCTATCTGCTTAGCCTACAGCAACCTACTTCCTTAGCCTATACTAGCCTATCTGCTTAGCCTACAGCAACCTGCTACCTTAGCCTATACTAGCCTATCTGCTTAGCCTACAGCAACCTGCTACCTTAGCCTATACTAGCCTATCTCCTTAGCCTACAGCAACCTGCTACCCTACAGCAACCTACTTCCTTAGCCTATACTAGCCTATCTGCTTAGCCTACGGCAACCTACTTCCTTAGCCTATACTAGCCTATCTGCTTATCCTATACTAGCCTATCTGCTTAGCCTACAGCAGCCTACTTCCTTAGCCTATACTAGCCTATCTGCTTAGCCTACAGCAACCTACTACCTTAGCCTATACTAGCCTATCTGCTTAGCCTACAGCAACCTACTTCCTTAGCCTATACTAGCCTATCTGCTTATCCTATACTAGCCTATCTGCTTAGCCTACAGCAGCCTACTTCCTTAGCCTATACTAGCCTATCTGCTTAGCCTACAGCAACCTACTACCTTAGCCTATACTAGCCTATCTGCTTAGCCTACAGCAACCTACTACCTTAGCCTATACTAGCCTATCTGCTTAGCCTACAGCAGCCTACTTCCTTAGCCTATACTAGCCTATCTGCTTAGCCTACAGCAACCTACTACCTTAGCCTATACTAGCCTATCTGCTTAGCCTACAGCAGCCTACTTCCTTAGCCTATACTAGCCTATCTGCTTAGCCTACAGCAACCTACTACCTTAGCCTATACTAGCCTATCTGCTTAGCCTATACTAGCCTATCTGCTTAGCCTACAGCAACCTACTTCCTTAACCTATACTAGCCTATCTGCTTAGCCTATACTAGCCTATCTGCTTAGCCTATACTAGTGTATCTGGTTAGCCTATACTAGCCTATCTGCTTAGCCTATACTAGCCTATCTGCTTAGCCTATACTAGTGTATCTGGTTAGCCTATACTAGCCTATCTGCTTAGCCTACAACAGCCTACTTCGTTAGCCTATACTAGCCTATCTGCTTATCCTATACTAGCCTATCTGCTCAGCCTACAACAGCCTACTTCCTTAGCCTATACTAGCCTATCTGCTTAGCCTATACTGGCCTATCTGCTCAGCCTATACTAGCCTATCTGCTTAGCCTATACTAGCCTATTTGCTTAACCTACAACAGTTTATTTCGTTAGCCTATACTAGCCTATCTGCTTAGTCTATACTAGGCTATTTGCTTAGCCTACAACAGTTAATTCGTTAGTCTATACTAGCCTATTTGCTTAGCCTACAACAGTTTACTTCATTAGCCTATACTAGCCTATCAGCTTAGTCTATACTAGCGTATCTGGTTAGCCTATACTAGCCTATCAGCTTAGTCTATACTAGCGTATCTGCTCAGCCTCTGCTAGCCTCTCTGCTTAGCCTGTAATACAATTAATAAATACAACTAAAATTTCCCAAAATGAGTAGAAGCATTCAGTGTAATATTCTGTCCCAAAATACATTCTAACATGAGAAACAGTTTTTTAAAAGAAAATTTTTCATGAAAATGTATTAATTTTAAGGATTAAAATTTTGAATATATTAAAAAAGTTGTAATAAATTCAGTAATCAAATTTATTGAGATAATCGGACATCAAATTTTTATTTATATTTTAAAGCTACAATTAGGTGGTGCCGTGGCCAAATGGTTAGTGTTTGTCTACCACCAAGGCAGCCCGAGGTCAATCCCAGGGACCCAAATGTGGTATTCATGGTGGACGAATTGGCATCAGGGAAGGTTTTCTCTGGTTTTTACCACCACTCATTGCATCAATTGCTCCACTGTCACCTTTGCAATCATTGATTTTGCCTGCATTTCATATCATCCTCTTCCTCACTATCATATCTGGTGCTGGGCTGACCACTCGCTTCCAGGTCTTCACTCTGTCCGATCCATAGGTTCCTCTGCTGCCCGACAGATGTCTGACCCTAGGCACTGGCTTATAAGTCCTACATAAGGGGAGGGTAATCAGGTAAAGAAAATAAAAAAGAAGAAAGCTCCATTAAAAAAAAGACTAACCCATTTTCTCAACTTTTGAGTGTGTGCAACATTTGGAATATGCGATACTTTTACCCCAAAAAATTATGAAATTATTTCATAATTTATAGCTCCAAAAGTATTTATTCAATTTGATTGGCTTTTTTATTCATACTGATTTAATATCAACAGCCACAATAAAATTTTCAGAAATATCCATACAAAACTATTGAAATTTGAAATTTCACTCCCAGTGTCCATTAAGACAATTTTTATCATTGTAATGTGTTTCATAGTGCATTCTATGTCAGCACGTGAATTCTTCCTATTAATAGTTAAAAGAATACCATGCTGCTATTTCAAATTCTTTTTTCACAATGGGAAATTGTAAAGTTTTATACAGGCATTTCACAAATCATGCATCTTAGCAATGTTTTGATAAGTCAGTGTGGAAAATGTTAAGGGCTTGTCGAAGTTTAAGCACCAGTGCACCATCATGATGAAGAATGCTTGTGCCTGACCAACTGTAGTTAGGCATGCCTCATAGAATCATGATACCTTGCACTTTCATCTTGCATCACAGAGGAATGGTTTCTGCTGAAATCTTAAGTCATTGTGTCCTAAGTCCTGTAGAAGTTTAGTGTGCCATTTGTAATATAAGATGGATGAGATTTTCAATTTTCTCTAAGAGTGCAATAAATTCTTCCATACTGCTATATAATTTTTTTGATCTCTTTATACTTTTAGAAGCACTAATAAGACTATTTTGACTCATTGTATTAAACTATCTATATTAGAGAAATATTGGGACACTTAATTTCAACATACAGTTACAAGCATCTTTACAAGGGAAGTATGCATAATTTCTTTCAATATCAATATACAGGTAGATTATAGCTGATAATATGACTAAAGTTGTTCTATCTTTTTCATCTATTGTGAGATTTTGTGATTCCAAACTTGCACTTACAAGTCATGGCTACTTTTGGGGGATAAAGCTACCTGCGCTCATGGAAAGTGTAAAGTATACCTGATAGGACAAGGTACAAATTGCATATAAGGAGAACACATCAACATTGTGCTTCACATTTATTGCAGTGCAGCACACATGCCAGAACGGTGAAATGAAAGAACTTAGCAGATTTTGCCCGTTATACCTCTGGTAGATTCTTGGTAAATCTTCTTTCCTTCTTCCCACTCAAGATGCTCTTTTAGATATCAGTTGAAGTAACAGAATATCCCCAATTTTCTATTTTCAGGATGCATTTGCTTGTGCTGATGTTTCACTGATTTGGCAGTTCACCTTATACTCTAAGATGGATCAAAATATTAAAAAATACAGGTGTGCTTTGCAATTCATTTTTCCAGACTTAACTGCTTCAGCTTTATTGTCATAAGTATTTTAATCTGTTCCCACTTTTCTTTCATACACTTGGGCAATTGATCAGGTTGAACAAATTTACTGTATGTGAATTTGAAGCAATGCAGACTCTTCATGGAACAATCACCGTTACTTTTATATACAAATGTATAAATTTTGGTCCATAATTGTTAGCAGCTGATTATTTAATTAGCTGAGAACACTAGTTGCCGTCACAAATGAAGGTGGTTGTGCAGAAGACCAATATTCAGTGACGTCACAGTCACAGGTTTTGTAGCCAATCAGGTGTAGTCTGTTTCAGAGCACGAATCTGAGTACTTGCCTACAGTTTAACAGTGAAGTTAAATAATTCCGTGCATTGTGTGATTGTAAGTTCGCTAAGAGTTCCAACGATGGCAGAAGCAAAAGGCGTTGCATTATTCATAGTCAAGTGTGAGAAATGGACTATAATGTGTACAAATACTTTGTTCAAGACATGGGAAACAGTTTCACTGAAGCACTTCCCCTGTTGCCCCTACCTGCACGTTATGTCATTTACCGCCGAAGTACCTGACAGCTACTAGTAATTGTTAAACACATTTATTTGATACTATATTATTAACACACGAGACTGGAAGCAATACTTTAACTTCAATAAAGACATTGCATGCATAGAAATTTTATTTTAGAATTGCACAGTGTCCAACATAAAAAAAGTTACTCTTTTGTCCAAGTTTACCTAATGTTACCCCAAATGGCAATCCATAACTTTGTAGTCCTGTTTTGGGTTGTCAGTATAGGAATTCATTCTGTGGATGCTTCCTCAGCCTTTGTCCAAAGCTCCATGTCCTGTTGAGGGTGGACCTGCCAACTGTCTGGGAATTAAATCATCTGTATTCAGTTGTTCTTGGAATGGGAGTACCTTTAGAGGGATTGGGAGTTATATTGAAGCACCAGTAACTTGTGAATCTCACATTCAGGAGGTCGTTTTGATTCCCATGGCCAAACTTCCTGACTCATAGATTTTTTGGGGGTTTCCCTGGTCGCTAGGTTAATTCTGGGTAGAATAATTACATCTCTGAATTTCCTATTCTCCCATTTCATTTCATTCATCACTCATCCTGTTGGTTCTTTCATGGTAACAAATGCAAAGCAAAGGTGTTATTTGCAGCTTGATAGGGATATGTGCACAGGAACTCTCTCTGTCCCTTGTCTGTGGGATCTGGGGGCATTGGACCCCACACAGAGGTCCCCCTGAGTTGGTCTGGAAAGACCTAAAGACTTAGAGGAGTCTTCATGGGGAACCTTAGGGACCTCTGTCAATGTCTGTGCCACTAGTCTGGACCTGGTTGCTTGCTGTCTCCTCTCATCTCATCCTTCCTCCCAGGAGTGCCCCTTGGGGGCATAGGTATAATAAGCCATAGTTGCCAAACCCCCCGTATCTCTCATATTCCTATATTGAAGTCAACAGGCTTGATAATGAGTTATATGGTGTCCTGGTGGTGTTTTGGCAGGGATTTCCCCTCCCTTTTCATAAATATGGAGTTGCATGACACCTTGTGCGCAATCATCCACACAACAGTGACCCCCTAAGTATCCTTGCAGCTTTTCCAAGGATTTCTCAACTCAGTGTGCACAACTGCATATCGTTGAAATGTGCAGTTGAGAGTAAGCATTATCCTGTCTCCTGACAGAGTTTCTTTGCACCTCCTAGTGTGTGGCTGATGTTGACTAGATTTGTCCTTTACTGCCACTGCAGTTGGAGGAAATTAAAAGAAGCATTGAATAAGCTGTACCTGCAGAGGTGACACCATGGCCAAATGATTAGAGCGATCATATCTCACCCAGGTGGCCCTAGTTTGACTCCAGGGGACTGTATGCAGGATTTGTGGTGGGCAAAGCAGGGCCTGGGCAATTTTCTCTATTTTCCCCCTGCTATTCATTCCATCAGTTGCACCATAATCGCCTTTCCTTTCATATTTCACGTGATCTCCTTCCTCACTTTGGGCTGATCGCTCATCCCAGCTACTTTGTCTGCTTCTCGACAGACTTCAGGCACCCTTTTATAAATCCTCTTTATGACGAGAGTAATCAGAGAAAGAAGGAAAATGAAACTATTTTGAATTGAAATTTTTGTATTTGTGCATGTCTTTTTTTTTTTTTTTTTTAATAAAAATGTAAATGATTGTCTTAGTGAAATTCTGTTGCTTCTTTATCTTGAAATGTTGAACTTGTTTTGTGATGTTACTCATAGTGTAGGTTAAAGTGTGATACATGGTATAATTATATCCAGACTAAAACTAGAAAGAAATTGACAGTTTAGGCGCTAATCCAATTATATGCTCCATTTTCAGTTGATCCCTGCAAATTGGGTTTCATATTTAAAGCAACAAATGATCACTGAATGCCTCTTGTCTGATATTGCAGATTTTACGATTTACAGAGAGGAAGAAATTGTATTATGTTTGGTTAGATAAAAATGAATTGAGTGAGCAAGCATTTGTTATAGGGTTAAACCAACTGCAGCATGTCACTGCCTTTCTGGTTTTAAATTGGGTGTATGAAAGTGTGTGGCTGTGACAGTATGAAATGTGAATCCATTCCTGAAAGTACACATGTTATGAACCTCATTTTCCCTGTCCTTAAATTTCCTAATACTTAAAATGATAACCCCTCTATTGAAGTAATTCTGCGTTTAGGATTATATGATAAGCATTTGAATATAAGATTTTTACCATATTGCCAATTTTATATAATCTGTAGAATTCTTACATAATAATGCAGTGCTGTGGCATAGCCAGAAAAATATTGAGGTGGGAGTATGTATAGGGATCACATTTTTAAACAATTTGTGTCAAGAGAGGTAGAATCAGAACTGAAAAATTCAATACCACAGCTGGGATTTGGCCATGTCGTATCGGAGTGGTTGGAGCATTTGCTTCTCACCAAAGCGACCCAGGTTTCATCTCAGGCAACTGCATGTGGGATTTGTGGTGAATGAAGCAGTGCAGGGGCAGGTTTCCTCCATCATCTTATTCCACCGGTGCTCCATTTTCATTCCATGTATCATCAATATCATCACCTGCAGCAGCCACTAAATACTACCAAAAAAAAAAGGCCAGGATTTGAACCATAGCTTCCGTTTCACATGTGGCTGCTCTAACCACTGAGCTACTGTGACAACTTGCCAGTATGACATTGAATTCTCCAACTGATTCTTATTTTTCCTGGTAGACCCCAAATGCACATAAAGTTTGATGCCACTGAAGTTGTTGACTGCTGCAACAAATACTTTGATTGACTCATTAAAGAATCCATAGAAGTCAAATTACATTAATTGAATTTTAACAGGTACTTCGGACGCAAACTAAGCATGGGTTGGGCATCAACCATCAAACTCACCAGCATAGACAAGTGAAGTAGATCGGAGCTCTTGTGGTGATATCATTTATTTTATTTTGGGATAGGGTGTGCCTGGTACTGCTGAAGCAACCAGAAAATTGTAAGTACATGCAGCCGACAGACAGTGCTGAAAAACCTGAACCAACGAGGCTCACCCCACCTTAAGCAAGCGGGCAACCACTGGGCTCCCCATTCTCATTGGCCAGGACCTGTCTGGCTCCGCCCATCTTCTTGGTGTATATATCAGCATATTTTCTACTCTGGTATTATTCTGATGAAGGCCATGGAGTGTAAAATGGCCGAAAGCTCAAATTTTATAGATTTTACACGGTTGATCACCCGAGAAGCAATTATTATTAACAATAATGTCGCAAAATGCCAGTAATCTTTAATTGGTGGAGACCTCTCCAGTAGTTTGTGTCCTTTAAAATGAGGCAACATTTTGTACCTTTTATTGGCTCAATGAATATGTACTTAAAGTGAATCACTTTTGTATTATGTAATTGTGCATATATAAGCACTTTTCTTAGCATTAGCTTTATAATTTCTTTGCATTTCTGCGCTCAGAAGCAAAAGGAGAAGGCATTGAAGTTTCTTGAGCTTTATCAACAAAGATCAAGATGTTTCTATGTGCTTTTCAGCATAAGTTCTGCCAATGAATATATTTGGCACTAGTCTTATGTGGAAATTGAGCTGGCAAAAGGATGGCAGAAGATTGGAATTGTCAAGAAACCTCTCATGAGACCGAGTTAGATAAAGCGAATAAATTTTGGATGTGAAGAAAACTTGCTGTGTCTGTACACAGAAATTGGAATACCTAAACATAAATACCTTGCTAAAAAGGCAAGTAATGACGGGCACCCAAACACTAGATATTCATGTGTCATTCATACTGCGAAATGTTCGTAAAAGTAAGCTTGGAGGGTGGTGTTATTTGAGTGTTTTGCTTTGTGGCTAATGAGATTGGTATAGAACTAACACACATACCTTACTTTTATTACAGAATAACAGTGATGTGTTTCATATGTGTTGGCTGCTGAGTGTGTATACGCTGAGAGAAAACTTGACATGCTCGTGCACAAGCAACTGGACAACTGGAGCCTAACTTCTCCTTGAAAGAGTAGTAATTAATAAAAATATTTCCTAGAAAAGAAGAGCTCTATCTAATGGTACCCAATTTGAACCCCCCACTATCTTTTGTAATTTGAAATTGATGTCACTGACCCCATATCTGGTTAATGCTGAGTGATGAAATTAAGCTCATGTGTTCATTTGTTCTTTAGTCAGAAATGTTTTTGTCTAAATAAATGTTACGGCAGTTTCTAAATTAGTGGTTTGGTTCTGCTTATATAAACAGATTTACGTATTTTCAGTTGTAGGCATGGCTGACTGTCTGCATCCCATTGCGTAATAAGCTTCCACCAGGCAGTCCTCTTAAGTTGCTGTTATTAGTATTGTTTATATTTGTGTGCATGGGCACAAGATTTGCAGATGTACAGGCATTGGTCTAAAGAGTATGACATAGAGTGGGGCTGACTGAACTATAGCTACAGTATTCTCACTGGTTCAGCACATGAAAGAAGATCGGAAGAATTCTGGTGTTGATATTAATTACATGACATGCTTGTACATATTGGGTACAAGCTAATAGAAGGGAGCTAGCCATTTTCTGAAGGGGAATTTCTTAAAGAATGTATGACAACAGTAGCTGAGGATATTTGCCCCAGTGTGTTAAGAGTCATTTCAACAGCTAAGCCTTGGAAGGGGAACGATAACCTCCAGAATATTGGAAATGTCCGGATAACTAGGAACGGAGAAAAGTAATCATCCTGTTTTCCCCTCAATGACAGCACTGGTTTAGAATGTAACTTACTGTAACACCTGGTTAATGGACAAAATTGACTTGGGAATGTCTTTGCAAGCTAGAAAATAAAGAAAAAGTTTTCTGGAAGGAAGTTAAAGGATTGAAATTCAGGAAATATTCAGTAGCTTCAACAGCAACAGTCATTGAGAATCTATAGGGAACAAAAAAGAATATGGTAGGGAAAACTCTGAGAAGGTGAGGGACTGGGCTGGAACAGGAGTTTAGAGGGATGGAAAATGATTATTGTTAGTGAAGAAGTGAAAATGAGAGTTAAACTAAGAATTGAGAAATCGCCAATCTACCATCAGATGCGGTAGGGAAAAGTACTGATCTTGAAATCAAGGAAGGGCATTATTAAGTTTGGGGAATATTTAGGTAAACTAAAGAGCATGAGCATGAAAATTGTCAGAAATTTCAGAAATCTAATTAAGAGAGGAAAGGAATTGGGTTTATCTTCATGTTCAGGGTTCTGGCAGTAGAATTACAGAATATGATCATGTCCTGGGAAATTGGTCGCACAGCAACTCATGAGTATAAGCAAATAGTTGCCTCTTTTATATTACTAAGGGATTGTAAATTAATATTATAAAGATTGGATACTCTATTAAGGCAATGTATCAATGGATACCGGCTCACTGTGGACTGAGTGGTAATGAGAAAGCTGATTTTCTTGCAAAAAAGGGTACCAGCGGTGTACAAAAATCTATAGTTAATTTACCATTTTATGCAGCTAAAAGATTAGTCAACTCTGAATTCAAAAAAATTATTGCAAAATATTACTATGAAAAATCAAAGAATAAAAGATGGGAACTACCAAACATTCAAACAGCGATTCCTGAGTATCCTCGAAAAACGGCAGTTGCAACCTTCAGGTTGATTACAGGACATGATTGTCTGGCAAAACATTTAAACAGAATTGGGATATATTCTTCACCACTCTGTCCTCTATGTGATCTGCAAGAGGAAATGGACCGAGACCACCTTCAAATATGCCCAGCCACTTCTAGTGCCCCATCCATCAGTGAAAAATATTGGAGAGCAAGAGGATTAATGACTTCATTGTCAGAAATCCAGCATTAGCTAACAACTTTTTGCATTTTTATTGTGCTTATACTTTGTACTTTAATGGCACACTTTACTTTTCTCAATATCAGTCATTTTTGAAGTTCCAGGAGGGCATTTAAATGTCCCAGTGCGGGTGAGCATTCCTTGCTAAACTTCATCGCTACAGCTTTAAAATACTTTTTCTGTTTTCACTGGCTTTGATTTTGGTCTCTTGTAGGGAATTTTGCTTCAGAAAGGTTGTGAATTGGCTGTGCTGAAATGAATTTGATTTACTGAACTGAAATGCTGCAAACCTGATACATGTTTTGCTTCCAAACAGAGAAATGCTGTCAGTGTTCTGTAATTCTGTAACATGGCCAGATTATTTCAGTGTTCTAGTTATATATTAGGCATTGTTTAGGTAGTCAATAGATTTTAAGTTTTCTGTTAATCTATAGTAGAGCCGTAACAAGCAGATATTTTATGAATTTTGTGTATAAATTTGCGAAAATACATAATGTAGAGAGGTTAGCTAAGAACAATAAATTTCTAAATTTTGTGAACAATGCGAAGGCAAAAGGGAAGCTCTTAAATTAAGAAACAACCATGCAAACTTAAAATTCTCAACAAATGCTACTGAGGCCAAGAAGAAAGCAACATATGGTGCTGGGGAATTTTAAGTTGGTAAGGTACAAAAATATACTGTTAAGCTTCAAAATTTAGTTTTCTCAGTTCTTTTTTGTTTTTTGTTTTTCAGAATTTTTTACTATTCAAAATGCTCCTTGGACTCTAGTTTATAACTTATTAACTTGGAATTTTCAGGAGACCTTCAGAGATGGTTATTAAAATTTGTCGTGTGCTAGTTAAAAATATGAAATAGTTGAACTGAAATTAAATATTTTTCATAACTGATACTAAAAATATTGATAAATAGTATACAAAACATTTTTTTTTCTTAAACTAATTAAATCTAAGCAGTTTTGGTATGACAGTTTCTTTATATACTGAACTCAAATTAAAAATTTAGGAGATACAATAAACTGAAGGGTCCAAAGGTCATTTCATATGAGCATATCAAAAGTGATTTATTATTAATAAATATATTAATAATTTAAAAATGGTTTGACATGACATTGAAGTTTTGTATATATTATTTACTTTATGTTCTGAGTGTGTGGAAAAAAATTCAAAGCATTAGAAGACAACTTGACTTTTTCATTTTCACAGATCACAATAAATTAATTCACATTGTTAGAGCAACTGACCATTGTTGCCATTAAGTAAAGCTGAGTCTAATTCTGTAAACATGAACAGAAAGGAAAGTACTTAAGCGAATCAGGGCTGTTGTCAGAGTTTGGAGGTGTTTATGTCCTAATGCAAAATATATCTGTTTAACATTAATGTGAAACTGAATGCTGGAGTGAGAAACATGGTAGGTGGGAAGGAAAAGGATAAAAGGAAACAAGAGAGATTCGAACTCTGATAGCTTTTGTTTTCAATAAACATGTGCTTACTCATAATTTTTTTTATGTGGTAGATGTGGATCAACAAAAAGTGTATTCTAGACAATATTGAGCAACATGATCTGTGTTTGAAAACAAAATAGTGATAAAATTGTGCCTTCTCTAAGATAGTGCTGCTTTCCAGTAGTGTACTTCTAACCCACTCAATTTTCATTTCTTAGCTGATTGCATTGAAATGTGATAAGGAATTAATGGTTTGGTTAGTAAATACTATTCAGTGTACATTATTTGAAGTAATAAGAAGTAAACATGCATAGTATGTGTAGACAGGAATAAGGTTTGCAACATGTGCTCTACCAGAATTATAATTCAGCAAAACATGTTGGAAGAATTGTTTACTGTTGATGTTTTAAATGGGATTAGAAACACAGGAGAATTTTAGCAGTGGAGAAAAGGTTAGGGATGTGGCGAGAGAATATAGTGGGGTCCTTAACGTTTCCAGATTATACATCCCCCACTGTTGTCTTCCCTATCCTAATGGATAGTTTAGGACAGTAGGTCCCATGCTAAGGAAGGAACAGTTTCCTTAGAGCATACCTACTGCATATGCTGCACACCACCACCCTTGCCTTACCCTGCAACCTTGAAGGATTAAGGAGGACAGGAAAATTGGTGGTAGTGTATAATGCACCACAGCATTTGCCAAGGCCAGGGTGACACTTTCAATGGGAATTGAACCTAGGACCTCCCGAATGCAAAGCTTGACCCGTCCCACGCAGATGATGCAAGGCTGGCAGCATATTTATACTTGCATTACATTTACAGTTATTAGTGTTAAAAAGGGAGAGATGTTACCAGTTTTAGCTTAACACGATTTCCAAATGTTTCTGGTGTTCAGTTATTGAAATCGACCTAACTTTTTTCAAGGGGATATAATTCCTTAACCTGATCCCAAGACCTTTACTCCATCTTGTATGTGTGTAAATGTATGAGTGTATTCTTTTTTTCAGCTGTGCATATCAACTGTAATGACTTCATTTGCAGTAATAAAAGTCAATCTTTGAAATTATTACTTGTTTTATTTCAATTAACCAAACATAACCTTAAGGTAAACAATCGCTATTAACTTAATAAGCAATTAATATTTAATGCATTTTTTGCTGAACCAGTATGAAAATGGTGCACAGATAATTACACTGAAAATAATAAAGCCTCATGTGAAACATATAAGTTAAGGGAATATTTTGTTAGCAGAGTATTTGCAGCATTAAGATGCGTGGCACTGTAACAAGGACTGCAGACCTGTTATGTGGCAGGGAAAGGGAAGTGCACAAAGTGATACACAGAAAATCACTGTTTGTTATTGCTCCATGATGAATGTATAAGTTATAAATAACAACCACTTGGCATGGAGTATTGTGCATTATATAATTGGAGAATCATTTCTTAATCAAGAAGATGCAGTGTTCATGACAAGAACTGTGTTGCATTACAAGGTGGTGGTACAAACTCCAGCACTTGGAATCGTCCTTGGGTTGCCCCAAAAGCTGGGTGGTTTAACAAAACAAATATTTACTTGCATAATATTGCACCTCTTTTCTATACTTTGCTATAAAGGTGAATGTTGGAGTTACTATGAGGATCACTAGTGGAATTAAAACAGGTCCATTCTGAACGCTAGATGTACACATGTGCTTGAAAGAGTTTCAAAGCCATCACATAACAACAGCTCTTAAAGAATTTGATTTGTTTAAGTCTAATGTATTCTCCTGTTGCCATGCACCTATAAGGAAATAGGTAATAAGACCATTTCTGCAAATGTTTATTTGTACTAATGTGAAGTAGATTGAAGAATAAGCAGTTTTACTTTCTTTGCTACATATAGTAAGTAGAGGAAGTATATTCCACCCAAAAATTTAATGTAGAGATTTCACCAGAAATATATGTTTTGAGGCCCCCCGAATACAAAAAAAAAAAGCATTTGTAGAAAATGTCTATGTATGTGTGTGTCTCTGAACAGCATAACTGAAAAACGAAAAGCTGATTAGAAACCAAAGTTAGTATTTAAGTTTAATGTCTTTCAAGAATGTGACACAAAAATTTTGAAGAAACTTTCTTCACCCTAAACTACCCTTAACATGGAAAATTTTTGTAAAATTTTGATTTTCTCAAAAATGGCTCTAACAATTTTGATTAAAATATATGTTTGAGATATTTTTTATGGCAGATGAAATGTATATTTTGAATTTTCTGGCTATAGCCTATGTAGTTCTGTTTACTCTTGATGACTTTTGTATAACTGGTAAACTGTAAGAGATAGACAAAATCTTTCTATACAAAAAAATGTAGACCTTGTTAAAACATGCAATTTATGTCATTATTATTATTATTATTATTATTATTATTATTATTATTATTATTATTTTTTTTTTTTTTTTTTTTTTTTTTTTTTGTTTTGTTTTTTTGTTTTTTGTTATTTGTGTGAGTTTTACAATATTTATACTTACCACAAATGAAACATAGCCGCACAAAGAGAACAGAATTTGAAAGGTTTAAAAGATTTGACTATGGCTCAAAGCCTACTGAATTCCCGTATTCCCCTTGTACCTACAAGGAAATAAGCAATAAGATAATTTGTACAAATTTTTGTCTTGACTAAGAAGACAAAGAAATAAGAGTTTGTAAGAATAGTTTGTACAAGAGCAGAGAAAGTCATGTGAGTGCAACACATCAGATTTTTAAGAATATGTGATGAGCAGAGAAAGTCATATGAGTACACACATCAGCCTTTCTTTTTTTTAACTACTTAACCTTTCTAATTTACTATGTGCATGCCCATCAATGAGCTAACAAGTGAACCTCAATATCATCAAACTCAAAATAATTAGCCATAATGTTATGGCTACTTGAGGATTGATATTGTCATAAAGCATTATTTGAACTGCTTGTTTAACATGTATATAGTAATGCTAGTGTTTGGTTTCCTCTCTTTTTTTGGAATGTTTGTGGATGTGGTGTATGTGATAAGAGTGTGTGTTAAGGTAACCACAGGAAGCACTTCCTCTCTGTTCAACAACAGGAAATGGCCAAGACTTTCCAGCTCTGCCACATCCTCAGGCTTATTCCAACAGCATCACAAACTTTCAATTAATTAAATTATTAGCAAATTTGTTAAATCTGGAAATTGTTTTAATTTTTAATCTTTCAAATTTGCCAGTGAAATAAAACTGAGAACGTAAACACCTCTGAATATTTTTTTTATACAAGATAAAGTATTGTATTCCACCCAAAAATTTGATGTTGAGATTTCGCTGGATGTATGTTTTGAGACCTCCTGAATCTAAAAATGGCATTTTTAGAAAAACGTCTGTGTGTGTTGTGTGCGTGCGCGTGCGTGTGTGTGTGTGTGTGTGTCAGCATAACTCAAAAACGAAAAGTTGGCTAGAAACCTAAGTTGGTATTTAAGGTCTTTCTAGGATGCGACACGTGGAAAATTTTTTGAAAATTTTGATTTTCTTGAAAGTGACTAACGATTTTGATTTAAATGCCATATGTTTAAGATGTTGGTATGACAAATGAAATGCATATTTTGAATTTTCTGGCTATAGCCTATGTAGTCCTGTTTACTCCGGATGACTTTTGAATAACTCATGAACTGTAAGAGATAGACAAAATCTTACTATACCAAAAATGTAGATCTCGCTAAAACACACAATTTATGTCTAAATAAATATTTTAGTAGAGTGAATCATTTCGGAGATATTCCCTGTTATTTATGTCAGTTTCAGAAAACTTAAAATTTTCGTGAAATGGAACATCATTGTTCATTTTTACTTTCTCTACTATGTATAATAAAGGAGAGCAAGTATTGTATTCCACTCAAAATTTTGATGTCGAGATTTCATCGGAAATATACGTTTTGATGCCCCCTGAATCCAAAAAAAAAGCATTTTTAGAGAAAGGTTCTGGTTTGTGTCTGTTAGCCTGTGGACACTCAAAAACAAAAGTCGACTAGAAACCTAAATTGGCATTTAAGGTTAATGTCTTTCAGGGATGTGACACGAAGATATTGAAGAAAATTGCTTCACACTAAAGTTCCCTTTACATGGAAAATTCTTCAAAAATTTTGATTTTCTTGAAAATGGCTCTTAATGGTAAAGTGTCATATGTTTGAGATACTTTTTATGACAAATGAAATGTATATCTTGAATTTTTTGGCTATAGCCTATGTAGTTGTATTTACTGTGGATGACTTTTGCACAACTGGTAAACCGTAAGAGACCAAATCTTACTGTAGCAAAAATGTAGATCTTGCTAAAATACGTAATTTAGGTCTTAAAAGGTTTTTGTAGAGTGTACTATCTATTTCGGAGTTATGCCTTGTTATTGGTGTGATTTTTAGAGAACTTATACCTCTGTCAAATAACATGCAATTTATGTCCAAATTATTATTATTATTATTATTATTATTTTTTTTTTTTTTTTTTTTTTTTTTTTTTTTTTTTTTTTTTTTTTTTTAAATGAAGTGAACCATTTTGGAGATATTTCTTGTTTTTTGTGTGAATTTTACAATATTTATACTTACCACAAATGAAACATCATTATTCATTTTTTATATGTTAATCGTGCAAAGAGAACGGAATCTGAAAGCTTTGAAAGATTTGACTATTGCTGAAAGCCTACTGTATTCTCATATTCATATAGATTGTGTGTGCAATAAAATTAGTAAATCTGTCTATTACATTACTTTAAGTCTAAATAATTCAAGCTTACTAACAAAAATTTATTATGGAGTAATCTATCCACATCTAACTTATGGCATCAAAAATGGGGTAGGTATTTCGTGCATAACCCATACAAAATGACTCTTCATAATGCAAAAGAAATGTGTAAGGATAATGTACAACTTAAAACCCACTGATACATGTAAACATGCATTCATCAGTAACAACCTATTGACCTATATGCACTGTATGTGTATAAAGCAATTATACTTGCGTAGAAAATGTAAGTGAAAAAGACTGATATCCACCATCATAAGACTAGACATAATACTGATCATTTTAGTAAGAAAATATCAGACAAAAATGTAATTACTCAAGGTTTAATTTTATGCAGTAAACTCCCAAATGTTAAACAACTAACAGACTCTAAGTTTAAAACAAATCTGAAAATGTATACCTTATCAATAGATGTTTATGCAATGTAGAGGAACTATAGTTAAAAAAGCATCGCCAGCCACACCACAGAAAACCAGTTAATATCCAGTTGATAATGGAGGAAAGTTGGCCTCCAAAACATGTTCCAGGAAATCCTAAAGTAAGTGTTGTTTAGTGTTATTAATCAACTCCCCTTTGAATTTAAATGTAATCTTATAATTAGACAGAAGTTTGTTTTCTCATCATGGCTGTAACAAAATTTTGTCTATACGATACTTATATTGCAAGCTATACATTTTTACTTTCTCTGCTGCATATAATAAGTATTGTATATTACCCAAAAATTTGATGTTGAGATTTCACAGGAAACATGTTTTGAGGCCCCTTGAATCCAATAAAAAACATCTTTAGGAAAAGGTCTGTCAATCTGTGCACAGCATAACTTAAAAAACAAAAAGTCGGTTAAAAACCAAAGTTGGTATTAAAGTTTAATATCTTTTCAGGATGGTACATGAAGATTTTGAAGAAAATTCCTCCTCCCTAAACTACCCTTTACATGGAGAATTTTTTGAAAATTTTGATTTTCTTCAAAATGGCTCCAAACAATTCTGATGTTTAAGGTATTTTTATGACAAATGAGATGCATATCTTGAATTTTCTGACTACAGGCCACGTAGTCCTGTTTACTCTGGATGACTATTGCATAACTGGTAAACTGTAAGAGATAGAGCAAATCTTACTATACAAATAGTGTAGAACTTGCTGTTAACCATTTCGGAGATATTCCTTGTTATTTGTGGAAGTTTTGGAAAACAAACTTTTGTGAAATTGTATATCTTTATTCATTTTTTATATATTAGTCGCACAGAGAGAACGAATTTGAAAGCTTTAAAAGATTTTAATATTACTCAAAGTCTACTGTATTCCCATATTCCTCTTGTGCCTGCAAGGAAATAAGCAATAAGATAATTTGTACAAATGTTTATCTCAACTAACATGCAGAAGATATAGGAATAACAGTTTGTAAAAATGGTTGCTACGCGAGTAGAGAAAATCTTTGTGAGTGCAACACATCAATTTTTTTTTTTAGTTTAAAAAATTTTCTTTACTGTCAGAATTTTGGACTTTGTTTTACTTAGCTTGGGATGCAAATCTCAACAGAATACACATGCACCTTAAACAATATAATAGTTATAGCTTCAGTTACCAGAAAGTGGGGGATGATTTTGGACCTTGAGCACACATGAAGTATTTGGGTACCTCCAGGAGGAAGAGTTGAAATGAAGGCTACAGAGGGAAACACAGGAGGTCCCTAACCTCCACGTATTACATCCTGATGCTGTCTACGTCTCCCTACAGATAGCCCATCACACTGAATGTCAGTTCCACAAAGCAAACGCCACCATTGCCCACTTGTATGATACTTCAATTCTGAAGCAAAATAAGAAAACAAAATGACAGAAAAATGTTGTTGTTGTTTTCTAATGCCTTGCATCTGGCAATGAAGCCATTAGCATTCGTGCTTTCCAATACTTTTGAACTGTAGTTTCTTCTGATCTTAATGCTTCACAGGTCTTCAAGTGTTCTTCATTCATTTCTGCTGGATCGTTACACAGGACACATATTGGTGAGGCTGAGATACCTATTCTGTAGAGATGACTTGCCAAGCAGTCATGATTTGTCAATAGTCGGAAGGCTGCAACAGCTGTTTTCCTTGGTCTCTGGGGGATTATATCTGGATTGGAAAGTAGTGTAATCCATTTTTTATCTTTGGCATTTAATGACAGAAAAATTCCTGCATTAAATAATCCACACCAGTATCTGCCTACCAGCGAGAGAAAAGTCAGAATGGATGTCCCAAAGGGAGTTGAACCTGGGCCTCTCAAATGTAACTCTCATACATGTTACCATGGAGCTATCTCACTCACTTAACCATTATAATAGTTAAACTCTTACAGAACTGTAACTACACAATTGCTGCAGACATAATTGGTTTGCAACAACTGTCACTTTTCACATGTTAATTTCAATGCAGGTTCACACAAAAACACTGCATAACCTAAAAAGAGCACAGTAACTATGTAAATTCATGTAAAACTTCAAAAATGTGCAGAAATAAACATAAGATTGTTCATAACCATAAAGGGTTGAGAATTTGCATGGGTTAGAAATGAAGTTATGAACTTGAAAGATTTAAGACAATAAGAAATTTGTAAACTGTACAATAAATGCAGCTTTCCATTGGTTACTATACTATAGTCAAATCAAAGATAACGTGTATAAAGCTATGGTAAGATAAATGAAATAATTTAGATTGGGAAACATTAATTTGAAAGATTGTAACTGTAAAAGGAGGAAAAAAGTCTGATGTGTTGCATTCACATGACTTTCTCTGCTCTTGTACAAATTATTGTTACAAACACTTATTCCTATATCTACTTCATTTTGATACAGATAAATATTTGTGCAAATTATCTTACTGCTAATTTTCTTGTAGATACATGGGGGATATGGGAGTACCCTTTAAGTGATAGTCAATTATTTTAAAACTGGTCGCTATGTGATGACCTTAAAAAGAAAGAGGAAAAACAAACAAATAATATCCCATTTGAGAAAAGTTGTTGTTAGCTAATGCTGGATTTTTGACAATGAAGTCATTATTCCTCTTGCTCTCCAATATAGAAGAGAACAATAGCAGTATAAGTATTTTAAAATGCAAACATATAATAAGGAATATCTTAGAAATGGTTATCTGCACAAAAATGTTTATTTGGCAAGTCGCTTTTGAGAAAATCAACATTTTCAATAAAATTCCTATATGAAGGGTAGTTTGGGGTGGAGAGATATTGTTGAAAATCTTTGTGTGACATCTCTGGGAGATAGGGAATTTAAACACCAAGTTTGCTATTTAACTGACTTGTTTTTGGATATGACTATCACTTAGCCTATCTTATTCCTGTTGCACCTACAAGAAAATTAGCATGTCTCTATTAACATGAAGAAGCTAGAAGAACAGGTGTTTCTAGGAACAGTTTGTAGGAGTCTAGAGAAAGTCATGTGATCTACAAGAATATTTACAATGTGTGGCCTAGCTCAGAAATAGAATTTGTCTGATATTTTGTTTCAGTATGACAAACATAATGCTTATTTGAATATCACATCTCCAGATGAATGTGGCATACCACAAGCAAATGTAGAGGAAACAGGAAAATGTCATGCAGGAAATAAGTTAAAAGCTAAGAAAGATCTCGTGGTCTAGATGAGATATCAAACAAAATACTAAAACATCTGAAGTATGAAATGGTAAAGGCCCTAACCCAGATAGTAAATGCATCAACAAGGTATATTTCCAGACATATTAAAACAAGCAATTATAAGACATTATACAAACGAAAAGGAAATAATAGAAGGCATGTATCCAAAGCAACTGCAAACCTACTTTAAAATAATAGAGTGGCAATTTGGTTTTCAAAAACAAAAGTCAACAATAAGTACAACAGATAAAGTATACACTGTCATCATAATAGCATTAAATAATCATGAAAAAGTAACTGCCATCTTCCTAGACTTATCAAAAGCTTTTGATTATGTAAATATAGATATATTAATAGATAAACTAGAAAAATATGGAGTTTGGGGATTAGCAAAAGATTGGATCAATTCATATCTAAGAAGCAGAACTCAATGTGTTGAAGTGAATTACAGAAATAAAGATGGAACAATGGAGAAAATAAAGTCACACAACGACAATGATTAAAGCCAAAACAATAACTGGTAGAGACAAAAGCAAATTCTACACTAAAAATAGTGCAACAGTATTATGCTAGTTTGGATATGGTATTAAATGTTAAAAAAGACAGCCTGGATGAATTTTGTGATAAAAAATAGCTCCACAATAAGCAACAAAATAAAAATTGAAGTAAATGGAGAACATATCTGAGAAACAAGTCATAATAACTTTCTAGGAGTGATAAGTAACAACTGAACTGGAAACCATACATACGATATATGAGGAAAAAATGAATAAAGGTATGTATTTAACTGAACAGAGAAGGAATATTATGGATAAGGAAAGTGTTGTATAATAACTTACCATCTAACCTGAGGAACGTAGGGTCTGTTAAAAAATTCAAAACTGGTTTAAATAAATTCCTGCATTTAAATGAATTTTGTCAATTGAGGAATTCAATCAACACTGTATATGTATGAATACAATAGAAAAAACATATTAAAAAGAAAAAAAAAATTAAAAAGGCTCAGTTCCATTTTTCAGTATGCCTCAAGAGACTGTATTGTAGTATTACTGCTCAAGATAAAATGTGGCATTTGTAAATGTTTTCTATTTAATTGTTATTAACATGGCTGAATTACTGTTTTTTTAGTATAAACTATATATTTATTCTGCAAATTTGTTGTGTCCAATAACAAGTATATGTTTCAAAGGATGAATAAAGAATCAAAGGATGTTCTGATCTTCTTCTCCTTCATTTATTTGCAATAAAGTATGGAATTACACTTTGGAAAAATATCACAGAAATAGACATGAAAAAGATATATGCATTACAAAAAGAAACCACACGCACACACACACGAAAACATAACAAATATTGTGTATGATAAAGAGGGGCAAAAAAAAAAAAATAGCAATGTTCATAAATATTATTTAACAAATAAAGAACATTTGAGATCAACCCTTAGAGGTACCTTAAAGAACTGATATGTAACAAGTATAGGGAAACAACTGCTCATTAAGTTAACTAAAGAGATAAAAACAAATAATAACAAATGTACATTAAAATTGATTAAAATATATATACTAGCTTTTATAATTCACAAGAGTATAAACTAAGGAAGAAAATGTAAATATAATTATAAATATATGTAAATTTTATGTATCCTTTAGCTATTGTATTCAGAGGTTGAATAAAGTTAGACTGCACATAGGAAAAATATATTTAATGCATGTAATTATATAAGCTGTATATAGCAGGTATTAGGCTCTAGAACTATTTGCAACGTAAGCCAGGAGTTACCAGTAAGTTCACCAAATGCAGTAGCACAAGCAGAATGACGATGATGCTAGTAATAGGAGTAATAGTAATAACAACAATAATAATGATAAATAATAATAAAAATTCTTTATTGCCTATAGACTTATATACAAGTTTCAGACCTTGTCAAAATTAAATATTTACATTTACACATACAGATATTTACATAAACATGTTTACAATTCACCAAGAGAATAGTCATTTTTGGATCAAATAATTTTTTAAATAAGTTTTAAAATTACATTTTCTTATAGTTTTAATTTGGTAATTAAGTAAAGTGGTGTCATCTGCATGGGCCACTGTATAAGGTAGAAAACATTTTGATTCAGCATCAATCATAATTAAGAAAAGCAAGGGCCCAGGAATTGATCGCTGTGAAACTCAAGTTGTTACTTTCAATATTTGAGATACTTTTTCACCAAGGTAAGGAAAAAAAGTACGGGTTTCTTGAAAAAAGAAGAAAAGAGATTAACAAAAAACAACAAATTATGAACAGTTTCAAGGAAAAATATTAATAGATTACAGAGATTTAAAAGTGGAATAAGGAAGAGAAAAGTACACCAAGGTAGCAGCAAAGAGGTTACTGTGGTGTGAGCACAGATGTAACAGCTAGCAATCTTTCTATGTCAAGATGAAATAAATATGTAGAGAAAGGAAAATACTTTGGGAAAATAAGGTTGAAAATGGTTAAAATAAATGTGAACCGAATCAGAGAAAATATGATAAAAATGTAATGAGTAGAGCTGGGATTTTTTATATAGTATCACTTAGCAAAATATGTACATACATATGTAGTGAAAAGCAGTAAAATATGTACATACATATGTAGTGAAAAGCAGTAAAATATGTAGAATGTGGAAACTATGTAATATCAAATATTTAATTCCAACTTATCATTTTCTTAGTTACAACATTCAAATCATATTTATGCATTGTTTTTAGTACAGTGAATAAGTATGTATTTTTTCAAGTGAAAGATGTTTGTCACTGAGAATGTTCTTATGACATCTTTCCACGTCACATGATGTAACTGTGGCAAATTCTAAGAAAGGAATTTTTCCTGGAGAAGTGTTTTTGAGTAGATCAACATCATCTCCATGTAGAATTTAGCATACACTATGAAATATTAGTTTCTCTTTAACACATTTTGCATTTTACTTAATACACTTGCACCAGTTTCTCCATGTACAGTACTTAAGTTTTTCAATAGAAATTTCTATGACAGTAATAGAACCTTGCATAGGCAGTCCTGCCATTTCAGAACGTTGGATGCTTTCTGGAAGCCAGCTGAAGATGCTCCTGATGTAAGCAGTCGCTAAAGACAGCATGGGGTTCACAAATAGATGCAGCACTTTCAAGATCAAAAGAATCTACAACAGTCTTTTTATCATCTAGATGCCCACTGCTTCTGGAAAGTAATGGTTATTCAATCCAAGAAGTAAGAAGAGCTTGCCGGCCTCCTAAGACTCAACCTGTCATCCGGAATCCAGATCAGCCCAAAAGTAAGGACATTGTGTTCCTACTATACTTGAAAAATGTCACAGACCGAATTGATCGCATATTACAGCGGCATAACGTCAAGATGATCTTTAAACCCACCAGACAGTTAAGCAGTTTACTACGATCACCCAAGGATCCCCGAGAAGCTTTGTCATCAGCTGGAGTATACAGTATTCCTTGTGGTTGTGGCTCAGTTTACATTGGAACTACTCAGTGCAGTGTTAAGACCAGACTCACGGAACACAAAAGAAGCTGCCGCCTGGGCCAAACTGACAAGTCTGCGGTCGCTGAACATGCCATTAATGCAGTCGGTGAACACAGTATTAAGTTCTAGGATACGCACATCCTTGCATCTACCATACATTACCATGCCCGACTACAGCGAGAGGCTATTGAAATTTACAAGCACCCTAACTACTTTAATAAGAAGGAAGAGGCCTTAGGTCATAGAACATCATAAGAAGCAGGAAAGCAAGGTAAGCCAATCAGAAGAGACCAGCAGCATAAAAGAGATAGAACCCCCTCCACCAGCCACCACGCCTCTGGACACCCCGGGCCAATCAGCACACGTTGCGCATGGTATAAATGGAGCGCCACAGACAGTCGATGCATCGGTCGCAGTGATACCTTCTACGAGGAGACTTCGACAACGCCACTGAGGATGTTTACCGCAGTTGTAAACGAAACGTCTGGAAGACAGATCTCCAGCAGACCACGGCATAACAATCCTCCATACAGTTCAGGCTTAGCACCATGCGATTACCATGTGTTCAGTAAGATGAAAAAGAATCTTGGTGGACAATGATTCTGAAATGATGAGGAGGCGCAAGCAGGTGGTTACATAGCACTAGAGGTGATCCCTGCACATCCAGAATCGAACAGTTGGTTGCCTGATCCAATAAATATTTACAGTCTCTTGGTGACTGTGGAAAAGTGAACTTACATTGTGTATTGCCATAGCTGTGTTGCCTATGTATGTGTGTTTTAATTAATGGTCATAACTTGAAAGTGCAAGTTACTTTTTGATTCGCCCTCGTATTTCACCTTCTATAATAAAAGCCAATCTCAGTATCATGTTGTGAAACACTTATAATAGTTTATGGAAGTATGTTAAATATATTTTAGATACATCAAATAATATAAAGTGCCATATTTTCTTTTCCAACTGTTGCAAAATAATGTGTTGAAAGAGGATATGAACCACATAAAGCAGCTGATAGTGATGCTATTTGCTCTTATTCTTGAAATTAAATATTGCAACAATATACTGGTGGCATTAACAATTTCAGCAACAAATTAAAATGGATATATAATAAATTATTACACTTTTTTAACTGTTGTGTTAAGTTAAGTGCAATTGGAGACAAACTCCGTTTAAAGTATAAAAAAATGGTGAACATCAGAATGAGAAAAATAACATTATAATATAATAAATTCATAACTAAAATGTTTTTGCTTTAATATTATAATTTTTAAAAGAGCCATGGGTGTTGTGAAAGGAGGGCAAGGAACTGAATGAATTTAATGTGTAATCAATTACTGACAATTAGACAAGCCCAGAAGAGATAAACCTAGCTAATAGTCATTAGACTATTGTTTTAATGAGGTAAACATTCCGTTTAAGATGTAATATTCGCTGGTTCAAGTGAACATTTACAGAAGTGCAAACACCAGCTGTCTAATTACGAATATATTAAAAGGTGATGTGATAACATCTATATTAGTACTAATTTCATTGAGTGTTTAACATCCATGTTAAATACGCGGGTAGAATCTATTAATGGGGTCAATGTTTTCATGTTGGACTATAAAATGTGGATTGCATAAAACTCGAGAATAAGGGGCAGCTGACTCACCTGGTATTTGTTTCTTAAACTGCTTGTAAGGAATGCTAAAATCCAGCTCTGTGTTGGTTGAAGGTTTATTGCATTTGATACATAACCTGAGAATGGGAGAATTTCTATTTCTGTAGTCCTAAATTGAAACAAATGATGGTTTCTGAAATTAGCAGTAGTGACATTAAAATATATTCTATCAAGCAATTCTTCACTGTATACCAAAGCATTCATGAGTTTATATAAGAATGATTCTTTAGTTATTCTGTGATCAGAAAGTAGGACTAATTTGAATTCATTAAGCAATTGACTATACGGTAAGTTCTGATTATTAATCAAATCACTATGAATTTTGTAATACAACTATCCGAGGAACTTTTTTTGGATGTTCTTTAGTTGATTGTTGTGACTTTTATATATTGGTAACCATACACTTTAGACAAATTTCAAGTTACTACAAACAGGGCTTTTATATAGAATTAGTATAACCTGAGTGTCTTTTAAGTCCCTACGATTCTGAATACAAAACCCAGTTCCTTAAGGGAATCTTTGGTTATATACATCTAATGTATGGAGAAATTCTGGGTCATGGTAACACCTCAGTCTATGGTAGGATGTAGTTTTACTAGTGGAGAATTATTTAAATAATATTTAGAATTTGAGTGTTGCTTGCTTCTGACATATATAATATAGGGACATTTTTTAATATTGAAGTGAAGTTTGTTTGCCAAGCTCCATTTATGAACTTTTCCACATCCGATTGTAATTTCATTTCATCTTCAGCATTACATTTGCTCTGTGTATGCAATATCATCAGCATATAATGGACAATTTGGAATAATTAATGCAATGTGGTAGGTTGTTTATGAAGAGCATGAAATATAAAGGCCCTAAATTTTACCGAATCACAGCGGCATAACTGTTCCATCTAAAATGGAGGAAATGTCATTTACATATGTGCTGGCCTATCACAGCACAACAGCGTCCCTCAGAGGCACATGAGGGGAAGGTCGGTGGATCTAAATACCACCTATTTAGTCCTCCCGGCTAGGTCCGATGGACCCGTTGACCAACGATAGGTGTGGTCCCCCTTGCAAAATGGGGGTTTAGGTCGGGTGATGTAACTGCCACATTGTAAAACTGGTGCCCGTTAAGAAAACAGTTACATGAAAGCCACATACATGAATATGAGTCCTAAAGATAAACATTCCGGAGTTAAAACTGTCCCCCAATCGGATCTCCGGGTGGGGACATCTTTAGGCAAATTTCATCACAACAATTCCAATACTTTAAGAATTCTACAATGGAATGCAGGAGGCATGTCCCAGCCTAAAAAACAAGAGCTAATGAAAATATTAAAAGACCAAGATATAGATGTCTTCACAGTACAAGAAGCCAATATATCAGAAGAATGGGAAATATACTTTGAAATGGATCAGTACACTACACATATACTTCCAAAGGCTCGTCAAATAGCAAGTGGTATTCTTACAGGAATTAAAAGAAATATGAAAGCTACTATCCAAATCCAAAAAACAATGGAAGAACAAGATAAATCAGAAATAGTTAAAATTGAAGTATGGAAAAGTAACTACCACTATAAAATTTACAGTATCTACAATCCTCCAGACAATACACTAGATCTAAATTCTATTCCCATAGAACCCAAAAGTATTTTAATAGGTGATTTTAATGCACACTCCCCTAGGTGGGGCTACAGAGATATAAATTCAGCAGGAAGAGTCATAGAAGACCTATTAAACTCATCAACAATGGAATTAATATTTAATCCAAATGATCCACCCACTTACCTTCATTATAATGGTTCAGGTACAAATCCTGATCTTCTGATGGTGTCATCTGACATAATTGATAATACAAAAAGAGAAATAATAGAAGACCCAGGTTCAGGCCACAGAATCACCATAAACTCCATAAGAGGTCTAATAAAGAAAAGTAACAAACCAAAAATTAAAACTTCTTGGAATTTTAAAAAAGCAGATTGGTCCAGTTTCCAAAACGAGATAGAAGGGAAGTGTAATATACTGTTAGAATCAGAGTTCAAGTCAACAGATGAAATGAATAAAAAAATTTGTGAAATATTATTGACAGCAGCCAAAACACATATCCCCAAAGGAAAGTTAAAGAAATATAGCTACTTTTGGTCTCCATCTTTATCTAAGTTAAAACACGAAAGAAATATAGCAAGAGTCAAAGCCGAAAGAACCAAGTGTCCAGAAGATGTACAAAACTGGAGAAGAAAAGCAGCCATTTTTAAGAAAGAATTAATTACAGCAAAGAGGGCCAGTTTCACAAATTTTGTAGAACATATGGACTATAGGAAAGATGGAAATAAAATATACAAATTCCTTAATAAAACAAAATTATCAAAAAATACAACTGAACCATTAAAACATAACAACAAAAGCTTAACTACAGATAGGGAAATAGCAGAATCCCTTAACAAGTTTTATGCTCAGTCACAAAGAATACCCCAAGCATATAAAAAACAAGATAAGGCTATCCAAAAAACTATCAGAGAAACTAATAAGCCAAAAGGTATACGAAATGATATTTTTATTCAGGATTTTAACGAAACAGAACTGGATTTAGCAATAGAACAATTACAGAACAAAAAATCTCCAGGACCTGACAAGATCCACCCAGAGTTTATTAAACACCTTGGCAGGAAAGGAAAAGAAATCCTACTTAAACTGTATAACACGTGTTGGAGAATGACTGTACCTTCCGACTGGAAAAAAGCCATTATCATCCCGATTTTAAAGAAAAACAAACCCTCAAACAATATTAATAGTTTCAGACCAATATCTTTGACCAGTGTTATTGCAAAAGTGATGGAAAGAATGGTGGCATCTAGACTTAACTGGTTCCTAGAATATTACAACTTAATTAATAGTTCACAGACCGGCTTCAGACAGAATCATAGTACAAGTGAAAATGTACTCCTACTAAGCCAAGACATCAAGGAAGCTTTCAATAGAAAGGATACCTTGGCAGTATTCATTGATTTTAAATCAGCATATGACTCAGTCTGGAGAAACAAATTAATTGAGAAGTTGCAATCAATAGGTGTAAAAAGTAACATGCTTAAATGGACAACTCAGTTTATTTCACAAAGATTTTGTGCCACAAAATATAATACATACATTTCCAAATATAAACAAACACACCAAGGACTTCCACAAGGTGCTGTTCTGAGCACAACACTCTTTAACATATATATAAATGACCTTCCATCAATAATAAAAACTTTAGAAACCAAAATTGCTTTATTTGCTGACGATGTAGTCATTTGGACTTCAGGCTCTCCAAAAAAACCCGAATTAATTAAAGACAGAATAGAAACAGCCCTAAACAAAGTACATGAATGGAGCTCCAAAAACCTCATGACTATCAATGTGGAAAAAACAAATTATGAATTATTTACACTAAAATACAAACCAGTTAATATTAACATAAATTATAATGGTAAACCACTCAAAGCAGTTGATGATGCCAAATACTTAGGCATCACTTTCGACAGAAAGCTAACTTGGAAAAAACATATAACAAACATCTCAGAAAAGGTTGAAAAGAAACTGCAAATCCTGAAAAGGTTAGCTGGTGCTAAATGGGGCTGCTCAAGGAGAGTCCTTAACACAACATACAAAATGTACGTTAAACCAAACCTCTTGTACTGTTCTGAAGCTTTAATAACAGCAGCAAATGCTAACATCAATAAACTTGAACAAATACAAAATCAGGCTCTTCGCCTAATCACTGGAGCAGTTAAATCCACACCTATTGATGCCATGCTTGCCTTAACACGGACCCCATCAATAACAACAAAAATAGAAGAACAAGCATTGCTCCAACACGAGAAAATGTTACGACTGCCAAACTCTAAATGGACAGAAGAGAACCTCCCCCCTTCAATCCTTAAAACTCATAATAGTTTCCTAGAAAAGGTAACACAGATTAAATCCAAATTGAACATTCCTAACACCAGAGAAAATCTACTTATAAGAGAAAATCCATTGGAATTATTGCAACCTACCTTCAATTTGGAATTAATAGAGAAAATAAGTAAATCAGACACACCAAAAGAAATACAAAAACTTCTAGCTCTGGAAACAATCAATACTAGGTATTCCACAGAAGAATGGCTGCACATATTAACTGATGGATCCTCCAAGGAAAACCTTACTGGAGCTGGAGTTATGTGTTCACATTTTTCCTTTTATCATTCTGTTGGCAGAGACACAACAAATTATGATGGAGAAATAGAGGCTATATATATTGCTCTCCGACAATTATTAAATCTTCCCTTAAATAAATTTAACAAGGCAGTAATTCTTTCAGATTCTAAAGCTGCAATTCAGGGAATATGTTCAAATACTACAAAGAAGTCAACAAAAATTAGAGAATGCTACAAAATGTTAACACAACTCCAAAAAGTTAATAAGACTGTTCAGCTCCAATGGATTCCAGCACACTGTGGAGTCATGGGGAATGAAGCTGCAGACTCACTTGCAAAGAAAGGCACAACGATAAAACAAAAGTCTAAATTCAATTTCTCATATTCCTCAATAAAACGCTTGATCGTTAAAAAATTTTCTCATTCATACCTACAAGAAATAGAAACAAATGCCAAAGATAAAAAATGGATTACACTACTTTCCAACCCAGATATAATCCCCCAGAGACCAAGGAAAACAGCGGTTGCAGCCTTCCGACTATTGACAAATCACGACTGCTTAGCAAGTCATCTCTACAGAATAGGTATCTCAGCCTCACCAATATGTGTCCTGTGTAACGATCCAGCAGAAATGAACGAAGACCACTTGAAGACCTGTGAAGCATTAAGATCAGAAGAAACTACAGTTCAAAAGTATTGGAAAGCACGAATGCTAATGGCTTCATTGCCAGATGCAAGGCACTAGAAAACAACAACTATTGTTTTAATTTTGATGTAAAGCGTAATTTTTATTTAGCACAAATTAATAGTTATCTGCAATAAATATGGCAAGAGAATAATGAATTAATATTGTATGATGCAAATTTCCAACATGCGGCCCCCTGAAAAAATGTCCATGAAAGGAGCATTGAATATGAATTTCTTTTTTGGCTGATTACCCTCCCTGTACTGAGAGGTGACACCCCTAGGACTTACAAGCCTGTTGGGGAACAGACAAGCCTATGTATCAGACAGAGTGAAGTGGTCATTATGAAAGTGAGGAGGAGGATGATATGAAATGCAGGCAAAATGGATGATTGGAAAGGTAACGATGGAGCAGTTGGTGGAAGGAGTGGTGGGGGAAACCAGAGGACCTGGAGAAAACCTGCCCAGATGCCGCTTTATCTTCTAGAATACCACATGCAGGGTCCTGTGATTGAACCCGGGCCACCTTGGTGATGGGCCAACAGTCTAACTGCTCAGACATGGCACTGCCTACAAAATATCATGTGTATTGAAAACAAAATTCCATAAAAACCAATTTTATATTTTCATTACTTCCACCAATCCATCTAATGAGTTGGACTGCACAATATGTGCTTGCTAAGAACACAGTGTGTTGGTCAGTTATGGCACAATGTAGAAAACATGTCTGCTGTGCAAAAGATCTCGTGTTGCACTCACATGACTTTCTCTACTCTTGTACAAACTATTCTTATGAACTTATTCTTTTATCCATATCATGTTAATAGAGAAACATGTGTACAAATTATCTTATTGCTAATTATATATTATTACTAGTTTTCTTGTAGGTACAAGAAGAATATGGGAATACAGTAGACTTTAAGTCATAGTTTTAAGGGCTGATCCCTATTTGAAGACTTTCAAATTCCATTTGCTAGCCCATAGCGCAGTTGGAAGAACACCTGCCTGCTGTGCAAGGGGTCCCGGGTTCGATACCTAGCAGGGGCATGGGAATTTTTCTCCAGCCAGGATTATAACTCATCCTTCCCTGAGTCTGGAAATATAATTGTGGCACTGTGGCTGAGTGGTTAGACCGCTCACCTGACACCTAGACGGGACTCGCATGTGGTATACGTGTTGGATGAAGCAGTGTTTGGGTGGGATTTATCTGGGTTCTCCGGTTTCCCCTGCCATTCATTCCACCAATTCCTCCATTATCACCTTTCCAATCATCCATTTTGCCTGCATTTCATATCATCCTCTTCCTCACTGTCATACCTGATGCTTGGCTGACCACCTGCTTCCAGGTGTTCACTCTGTCTGGTCCAGAGGTCCCTCTGCTCCCCAACAGACGTCTGACTCTAGACACTGACTTGTAAGTCCAACATAAGGGGAGGGTAATCACTTCCTCACTCTCATACTTGCAGGTGTTCACTCTGGTCCAGAGGTCCCTCTGCTCCCCAACAGACGTCTGACTCTAGACACAGTCTTGCAAGTCCTACATAAGGGGAGGGTAATCACTTCCTCACTCTCATACTTGCAGGTGTTCACTCTGTCTGGTACATAGGTTCCTGTGTTCCCTGACAGGCGTCTGACTCTAGACACTGTCTTGTAAGTCCTACATAAGGGGAGGGTAATCACTTCCTCACTCTCATACTTGCAGGTGTTCACTATGTCTGGTACATAGGTTCCTGTGTTCCCTGACAGACGTCTGACTCTAGACACTGACTTGTAAGTCCTACATAAGGGGAGGGTAATCACTTGCTCACTCTCATACTTGCAGGTGCTCACTCTGTCTGGTACATAGGTTCCTGTGTTCCCTGACAGACGTCTGACTCTAGACACTGTCTTGTAAGTCCTACATAAGGGGAGGGTAATCACTTCCTCACTCTCATACTTGCAGGTGTTCACTCTGTCTGGTCCAGAGGTCCCTCTGCTCCCCAACAGACGTCTGACTCTAGACACTGTCTTGTAAGTCCTACATAAGGGGAGGGTAATCACTTCTTCACTCTCATACTTGCAGGTGTTCACTCTGTCTGGTACATAGGTTCCTGTGTTCCCTGACAGATGTCTGACTCTAGACACTGACTTGTAAGTCCTACATAAGGGGAGGGTATTCACTTCCTCACTCTCATACTTGCAGGTGTTCACTCTGTCTGGTACATAGGTTCCTGTGTTCCCTGACAGACGTCTGACTCTAGACACTGACTTGTAAGTCCTACATAAGGGGAGGGTAATCACTTCCTCACTCTCATACTTGCAGGTGTTCACTCTGTCTGGTACATAGGTTCCTGTGTTCCCTGACAGACGTCTGACTCTAGACACTGTCTTGTAAGTCCTACATAAGGGGAGGGTAATCACTTCCTCACTCTCATACTTGCAGGTGTTCACTCTGTCTGGTACATAGGTTCCTGTGTTCCCTGACAGACGTCTGACTCTAGACACTGTCTTGTAAGTCCTACATAAGGGGAGGGTAATCACTTCCTCACTCTCATACTTGCAGGTGTTCACTCTGTCTGGTACATAGGTTCCTGTGTTCCCTAACAGACGTCTGACTATAGACACTGACTTGTAAGTCCTACATAAGGGGAGGGTAATCACTTCCTCACTCTCATACTTGCAGGTGTTCACTCTGTCTGGTACATAGGTTCCTGTGTTCCCTGACAGACGTCTGACTCTAGACACTGTCTTGTAAGTCCTACATAAGGGGAGGGTAATCACTTCCTCACTCTCATACTTGCAGGTGTTCACTCTGTCTGGTACATAGGTTCCTGTGTTCCCTGACAGACGTCTGACTCTAGACACTGTCTTGTAAGTCCTACATAAGGGGAGGGTAATCACTTCCTCACTCTCATACTTGCAGGTGTTCACTCTGTCTGGTACATAGGTTCCTGTGTTCCCTGACAGACGTCTGACTCTAGACACTCTTGTAAGTCCTACATAAGGGGAGGGTAATCACTTCCTCACTCTCATACTTGCAGGTGTTCGCTCTGTCTGGTACATAGGTTCCTGTGTTCCCTGACAGACGTCTGACTCTAGACACTGTCTTGTAAGTCCTACATAAGGGGAGGGTAATCACTTCCTCACTCTCATACTTGCAGGTGTTCACTCTGTCTGGTACATAGGTTCCTGTGTTCCCTGACAGACGTCTGACTCTAGACACAGTCTTGCAAGTCCTACATAAGGGGAGTGTAATCACTTCCTCACTCTCATACTTGCAGGTGTTCACTGTCTGGTACATAGGTTCCTGTGTTCCCTGACAGACGTCTGACTCTAGACACTGACTTGTAAGTCCTACATAAGGGGAGGGTAATCACTTCCTCACTCTCATACTTGCAGGTGTTCACTCTGTCTGGTACATAGGTTCCTGTGTTCCCTGACAGACGTCTGACTCTAGACACTGTCTTGTAAGTGCTACATAAGGGGAGGGTAATCACTTCCTCACTCCCATACTTGCAGGTGTTCACTCTGTCTGGTACATAGGTTCCTGTGTTCCCTGACAGACGTCTGACTCTAGACACTGTCTTGTAAGTGCTACATAAGGGGAGGGTAATCACTTCCTCACTCTCATACTTGCAGGTGTTCACTCTGTCTGGTACATAGGTTCCTGTGTTCCCTGACAGACGTCTGACTCTAGACACTGACTTGTAAGTCCTACATAAGGGGAGGGTAATCACTTCCTCACTCCCATACTTGCAGGTGTTCACTCTGTGTGGTACATAGGTTCCTGTGTTCTCTGACAGACGTCTGACTCTAGACACTGTCTTGTAAGTGCTACATAAGGGGAGGGTAATCACTTCCTCACTCCCATACTTGCAGGTGTTCACTCTGTGTGGTACATAGGTTCCTGTGTTCTCTGACAGACGTCTGACTCTAGACACTGTCTTGTAAGTCCTACATAAGGGGAGGGTAATCACTTCCTCACTCTCATACTTGCAGGTGTTCACTCTGTCTGGTACATAGGTTCCTGTGTTCCCTGACAGACGTCTGACTCTAGACACTGTCTTGTAGGTCCTACATAAGGGGAGGGTAATCACTTCCTCACTCTCACACTTGCAGGTGTTCACTCTGTGTGGTACATAGGTTCCTGTGTTCTCTGACAGACGTCTGACTCTAGACACTGTCTTGTAGGTCCTACATAAGGGGAGGGTAATCACTTCCTCACTCTCATACTTGCAGGTGTTCACTCTGTCTGGTACATAGGTTCCTGTGTTCCCTGACAGACGTCGGACTCTAGACACTGTCTTGTAAGTCCTACATAAGGGGAGGGTAATCAGGGAAAGGAGAAATACCATTCTGTTTGTATGGCCAAGAGTTGAAAGAATGAATAATAACCTCCTGTTTGAGAAAAGTATCAATACTGGAAAATTCAAACAAATCACAAGGAATATCTTGGAAGTCATTTGCTCTACGAAAAAAATTGTGTTTGACACAAATTGTGTTTTAACCAGATCTACAATTTTTGTGTAGTAAGATTGTCTATCTCTACAAAAGTCATTCAGAATGAAGAGGACCTCTGAGATTGTTCCCAGAAGATTCAGGCTATACATTTCATTTGTCATGAAAATATCTTAAACATGAGGCATTTTAATCAGAATCATTTGAGCCATTTTATAGAAAGACAAATTTTCAAAAAATGTTCCATGTAAAGAGTAATCTGTTGGGGTGGTCTCCATGTGATCTCCATGTCGCATACTTGGAAGATTTTGAACCTAATTCCAAGTTTGGTATTTAAGTGAGTTTTCATTTTTGCATTACGGTGTTCACAGGCACACAAATCTTTTCCTAAATATCCTTTTTTTCTTTTACTTTCTTTACTAGTAAGTAGAGGAAGTATTGTATTCCACGCAAAAATTCAATGTTGAGATTTCACCGGAAACATATGTTTTGAGACCCCCTGAATCCAAAAAAAGCATATTTAGAAAAAGGTCTGTGTGTGTGTGTCTGTGTCTGTGTGTCAGTCTGTGGACAGCATAACTCAAAAACGAAAAGTAGGTTAAAAACCAAAGTTGGTATTTAAGTTTAACATCTTTTATGGATGCGACACACAGACATTGAACAAAGTTTCTATATAGCCATGTAGTCCTGTTTATTCTGGATTACTTTTGCATAACTGGTAAACCACAAAATATAGACTAAATCTTATTATGCAAAAAATGTAGATCTTGTTAAAACACACAATTTATGTCCAAGTAATTTTTTTTTTGTAGAGTGAGTCACTTTGGAGATATTCCTTGTTATTTGTGGGAGTTTTGGAAAACAAATTTTTGTCAAATGGAACATTGTTATTCATTTTTTTATGTTAGCCATGCAACCATGCTTTGAAAGCTTTTAAAGATTTGACTATCGCTCAAAGCCTACTGTATTCCCATATTCCCCTTGTACCTACAAGAAAATAAACAATAAGATAACTTCTGAAAATGTTTATCTCAACTAACGTGAAGAAGATATAGGAATAAGAATTTGTAAGAATGGTTAGTACAAGAGTAGAGAAAGGCATGTGAGTGCAACACATCAGATTTTTTTTAAACAAGAAGTTTACATCATGTTGTTGGACCCATGAATCAGACTGTTTTCTTTTGCATTATGAAGCATACTTTACTTGCAGCTGACTCCCCCAGAATATGTCAACAAAGAGTGGGCATGTGCATAAACATTACCTAAGTACTTTCAGAAACAAATGTGAATCATGGATATCGCAAAAGGGGGGGTGGGGGTAGCTCCCCCTTTGAAATTAATGAGTTTAATGTGTAATCAATTATTAGAATATTGTTTTACGGTTGATGCAAAGGACAATTTTTCCTCAGGATAGTTGTACAAAAGAGATACTTGATTGTTTCATACAGCCTGTGTTACAAACGAGCTTGCTAGCGATGTTATTTACATTTTTAATGTAAATAAGGAATTCATTATTTTCAATTAGTAGCTATATAGCTTTACTAATTATTTCCATCAACAATAGTTCTGTTTCAACAGTTATGAGTGCTTATTTTATTGTCATTAACAGTGGTCCACATTGCAACAATGGTTACAAGAATATAAGATTCTTATTTTTGTACAAATTTTTACAGTTCAAGTCCATGAGAATTCTTGTCATCAGAGATTGAAAACACAAAACCTATAATATAATAAAACTAAACCTCTAGCACAACAGCCCATGAAGGACCATGGCTTGCTACCCAGCCACTGTGTCCCCCACCTCTGCCCACTACAGGCATCATTGGTGGGTTGCAGTACTGGAGGATGGGATGTGATCAGCACCCTGAGCTCTTCCGGCCAGTTATGCAGCCTTTGCAACCTGGGGCCGCTACTTCTCCATCAAGTAGCTCCTCAATTGTTCCCCCAGTACCTAACGAGGCTGAATGCACCCCGTGCCCCTTATAATATAATGTAATCAAATCAATATGTATTTAACACACAAATTAATATGGTTATCCACAACAAATACTATAACTGTTCTTTTACAGTTTTTGATAACAGAATAATGAATTAATATTGTATGATCACAAAATTCCAACCAAGGGGTGGGGGCCCTTGACAAAAATCTTCTATCGCCCATGATGTGAGTAAAGAGAAAATTAATAATGACCCTACATCCTGGGTTACCAATAAGTTATCTGCTGCCATTAAATCTAGTACAAATAGTTGTAAAAGAAAACAAAGAACTATTGTATTAAAAATGGCCTTAAATATTGATGAATATTAGTTACTTATAAGTATATTATTAAATTTTATTTGTATAATTTGCGATGGTATACTGGTCTGTGTCCAAGCAAACTGAAGAAGAGGATCTTGTGGTTTGTGATGGGAGGTGGAAATTCCACTCATGCCATTGTTTGAATGGGAGTGGGAAAGCCATGCTAAGGATAGTACTGTGGTTTGACAACATCCTGTTTTATCTTTTCACATCCTTTATTAGTCTTTAAATGAGGTGATGTGCAGCATTCTGCTTCTCGGCTGTAGAGCTAAGGTGTACTCATTTTTCTGCAGGTAATGTTACATTCAATACTTATACTACATGTTTGTTTTGCCAAAGCAGTATTTCAATTTTTAATTTTTGTGTGTTCTGTATTGCTTCTATTTACTTCAACAAGGTGCTCCTGTTTGCTCAGCAAACAATGTAACAATCTGTAACAATCATCTTGGCAATTTATGTGTAATTACAATACCTACACATCAGTCGTAGACTAACAGGGCGAAATGTTCTATTTTTAAAGCACTTCAGTTAATATCAGAGATTACTCTTCTCTGTATTGTGCAACAATATTAGTTATAACTATGAAAAGTGTCTTTGCTGTTATTTTCTGAGTATTTTTCTTTGGTATGTTGCACGATTCCTGTGAATTACCTCTGCTTTTTCCCACATTTGTTTTACATGAAATTCATGTTTAATCCTAATTGCATCACTAAAACTTAGTTAAATGCTGAAAATCAGAGTTTGTAATTGGACATCTTTTATACTTGCTTAGCTTCCTCTTTTGTTAGGCAGAAATATTCACTGAACAATTCAATTCAATTCTTTATTGCTCATAAAACTTGTAATACAAGTATGGAGCATTGTCAAATGCTAATACATGAATAAAAAGTACATTATAGGCACATAATTACAATTATGGTTAGTAAAAATAATCTATATATCATAATACAAACATGGAATATTAAATATACAAAAATTCATTAACAGCACATATAGATTAATTTAACATCTCTTCTAGCCTGTATGGACACTTTTCAATTAGGTAATTCTTTAACACTTTAGCAAAGGAGTTTTTTTTCTTGAGTGCTCTTTTATACTTTTTGGTAGGGCATTATATAATATCATTCCCATTACAATCGGATCCTTTTTGGTTGAAGCCTTATTTAAGTACATTCTATGGTAATTTTCATTCCCTCTCGTGTTATATGTATGAATATCTGTGTTTTTAGTAAGGATTTGTTCTGAGTCAGTATAATTATTTTGTATACATACATAGCAACAATTGTCAATATTTTATTCTTTTTGAAGAGTAACTTACAAGTGTCTGTAGTCTTTAGTTGAAAAATATGACGTATGCATCTCTTCTGTAGCAATAGTATCCTGTTTAATTTTGTTACCCCACACCCTCCCCAAATTTCAATACCATATTCCAAGTGCACGTATATTATTCCGTAATGTACAGCTTTGAGCTCTTCTACATTTAGGTAATTAGCAAAGTATTTTAGTATGTATATGTTTTTTTGAGATTTTTCTACATACTTCATTTACATGCATTTCGTATGTTAAATGTTCGTCAAGATATATTCCTAAAAAATTTTTATTAGATACCTGTTCTACTTTAGTATTTTCAAGTCTTACATTTATGTGGTTTAGTTCCTCCTGACTTTTTCGCTGATACTGAAAATGTCCAGTTTTGTTTTTTTGATGTTTAATTTAAGAGAGTTATCTTTAAGATAATTTGAAATTTGCAGCAAATTTTGAGAAATTTTGTTTTCTAGTTGTAACAAGTTTTTCCTATACAAACGAGTGAAGTACCGTAAGCACACGATATGAGTTTCATATCGGTTGATTCCCCCAAATCATTTAGAAAATAAAGAGCAGTGGCCCTAAAACGGATCCTTGAGGTACTCCAGATTTTACGTTTTGAATGTCAGATTGAACAGATTTGAAATGGTTTCCATACTGCCAATTTAGTTCACAACATTGTTTACGATTTACTAGATAAGACTGTAATATTTTATTTATTATCCCCCTTATCCCATAATTTTCTAGTTTTGTTAACAGCGTTTATGTGACAGTCAAATGCTTTAGACAGATCTAGAAATAACCCTACAGTATTCTCGCCTGTGTCCATATTTGTGAATACTTCATGGATAAATTCTATAGTGGCACTAATACTCGAGTATCCCTTTCTAAATCCATGTTAGGAGTCTGTTATTATGCCATTTGCATTTAGGTAACTTATTCGTTTTTCCAGGACTTTTTCATATAATTTAGCAATGATGAAGTGCTAATAACCTCACTAAAAGTTTTAGACTTACTTGAACATGACAGTTTATCTCTGACATCAGCAGTCTACTAGTTATTGCAGGGTTGTTGTGTAAGTGGTTGACACATAAACTCCAGAGAGAACTTTCTGTTGATAAATTTGCCTTAAGCTCTTATATGAGATAGAGTTAATGTTTCCATTTTATTCATTTGTCACTTTGTGAAGTAGTCCAACAACATGCCTATTTCAAAGCCATGAACTAGGGAAATTACTTAAGCAACTAAACAGATAACAGGTAAAAATGTCTTTCAAAGTAAATCATGCCACACTGTTATATGTAGAGGAAGACATGATGCAGGAAAAGTTATACTTCACCCACCAGCCAATAGCGTGCTCCCTTGTCATGTGGTTTTGTTTATAGCTGCTTTGAACCTACAGTGAAACTACATTCTTGTTGTTGTTGTTTTGGTGTGTGTAATAAGATCTTATAATTCTTGTAAATGTTTAGCTTCCTGATTTTTGCGATGAATACCTGTAATTAACATTTTTTGTGATTAATTTTATTTCATTTATTACTCTTTAGGAGTTTAAGTATTATTGTTTAGCCTTGTAAAATTCAGACAAATGTAGTTTTCTGAGAATACTAGCAGGATTACATGTGTCTAGCTGTATTTCTAAACAAGTGTCTCACTTTTACAGAAATGGCTCGACCAGCGAGACCTGCAGATCTGCTGTATCTGTTTGATCGCCCTAATGAACCAGTTTTCACTCCAAAGGGTGATGACAACAATGTAGTATTTGAAATGCCACCAGACCTCTTGGTAATATGCTTGTATTATTAATATACATTAAGTTACGGCAGGAATATAACAAAATGTAAACTTATTTTTCTGAACTTCATTTACATATATTTAGAGATGTACTGAGCATAAATCTCAGCATAAAATACCAGTGCTTAAATTTGCTAAAGAGAGAGGTATTATCCCAGTACTTTCTGTGCTATGTGAGCTAACATTAAAAAGGGGAGCAAATGTTAATTATTATTAATCATTGCATTATAGAATAACCTTTAGGTAGCAGTGAAATCATTCACAGCAACTTAATTCTACTTTTTACTTAATAATCATGTATTTAAGGCACAAAATCCACCCCTGTGTATTTCAAATGCAGATTCTAAAGCATACTATTGAGAAACATAGCAAGTCTTTTTTACCTGTTTTGAATGTTTTTGTGTTGCAAACTATCAAAAAAATTTAAAACATGTAAACAATTGACTTCAAAATGACTAAAAAATTAAAAAGGAACTGAAGTCTTAGATATTAGAGTACAAACATAGATTCAGGATGGGTTGTTAACATGTCTTTGGCTTTTTCTGATTATTGTTACCACAGAGAAAGTATGTGAAACAAAAGCCGAATACATTTTACTACAAGTATGTCATGAAAAACCTCAAGTTAAATTTTGTGTCAACTATACTTTATACAGTGTTTCTATCATTGCCAATTTGAATAAAAAAGAGTATATTATTAAAGAATTTGAGAATTTGTAGGTTAAGAGGGAATCAGAATGTTATCAGTTAATAATGATGGTGATGATGATCATCATCATCAATAGATTTGTTTAGAAATTTATGACATCAAAATAGATTAAAATAACAAGAAAAAACAAAGAGAAAAATAGACAAAATTAACTTAAAAAAAAATTATAATGCATTTATACTTGTACATACACAATTTTTATATATATATATATTCTAAAGGAATGTTATTAATTTTATTTTAAATTTGGATCTATTTACTTTAATGAACAAAATTGAACCTTGAATATTTATACTTTTTCCTTATATTCTTTTACTAAAACCTCTTTAAAAAAATGTGTTTTATGTCTGATATAATTATGGTGGATATTATTGCCTTTTCTTAACTATTTTCTGCTGCAGATGTAATTAATTGCCTTATAGTGAATATGTCAGTGCTGATGAGTGCAAGTTTGCATGTCTTGTCTCAGTGGCTTTAAATTTATAAACTATTCTTTAACGTTTCTGTTGCATATGTAAAGAGTTTTCCAGGGAATACCACATATTTCAATACCATAAATTAAATGTGGATAGATTACTCCACAATAAGTTTTTTTTTTTTGCATAAACTCAAATGATTAAAAGGTATCAGAGGCTGGGTAGTTGTGTGAACTTCATAATCATTGTAAATGTTTCTATATGTTGTATTAAGGGCAAGTGGGACAATCAATCTTTGCAATGTTAAAATATGTTCATGTTCCTTGTTCTATAAAACTAACAATTTCATTATGAAAGTGAGATAAAAATAGATTGATAGTTTTTATACTTTGTCTCATTTTCTTCAGAGGCATTAGAAGTTTCATATATAATAAAAAATAATAACAATTAATTTTTTTTCAAATGTTGAATGGGTGATATAGCTGAAGTAGAAAAATGAGATAATATTAACCAGCTACATACAATACTACAACTGGTAAAAACGTTGTCCTTAGCTTCTGAGAAGATGACCAGGCATTAGGGCACTAAGGTATTGTTTATCTTTGATTGAATGTTTCCACAAGTTATAATTTTCAATTTACATATTATTGAGTCAATTTTGACATTACATTGTTGCTAACTGAGAATGGGAGTGAAAGCTCTTGAAACGTGTTTTCCTTTTTTTTAAACAAGTGTTTAGTGATGTGGTGTCAAAACCGACTCGTTAATGCACATTACTGTCACAAAGTCCAAAACACGGCATAAGCTGTAATTTAAATATAATTTTCAATATTCCTGTTCATATTTCTCAGAAGCCATCTATGCCTAGAAAGATGACATTGTTACCACTTGTAATATTTTAAGTGGCTGGTTAATATTATCCCATTTCTCTAAGTCTCTAACCCAAATATTTTTAACTTCAGGTATAGAACTCATTGAATATTTGAAAAAAAATTACTTATCGTTATTATTTTTATATATGCAAGACTACTAGTAGTCTCTGAACAAAATAAGAAAAAATATAGAAAATATCAATCTATTTTTATACCAATTTTCATCATTATAACATTGTTAGTTTCACAGAAAAAGGAACAGGAATGTCACTTATTTTAACATAGTGAAGATAGATGTTACCACCTACCCTTAATATTCTTTGAAAAAACCAAAATGATATAGACATACTACTACAAAAACACGGCAGATAGACTTCAAAATTTTGCAGGTTAAAGGGAAATGTTTATTATTATTATTTTTGTGAGTTCAGATTTTAAAAGTTTATGTCAAAATTGTATAGGTACTGTTATAAAAAAGCTTTGTAATTAAATAGCATATATGTTTTAAATGAGAAATTCTATTATCTTTGAGCATGACTTTTAGAAGTTAAATAGCCATGATAAGTTTAGCATTTTGAAGATAAGATACATTGAGTTTGTGTTCATAGCTTTATCAAAATGAGTAGTTTAAAAACTGTATCTAGCTGCATATGAAGAAACTATAGGAAATTCAATATTACTAAGAAGTAAAATATATCATAAGGAAAACGAAAACATGATTCTTAACAGTTTGGATAAATAAATATTTATACATAGGGAACATTTTAATCCATGTTTTCAAATGTGAATAGTAGTGATGTTACATTAATATGGCAGGAACAAATGAATATGGAGAAGTATTTTTGATGTGTTGTTATACTTGAATTAACGTAACTTCTGTATTCTGACAGTTTCTTTGCCACACGTTATGCACGGGGTAGAGGAGGGGCAGAGTGATCTGTTGTCATGACAACTAGGTTTAGCCAATAGATTTCATGACTACGCAAACCTGCCACAAAGTCTATCAGCTACTTCAGGATTAAATCTGGTTGTCATGACAATAGATCCCTCTGCCCCTCCCCTAACATGTGCGTAATGCATGCTGAGCGAACTTCAGAATACACAAGTTAAGTTAATTCAAGTATAAACTGTGCTGTTTGCAATTTTTATTGATATGAAAGGAAAATGAACAACAAATGTGCTTTTGTGTTTTCCAGGAGGATCGTTTTCAATCAGAGGGGGTGGAGCTGGTGAATAGATTTGCTGGTGGAGCAGAACGTGTGCAGATCAGACAGATTGCTCTACCTGATTTGTCTCTTCCACAGAAATTGCCTAAAGATGCAAATTTTTCCCTTTTTATACCATTCCATCGCACAATGGCTTCCAGGCTCATTGACATATTCATGGGTAAGTCATTTTTACATATGAATGATACTCAATGAGAAACTGAAGCTGTTAATGGTGAAGCAACACAAAGGTTAAATATAATAATTATTAGTGTTTACATCACAAAGATTTTATGCATTAATCAGAATGCAGGATGTTCAAGCTTAGTGGAGCATGTTATTCATGGATATAACCATGCCAAGAGCCACATTTAAGGTTGATCTACAGTAATCAAGAATGGAAACCAATTTAAAAATAATAAAGTTTATATACATGTATTATGTGAACATTCACAATAAACGGGAGACTTTCTTGAGTCACAGGGAAGAAGATTTAGTAACACCTTAATCTTCCTAGTCCTGGGCACAGCATACATACACATATTAGATCCATATTGTGCATCTGAGAATTTACACAGTAGACGACATTGAGCTGGCTGCAACAGGAAGCACCCTCTGGTTGTGAGCAGGCAAAATGGAAGTAGAAACCCTCAGATACAATCAGCATTGGTTCTTCTAGTGATAACATTACTTGTAGTTTGTTTATATGCATCTCAAAACAAGCTAATGTCTCAAAAACAATAAAAGCACAAACCAGTAGAAATTAATAAAGAACAATAAATACTTGTAATATATCTTATATATTTAAATGAGCAATTCTTGTATATTATAAATATACTCTGCGCAACTTGGAAACAGCTCTAATGATTTTGATCAAATTTTGTATTCAGATAGGGATTTGCTTTGTAAGTTTATCTATATAGGTGTAATTCCTGAAAAAACGTGATTTTATGCATAACAGTCACAATTACTCTAAACTTTTTTTGGCTATAATTTCTCTGTTAATGGGCCAATTTCAACAAACAGGCCAGGATATTAAAGGCCTCATCAAGAGCTTTCAGAAAACCTAAAGAAAGTTGACTTAGCTATCTTAGTCTATGCGTAACAGTCACTATTACTCTAAACCTTATTTTGGCCATAATTTCTCTGTTAATCGATTTCAGCAAATGAGTTAGCATTTTAAAGTCCTCTTCTAGGGCTATCAGAATACAGTAAGAAAGTTGATCTAGCTATATTAGTTTATGTGTTACAGCTCGTTCTGTCTATATGTTTGAAATAGAAATACAACGGATTACATTTTATGGCTGAAATGATAGTGCTTATGAAATATTTATATGTATCTCTATATCCCTTGTATCTCGGAAATGACTCAACAATTGCGACAAAAATTTTTATTTAGTTAACATTTTGCTTTTCAAGTTTATCTCAATAAGTATCTTCTCCCAAAAAACAAGATTTCACAAAAAGGGGAAAAAACACAGAGCGAAGCTCAGTCGTCCATGAACAATACTACCACTAGAGGATCAGAAATAGTAATAAATCTACATTTGGAAAATATTTACTCTGTTGAATTTTGAGGTTAGTAAACCTGATTATGTTAGATGAATTGGAAGAGGTGAAAAAATCTGATGTTCAGTTGTAAAGAAATGATGCCTTATTGCACAAAATCAATTTTTCACTTTACTACATATATGATTATCGCTATGCATTTGTAGTTCTGGTTTCCATGGTCCAGTTATTATGAACCGGCCTTTACTGGGATCTCAGAATTTATATTTCCTATGGTGCCACAAAGTGTTATATCTAGTTTAAATGAAACTTGCCAGTTAGTCTTTAAATAATGCATCTTGGATGTGAGAAATTGTTAAATTGAGAAAAAAAGGTTGAAAGTTTGTACGTAGCATTTTCACACTCACTTATTTAGACCATAAATATATAGAAGCATGTCATTAAAAGTGGACATGTACTACATAAATATGATTGGTATTAATATGCAAATTGAGCTTCCTATATACTTAATTATTAGCATTTTGACTATACATTCTTGCTGCACACATCTTAAATATTAAAAATTCTTAGATATCATAAAATTAATGTTTTTGTCAATTTTGACTCTGTCTTATGTTAACAATGAATATCACATTATTTTAAGTTGATGTTTACATATGTTTATTTTATTTTAGGAATGCGCACAACAGATGACTTCATAACTGTGACTGCATACTGCAGAGATCGCATCAACCCCTATCTTCTGAACTATGCATTATCAGTGGCCATTCTTCATCGACCAGACACTCGCAATTTGGAAGTGCCCCCACTCTTTGAAAATTTTCCTGACAAGTTCATGGATGGGAGTGTCTTCAATAAAGCCAGGCGAGAATCTGAGGTCTTCAACGCTGGTTCTAGAGTGAGTATATTCTTGGCTTTTGTTAAATTTATACATTGATAACTCAGCTCTGTAACAGAGTGGTCATTATAATGGAAACTTTAAGTTCTCAGGCCAATACTGCACTAGACGTCATTACCATAGGCAAACTAAACTAAATAGCAAATTATAACACCGGTAACATATGAACAAATGAAATTTATTTATTAAATCTGATGTGTTGCACTCACATGACTTTCTCTACTCTTGAACAAACTATTCTTAAAAACTCTTATTCCTCTATCTACTTCATATTAGTTGAGATAAAAATTTACAGAAATTATCTTATTAATTTTCTGAAGATGCAAGGGGGATATGGGAATACAGTAGGTTTTAAGTGATAGATATTTTAAGAGCTTGTTGTTATGTGACGGCTTTGAAATTCTATTCTTTTAGCATGACAAGAGATAAAAAAATCAATAACAACTTTCTATTTTAGAAAAGTGTAAGTATTTTAAAATGCGAACCAATAACATTGAATATCTTGGAAATGGTAATCCCACAAAAAAAATGTGTGTCATATAAATTATGTGCTTTTACGAGAGGTACATCTTTTGTGCAGTAAGATTCTGTCCATCTCTTATGTTCTAGCAGTTGTGTAAAAGTCTGATGCTCCACCCAATTGTTCTGTAACTGGTTAGTTCCTCTTCATATCATGGCTGAGTAATACTTTCATAATGTGTAATGTAATATAATTTATTGTGCCAGTTTATCAATTTTACATTGACTTTGGACATGTCAGTTATACAGTTATAAATAAAAATTACAAATCCATACAGATAGTACATTTACAGTTCATTTAAATCATACAAGGCTTTGCCTATTAAGTATTCTTTTAGCTTACATTTAAAGTCTTTTTGAGCTGACAACAGATTTTAATTGTGTTGGTAATTTGCTGAACATTTTTATTCCTCTTATGCCAACGTCTTTCTCTGTGATGCCCTTATTAACATTTTGTCTGTGGAAATCAGAGTTGTTTCGTGTGTTATGGTCATGTATTTAATTATTTCTTGTTGAGTTTTGCTTATCTATTACATGTAATATAGTCCTATAAATATACAGAGTAAAAACGGTGAATATTTTTTTATTGATAAATGTATCCCTGTATGATTCTCTTGGTTTTAATTTGTACATAAGTCTGATGCATCTCTTTTGAAGAATAAATATTCTTTCCAAGTGTGTTTTTGCAGAACAGCCCCAAATTTCTATCCCATACGTCATGTGGGAATATATGCAGCCAAAATAAATAAGTTTCAAGATATATATAGATATATATATATCCCTTTTGAGGGTCAACAACTACCAGAAACAAAGGAAGCAAAGTATTTAGGAGTTACATTTGATACCAAACTTACATGGATCAAAGAAATAGAATATGTAATACAAAGAGCAGAGAGGCGCCTTTCACTGTTAAAACGTCTAACAGGAATGAAGTGGGGGTGTTCCAGAGCAACTCTTACCACAACATACAATGTATATATAAAGCCATTATTTACTTACTGCAGTGAAGTTCTTATAACAGCAAGTACAAAAAATTTTCAAATCTTTAAAAACCAAAGTCTGAGACTAATTACAGGTGCTATCAAATCCACACCAATATCAGCTATGGAAATACTAACCAATATCCCATTGAATATGAAATAGAAAAAGCAGCTCTTACACAACACGAAAAGTTGATCAGACTCCCATTCAATACATGGCACAAGAGAAATTTTACACATACACTAAAGACTCAGGAGAGCTTTCTTTCCAAAATTCAAGACATCAAGAAGAATGTATACCTTCCTAATTCAAAGGAAAACTTCATATCTAAAGTCAATCCGACACAAACATTAGACATCACATATTATTTACACCTGACAGAAGAAGTTAAGAAAAGTGATACTCCAACTAGTGTTCTAAAATTATTGGCATTAGAGACAATTCATACTAGATTTCCAGAACACAATATTTATACTGATGGATCATTGATATCAAACCAAGATGGAGCAGGTGCTGGAGTCACATGTCACCTCTTTTCCTTTTTCAGCAAGCAGTTATTCTCTCAGATTCCAGGGCGGCAATTATAGCAATTACTTCCAAGTTGCCACCAAAAAACCAAACAATTATAGAATCTTCCTTTCATAGAAGTTTGAAAACAGCGTAGTTGTAATTAATTTTTCACTTTTCACTTTTTTTTCACATTTTTTCACATTTCACTTTTGGACAAAAAATCATGACATAAAGCTAGAACCGAAACTTCTCAAACACATAACCGGAAAACAAGAACTGTCCACATGGGAACAAATCTTTATTTAAAAAAATAGAAACAGAGTATTTAATTTCGACATTCCTCAGAGTGACATTTTCAATAAGTTCATTGAACCGTTACCAGAAGAAACATCAGAAGAAGCATCACCATCCGCACCACGAAACACCATGGAAACCCAGTTATTGTCCGGTTGATAATGGAGGAAAGTTAACCTTCGAAATGCGTCCCGGAAAAATATTTTGTGTTATTAATTAAATAAATTATAGAATGTTGGAAAATCCTTATCCATCTAACAGCATTTCAAAAACACCTAGTCTTCCAATGGATACCAGCTCACTGTGGACAGATTGGTAATGAGAAAGCTGATTTTCTTGCAAAAAAGGGTACCAGCAGTGTACAAAAATCTATAGTTAATCTACCATTTTGTGCAGCTAAAAGATTAGTCAACTCTGAATTCAAAACAATTTTTGCAAAATATTACTATGAAAAATCAAAGAATAAAAGATGGGAACTACCAAACATTCAAACAGTAATTCTTGAGTATCCTCAAAAAACAGCAGTTGCAACCTTCAGGTTGATTACAGGACATGATTGTCTGGCAAAACATTTAAACAGAATTGGGATATATTCTTCATCACTCTGTCCTCTATGTGATCTGCAAGAGGAAATGGATCGAGACCACCTTCAAATATGCCCGGCCACTTCTAGTGCCCTTCCCATCCATCAGTGAGAGCAAGAGAATTAATGACTTCATTGTCAGAAATCTACCATTAGCTAACAACAACATATATCTCCATATGTCTGAAAATGCCTTAATAGGAAAACTGATTTGCTGATGGTACTACAAATGTGGTTCATGTGTTCTACCCATTTTAATTGACTGTCTATTACTATGCCTAAAATGTATGTGCCTGCACTTCCTTGATAGTGTTACCCTGTATTTGTAACTTCATATTGGAGATATTTTTATTTGCTGTGTTAAATCACATCATTTTTGTTTTTCCCATATTACATTTAAGGCTGATAGCCTTGTAATTCAAGATCTTGGAAGCAGAGTTGTTCATATTTATGTTCAATTCCTCTGTGTTTTTACGCCTGCAAATGGCTGTTGTATCATCTGCATAGGTGACAACAGATGTACTTAGCGAGTGCACAATGTCATTAACATATACATATAATGAATAATAATGGTCCCAATACTGTCCCTTGGGGTACTCCATACTTACTGATTCCTATTTTTGAGTGTATTTAATTGATGAATTTACCTTTTTTGTGCGAGACTTCTGTTAACTGATTAATTTTTTGCATAGACCTCTAATTCCATAGTTTTACAATTTATTCAATAAAACTTTATGATCGACGCAATCAAAAGCCTTAGACAGAACAAAAAATAGAGCTAAACTTGTAGTTATTTTCCATTTTCTCGGTAACTTCCCGAATAAACTGGCTAAGAGCAGTGGATATAGATCTACCTTTTCTAACACCATGCTGAAAGTTTTGTAATAATTGGTGTTTGTTGAAGTAAGAAATAAATCTTTCTAATAAGACTCTTTCAAAGAGTTTGGCTACCTCAGAAGTTAAGGTTATTGGCCTATAATTATTAACATTTTCTTCATTTCCCTTTTTGAATAACTGCTTTATTTTTCCTAGTTTTAATAATTTTTGAAATGTGGTAACACATTTAGGGCAATTTACACACTTCTCAGTTGAACACATCTAGAGACTTGGCTTGGTCACCTGGTCAGCCTAACAGGAACTTCCTCGGCACTGGGAAGCACACCACTGCAAGAAGAGTGGGGTATACCTGGTCCCTTAAATTCAAGTGAATGGCCCGACGGTGCATAAGCATTGAGTTGTCAATTTGCAATTTTAAATTGTTCATAATGTTGTTGTTGTTGTTTTCTAGTGCCTTGCATCTGGCAATGAAGCCATTAGCATTTGTGCTTTCCAATACTTTTGAACTATAGTTTCTTCTGATCTTAATGCTTCACAGGTCTTCAAGTGGTCTTCGTTCATTTCTGCTGGATCGTTACACAGGACACATATTGTTCATAATGTAGTACTATTGATTTAATTCTTTTCTGTAAGGTCAACCACTGCTTCTTCTTCTTTTAAGTCCTTATGAATAGAAATCGTATACGGATGACAGATCTTGTTCAGGAATATGCAACTCTGCCAGTAAACAGCGTGTTAGGTTTGCATGTACCAAACAAAAACTGAGATGTCATAGCACTAGGTGTGATGTGAGACTGCCTTTGTGGTTTACCAGGAGAAATACGAACTGGTTTGAGAATTTAATGCCATTCTGGCAGTTTGTCACAATAGCTCAGTGGTAGAGCAGCCGCCCGGTAAGCGAAAGGTCTGTGCTTCAAATCCCAGTTGTGGCATTGAATTTGTAAGTTCCAGTTCTACCTCTCAAACTTTGCCCACACACGGCTAGTGTGTTTAGAAACACCAACAGTGAGTTTGTTGGCATAAATAAATAATAATTTATATACAGATTGAGATAAGGCTATCATCTTAAAAAAGAAGTGCAGTCAAAAGTGTATTTACTTCAAAGTACTGAAAAGGCACTTTTACTTTCTCTACTACATATGGTAGGTAGAGAAAGTATTGTATTCCACCCAAAAATTTGATGTCAGGATTTCACCAGAAATATATGTTTTGAGGCCCCCTGAATACAAAAAAGTATTTTTAGAAAAAGGGGTGTGTGTGACACTGTGTCTGTCAGTCTGTGGGCAGCGTAACTCAAAAATGAAAAGTCAATTAAAAACCAAAGTTGGTATCTAGTTTAATATCTTTTAAGGATGTGATAAGAAGATTTTGAAGCAAATTCCTCCACTCCAAACTACCCTTTACAAGGAAAAGTTTTTGAAAATTTTGATTTTCTCTAAAACGGCTCTAACAATTTTGATTAAAATACATATATGTGAGATATTTTTATGACAAATGAAACATATTTTGAATTTTCTGGTTATAGCCTATGTAGTTCTGTTTACTCTTGACGACTTGCCTAACTGATAAACTGTAAGAGATAGACCAAATCTTACTATACAAAAAATGTAGATCTTGCTAAAACACACAATTTATGTCCAAATAATTTTTTTTGTAGAGAGAACCATTTCAGAGATATTCCTTGTTATTTGTGTGAGTTTTGTAATAATTATTCCCAATCCTTCCAAGAGTCTGGAAGTATGAATGTGTATGTGAATTTAACATATAATCCATAAAGATTCGAAATTCACCGTTAAACGAATAACACTATTGCTATAAGTTAATTAGTTCCACAGGAGAAAGTCACTGATATGACCATCAGAGTTAAAGGCGGGATATAAATGAAACAATAAAAGTAAAAAAAAAATCTTTAATCAAATGGAACATTGTTATTCACCTTATGTTAGCTGTGCAAAGAGAATGGCATTTGAAAGCTTTCAAAGATTTGACTATTGCTCAAAGCCTACCGTGTTCCCATATTCCCCTTGTAGCTACAAGGAAATAATAAGATAATTTCTAAAAATGTTTATCTCAACTAACACAAAGAAGATATAGGAATAAGAGTTTGTAAGAATGGTTAGTACAAGAGTAGAGAAAGTCATGTGAGTGCAACACATCAGATTTTTAACATTGTAACTGTATTAAACTAAGTAATTGATTTTATTGGTTTTGTTGAAAGTGATGAAGTAAATTGTTTGTGCAGCTTCCCATAGAGATCCCGAGGGATTACACAGCATCCGATCTTGAGCTTGAGCATCGCTTGGCGTACTTTAGAGAAGATTTGGGAATTAATCTGCATCATTGGCACTGGCATCTGGTGTACCCCTTCTCTGGTGATCGCAGAATTGTCAACAAGGACAGAAGAGGAGAGCTGTTCTACTTCATGCACCAGCAGATGGTAGCAAGGCAAGTAAAAACTCCTTCAGAGAAACACTAACATGAAGAAAGGTACTTCTTGGTTTCATAAGTACAATATCTTAACATTTGCAATATATATGGAACAGTTTTTTTAGTTTTCTTTAGAAAACTATATGTGCTTGAACTGCAAGCTGACAATTTTTTAGCAATCAGCCTCAAGTCAATGCATTGTGATGTGATAGTCTTTAGCCCGATGCCCGTGCATCTGGAAGTGGACAGAACACAGGTGGGAGTTGACATTATTGACAGTATGTAAAAGTTAAATACAAATAAATATTATATACTAAATTCAACTGGGTGCTTGAGTAAATGAACATTCGGTTTCAGAGCTCTTCTGTCATTTACGAGTATATACCAGTATTACATTCAATATTTACAATTGTATTCAATCATTGTGATTTTTGTACCCTTTTCTCTCTAATAATCTTTGCAATATTTATAGTAATTGTCTTTCTTTTCAAAGCCAAACACTACATTTTAATTAAACACACAAGTGTATGTGGACAAAGTTTGAGAGGTAGAATCGGAACTGAAAAATTCAATGCCATATCCAGGATTTGAACCACAAACTTTTCGTTTACCGTGCAGTTGCTTTAACCATTAAGTTACTGTGACAACTTGCCAGAATGTCATTGAATTCTCCAACTGATTCATATCTCTCCCAGTAGACCACAGCAGAAGATCTGTAGTTCAAATTCCAGCTGTGGCACTGAATTTTCAGTTCCGATTATACCTCTCAAACATTGCCCACACACGGCTTTGTGTTTAAAAACACCAGCAGTAAGTTTGTTGGCATAAATAAATAATAATTACCATCTAAAGGTTATTTAATCCCAGGACATAAAGTAAGTCGCCCTTGGGGTAATTGTCTTGATGTGAGATTCTCTTTCTCAATCTACCGGGAGAAATACGAATTCAATGTCATTCTGGCAAGTTATCACAGTAACTTAATGGTTAAAGCAACTACACAGTAAGCCGAAGGTCTGTGGTTCAAATCCCAGGTGTGGCATTAAATTTGTTAGTTCCGATTCTACCTCTCAAATACTACATTTTAAATTGTTGTCAGATAAGTGTCTTCTGTGACCAGGTTTACAAGTTTCATTATGAAAAGAAGTACTCACATAGGTAAGTAGATCTACACTTAATATTTGAGCAGTGTGTCTGTATCTGGAAATGAAACATAAGGCTATTGGGGAAGTGCAACCAAAGTCTAATGTGGTTGGGATAAACTGTCAAACCAGCTAGTATTTGATATTTCTAAAATGTTTCTCTACAACGAATGATGTAAAAGCAAACCTGGTTACAATCTACACAGTTGAATTGATAAATTCAAGACTTTTACTGTTTGAAATTTTATCTTTAAAAAAACACACAGGATATTTTTTTGTGTAATAAAAGTTTATCTACAAAAAGTAGAATGTTTTGTAGAAGAATGAGTAGTTTAACTCATGTGATTGCAATATATCAGATTGTTTATACGTTTTACATCTGGTTTTTGAAATAGATACAACTTTGAGAGATTGAGCAATAAACTACCCCGAGTGCAAAGGCTTTTGAATTGGCGTGAGCCTATTGAAGAAGGATATTTCCCAAAACTCGATAGCCTGGTCTCCAGCCGAGTATGGCCTCCCAGACATGCAAATGCAAGACTAAATGTGAGTATTGCTTCATTTAAATTTTCAAAATGCAAAAATTGAACATTTTTAAAAGTATATGTGAATGTTGATTAATTATACTTGGAAACTATACAGTAACATAATGAAACAATGCAAATTGGAAAAAGACTTGACCTAATATCTAGTTTTACATCAGTCAAACAAACAGGAAAATATACATCAGAACTAAAGAACATTTTGAAAACATTAGGTATAAGCAAATGGAAAAATCAATTATAGTTTCATATTCCTGGGAAACATATCAATGAAATAAACAGATATTAGCAAAGCACAACAACAACACAATCAAGTGTGAGAGAGGATCATCATCCAGTAAAACAACAGCACTTAAAGATGTTAACATTCTATGGAAGAAAATTTGATTAGCAAGTATGTCCACTGATTTCACCAGTGCGTTCTTATATGAAACAACCTTATGAAGTGAAGTAAATATTAAAAACAGGAGCACTATTAACAATGAAGTATTCTTCATGTTTGGGTTCTTTTTATGAGTCACTTTTGTACACATCTTTACCTTAAAATGTTGGAAATACAGTGTGTTCCACTCGCTACCGAACCCGACATGAATTGTAATAATTCAAATATTAATGGAGATAAGGCAGTGAAATTTGAAGACTACTTACCTCATTCTGTGAGAAATATGGTGAACAGATGCTGCAAGTGCCTGCCATTTGCATCGAGCTAGATTGAATTTGCCGGAGCATATTATAGGATGTCCGCGTTTATTGCCTGGATCTCTGTGCGGATGTTTTCTTTCAAAGCGTCTATGGTTCGTGGTTTGTTCTTATAAACTGTCTCCTTTCAGATGTTCCCACAGAAAAAAATCAAGTGATGTCAGATAGGGTGAACGCGGTGGCCAAAGCCCTTTCGAAATGACGCGGACACCAAAAAAGGATTGAATTTCAGCCATGCTGGCGTTTGATGTGTGACATGTCGCACCATCTTGTTGGAAATATCCCATGGAGACTATTAGAAATGTTTAGTTCTTCCAGGCTTGTAGGCCGTGGTCTAGAAGGCATGGTAGATACCAACGTTTCGCCAAGTACTGCGCTTGGTATCATCAGGGTAACACGATCCTCCGTCTGCACTGACTGGTCAGAGTTTGAATGTGGAAGCAGAGAAGTAGTGGAAGTAAAGACCATTAACATCCGTTACGGTTATTATATGGGTGGGGGTGGGGGGGCATTACTGCTACGGCTGGCTATGGTAGTGATTGGCTAGTTGCAGGTGGGGTTTTATTACAACTGTTGTGTGTGTCTGAAAGTTTATCTAAGACCGGTATCCATGCTTTATGTACACGTAGTATTTCTACCTTGCGATTGAAGTTGTCTTTGTGTTTGTAAATTTCTATGGCTTCCCTTTATAGTCGGGCATAGTAGTTAACTGTAGAAGACAGGACTCGGGTTTCTTTAAGGTTGACATCATGGCCGAATAATAAGGTGTGCTCTGCCACAGACGATTTATCTGTATGTCACTCATGTTCTTTTAATCTGGTGGCCACACTGCACATAGTAGTGCCTATATATACTTTGCCACAACTGCAGGGAACTTTATATACACCTGCAGTTGTGTGTGGGTGGCGTTTGTCTTTAGCCGATCTCAGTAGGTCTTTGATCTGTAGACAGTATCAACTCCATGTGAGCGCAGAAGCTTGCCTATCCGGTCGGAGATGTTCCTGGATGTAGGGGAGAAAGGCTGTTGCTACTTTGCCGCGTTCTTCCTTATTTGTTGTTGGTCGCCTGGGATGAATTGCGCGCCAGATATCTTTTTGTGTGTATCCGTCACAGCAAGAAGGAGAGAGCTTCTGTCACCCAACACCTGGGGATCACATCAAATGAACTCAAAAACATAACAGCATTTCCACATTTTTAGATGAAGGTGACTCATGGAAAGGAACTGAAACATGAAGCTGAAATAGTTATATGAACAAGCCCTTTTCCAATTTGCACTGCTATATGTTTATATCTTATTCCCAAATTATTTGATGGTTTGTGTACATAAATATAATATTCTGTAATACTTACTCACTCTTATGCAATATTTAATTTAAGGCAACAATAGTAGGTATATCTTTGCTGAACGAGGAACAATTTGGAAATATGAGTCAAGTATTTTCACTTTCTGCAAAGCAATTAATGTATGTGTATTGTATAGTATTTTTTCAATGATAGTGAATAATAGAAATATTTATGAAAAAATTTAATCAATTGCTGTGAACTTTTTAAAATCAGTATCAGGTTCAAGTGCACCAGCCTCTATAATGTGGTGATCGATTATTCACTGCTATACTTCCCTGGCCCCACTGTAGGTTGCAATGTAAACAAAGTGCAAAATCCAAAGTCCAAACATATGTGTTATGTGAACTGTCAAAGCTTCTAGCTTTTGAATTCTATTGCATAGGAACACCACTGCCATCTAGCAGCTTTTGCTACAGCCATAGAAGCAAGTGACGAAGCGGATATATTCTATACTCTTACATAAAATAAACAATAACGTAGTATAGTACTGGTTATTTCTCACAACACTTTGTAAATATGTTTAAAAAAAATTCTCTTTTCACCACTTTCTAATGGTTTTCCTTGACGATACTTTACATACTCCATAACAGAGGCCATTTTGAACAAACTGAATGTTCTGTTCCTTCACCTCCATCTATGGCTGCATGTGCATGTATTTCATCCTGCAGTTAAATGTGCTAATAATAATAAATTTATATATTAATGTATTCCATTTGCTCTTACTAGAAGCTTTTCAAACTATTTTTTAAAATAATTGTTTTATTTATTCTGCATTTAACACTATTTTGCATATTAGTTAGCAGAGTATATTTTCATTTGGTCCTATTGACATGGAAGTTGTGTAATTTGATCAGCCAATGAAGTGTTACTCAAACACATGCTGTTGTTTACATTGCTACCTAAAGTAAGGTCAGGGAAGGCTGACCAGGTCAATAATTGAAGGTGACATGGTTACTTGCACCAAAAGAATTATATTTACATCCTGCATGAGTTTAATCATAAGTAAATGTTAACAAATAAAGGAAAGTTTAAGACGGTAAAATTTAAATGATAAAATGCATTGATCAAATATGATTATATTGCATGTATGCAACAATAAACTTACACATCAATATTTGAAGGATTAAATGCATTTTATTATTCTGTGCAGTAAAAATGCAAAATACACAGCGCTGTAGTACTTTGATGCCTGATAGCATGAGTGGGCACAGTTGCTCACCTTGCTGTGAGGAACCTGATTTCAGCAGGTCTGATATAATACATTACTTGCAACAGAAAAGGAATAAAAGTAGGTTTATTATTGAGGTGTGTTATATTTATTACAGAATATCGTCAGGGAGGTAGATCAATTAAAAATAGACATCCAGGACATGGAGCGCTGGAGGGACAGACTCTTTGAAGCAATACATCAAGGCTACATAATATTGGTATGCACTTTTCTATATATGAGTACTTACACTTAAATTTCTTATGCACATTTTTATTTATTTATTAAGTGCTAAGTAAATTGCAGTGGAGTCTACGTTTTTTTATCTGGTCATTCTCAGGTAGACCTCCATTTTATATTCAACATACGTTGTTATCCAATAAGATGTAGTTTTTGGGCTTATAGGCTAGGTCCAGTCAATGAATAACCATCTAATGTTTCACCCATAACTCTGGTGGGTATCTTCAGAGATGTGAGATGAATCATGGCTGGTTTACAACTAGAATTGTTTGTGATGGAGCACTGCCAACATGTGGCAGTTTCCTCAGCCACACAGGGTTTGGCTAACGAGTGACTAATAGGAGACAAAGGAGGTGGTCCCTTACGCCTATGTATAGTTCATGTGCTCCAGCAAGCATCCTTCTAGTTGTAAACCATTCAGGATTCACATCACTGAAGATGCCCACCAGAGTTATTCATTGATGGACCTACAACCCCAGAAACTACATTCTATTGGATCAACACCGCCCACGAGCCCATTGTTATTCTACAGGAGTAATATGAGGGTTGTCCGTAAAATAAGGCTCCCAATTTTTTTTCACAATGAAAAACATATTTATTGACATTGAATACGTTTTTGGAAAGCTTAGACTTTTTCCTATTATTCAACATAATTTCTGTTCTGATCAATCCATTTTTCCATGTGGTGTACTGTCTTTTGTATGCCTGCATCGTAGTACTCTTTTGCCATGCGGCAAAGATAGCTTAAAACAGTTTCTTTCAGTTCCTCTCCAGTTCTGAAATGTGTCTCACACTGGTGTTATATGGTAGTCACTTGGGGCTAGGCCCGGGCTGTAAAGAGGGTGTGTGACAGTATACTATCCAAATTTGTTGATGAGATTGGTCGTAAGCCTGAAGAATTTCACTGCCTACTTTAACATATTTTCGTCTGTGGTTCTTCATAAGCACTCTCAGGACCCACCTTGGTGTACCCTAAATGATCTATCAAAATTTTGTGAATGTAGGTCTTGCCAACAACAGGGACCACCTCGCAGGACTCCCTTTGATCTTTCAGCATTGCTTCTTCCACTTTCACAATTGTTTCGTCCAAAACTGATGACCACCCAGAACGCTAGTCATCATGGACGTCTGTACGTTCATCTTTGAATTCTCTGCATTATTTGCACACATGTTGTACGCTCATACACTGCTCTCCATACACCTCATACAGTTGGAAGTGATTGTCTACCGGTGCAGACTTTTTGCACACAAAAAACTAATCACCAAGCATAATTTGCACCTGGACGCTCCATTTCTAACAACTACTAAGCCAAGACTGAGCGTCGCAGACAGCTTGCAGGCCAGGGGACTGGGAAAAGGAGAATCAATCTACCCGTCAGTGTTGCCAGATCTCCTGTAACAGCACTCCTCGCAACTGCAGATCCTTGGGAACCATATTTTATTATTCAACCCTCATACATTTAAAATCTATGTCCATTATCTACTCTTTCCCTATTTGTCTTTGCCATTTCACTTTAACTCTACAAATTCTCCTAAATCTCCACTAATTTTTATCTTAAAAAAATTTATTTAAACATGCTATATGTTTATCTGTAGTCATTTCTTTTTATCAACTTGTTCTCCATTCATTAGTCCTTCTGTATTCAAGCATTATGTGTGATTCATTTTGTTCTTGCCACAAATTGGGCACAGCCCATGTGTAATTTCTCCCCTTGAACCTTTCAATTCCCAAAACCAAGAAATCCCTCATTGCTCATTTCTGTTACAGACTGCAACATATAATTCTGTTTCTGTGGTCCCTTTAAGTTTGTTATAAAATTGCTGAGGCTTTTTTCTCTCATTTGGGAGAGAACATGAAAATGTGCCTGTCCTTAACTCCCTTCCAAACTTCTCATAGCCCATTCTTTTTCAATTACTCCTTAATTCTCCCTAGTCAAGTGACCAGTTTGAAGCCTCAGATATACTTTGAGAATATCTGTCTCTGGTTATAATTGAACCTGGAATGAATACTTCAAAATCCTTTCTGTTACTTGTTCTTTTGTACTGATTCTTCCCATCTCAAAGTTTACATATAAAAATTTTTAGTCCTAGTTTTATTTTGACATTTAAAACTGGGGTTTTGTGATTAATAAATATAATTCTCTGTTTGGGGTTTCACATGACTCCTAACATATCCTTGTTGGCCTCCACTCTAATATTTGTAATTCAGTTATTCATAGCTACATATGGACTTATCTCTATCTCCACCAGATTTACATTACATAATACATGTAATATCCCTTTTCATGAAAAGCCCAAAAGTAAAACTTAATCTAAAATAAAAACAAACTCAGAGAATAAAAGCTTCACTTGTCTTAGTAATGCTGCAAGTTCTTAAAAATTCCAGACAATTGTTTTGTGATGATTCCATCACACTCTCACTGGTCTACTTAAACCATAGCTACAGATGCTCAACTATTTAATATTTCGATGTGTCGCCAACCTTGTAAACTTGGTTGTAATATGCCATTAAAATGCACGTTCTTCATTCACACTCGAATTTTCTTCCCGCTGGTGCTCTTAGACAAGTCTCAGCAATGAAGAAATACGTTCTAACACAAGTGCTCAGAACAATTCAGTCTTGTTTGGAAATAAGATATATTTTATTTATGTTTCAAGAACTTGCAGCATTACTACGAGCATTACACTCATAAGATAAGTGAAGCTTTTACTCTCTAAGTTTGTTTTTATTTTAGATTCTGTTGCTTCACTGTTAACAGATTCAGTTTTATCACTAAAGTATGACATAAGTTTCTAGAAACCACAAACTGTTGATTCTCACTTAATGGACAGAGAGGAAAATAACAAAGGTTGATGAAAGTCGGGGAAATAGTTTGGAGAAAAATGTCAGGGAAATGTTCACATGTAATCTGTTAATGTGGGTTTTGTCAAAGAGAGAAAAGCACACCTGTGAATACGACAAAATGAAAAGAATTGTCTTTGTATCATTGTTAATTTGTAACATAGATATGTAATGTTTTGTCAAACTAACACACATAAAATAGTATGGACAGCTACAGGATAGTGCTGGCTGATTATAAAGTTAAAGAAATAAAATTACATTGGTAGTTTCAATTAATTACATTCCTTTAAATTTCAAAAGCTATCATCTTCTGATTTCAGTATATTTAATATTTGGAAAAAAAATGTACACTAATATATTACAAATCTCAATTATCAGGGAAAGTATCTCAATAAAGTTATTGAAAGTCCGGGAAATCAATATATGAAGAATAGTGAAGAACCATTTAGGTACTTATAATTCACATCATAAATGTATGTTTATTGTTCCTTGTTTTATATACTGCATTACAGCCTGATGGAAAACAAGAACTGTTAACTCCTGAAACAGGAATTGATGTCCTTGGCAATTTACTGGAAGCCAGTATTCTCTCCAAGAATCCTAACCTCTATGGTGACCTGCACAACATGGGCCATGTCATGATGGGTCTTTGTCATGACCCAGATGCTAGGCATTTGGTAAGTGTCTCTAATTGCTTTTGTTCCTTTGTATACTTCATTTACAGTTAAAAAGTAACCATTTGAAAAATACAAGCATCAAACAAAAGAGTAAGAGACATGACATTTTTCCTACAAGTTGATTAATTTTCTTATTCTTTTCTTTGTTTTAACCCATTATTGTATAACTAATATGTATGTCACTCTTCTCTTACGCTTAAACTGGTTTTATATCTTTGTCAGTTTAATGGAAATTATGTGAATAGCCATGATCATTAAGGTGAGTCAAAATGAACTGTCCTTCCATTCAAAGCTGAAAGTTGCAAGTTCAAATTCTGGCAACATGTCTGTGATAAAGGATGGGAAGGGCCCATGTAAAATAACTGGTGTGGCATTGATGGATAATAACAGGGTTACAATTGACTGCAGTTGCATGGAGCTTACTTTCTATTGTAAAAAACACCACAATAGTATTACATTTGTATGATAAATGCCAATAAAGGTTAGTATAATATGAAAATTATAAAAATACACTATTAAACTATCCTAGAACCTAGAACTGTTGCTGCCAATGTGGAACACTACAAGAAAGGGCTAAAATCATTAATCTGCTCTGCATCAGTAATATTTTGTTTTTCACATTTCTTTTCAGGAAACTTTTGGTGTCATTGGTGATCCTGCAACTTCAATGAGAGATCCAATATTTTATCGCTGGCATTCAATGGTGGATGATATTTTCCAGGAACACAAAAGTACATTGCCTCCATACAATGATAATCAGGTAGATATAACATAACATGTTTGTATTAACTGTCACTTGTTAATCATATCTTCATTATGAATGATAATTTTTATCATATTATGCTCTAGTGTAACAGAACATTTTCTAAGGAGCATCAGAAATTGTTATTCCCTCAATGTTGCACCTTTTCCAAGTCTAATAATGCATAAAAGTTTGCGTTCTTTCTCCCCTACCCCCTTTTTCTTTTGTTTCCATGACAAGTACAAGTACAAGGCAGAAAGAAAATCTACATGTGCAATATTGCAGAACGAATCTAGCCAAAAAGTGTAAATCACAATGGAATAAAACTGTACAATAGGCTACCACTTAATATAAAAAACATTGAAAATGTAAATCTGTTTAAGAAAAAGCTCAAATTGTACCTATTAGAGAATGTATTTTATTCAGTAAAGGAATATGTAAATAGATACTTTGTGAAGTCTGACTAATTAAGGCTGTATGGGTATGTGAGTATGTGTGGTGACCTTAAATACTGTATGAGTATGTGTGTGTGTGTGTGTGTGTGTGTGTGTGTGTGTGTGCGTGTGTGTGTGTGCCCTTTTATTTTATTGTTATATTCCTATTGTAACTTGCTGATGATTCCATATCATGTATACATGATCTGAAGGTTGAAATAAATGAATATGAATTAGAGCTTGATACCATATTAAACAGGTGAATACTGTTATATCATAATGAAACATGTCTGCTTAATTTGAAATCACTGTTAGTAATGTAACAAAGCTACAAGAATACTTTTTATATAAATATTGAGCTATGTTTATACTATATGTTTACTTTCTCTACCTGTACATAGCAGATAGCGAAGGCATTGAAACCCATCCAAAAATTTGACACTGAGATATTGCAAATATACGTTTTGAGGTTCTTTTATGATTCTTTTTAGAAAAGATCTGTGTGTGTGACTTTTTTTTTTAACGTCCTCCAATGTAGTGTCATATCGGATGGTGAATGAATGAAATTAATGAGATGATGCTTAAATGAGCCTGAGATCTACAGAGCTTTAAGTTACCCGACATTCATCTACTCAGCATAACAGAAAATCTCAGAAAAAACCCTTATCCAGATAACTCACCCTAAGTGAGGTTTGAACTCGCAACCTCTTGGACGTGAGGCAGACATGCTACCACCATGCTACAGAGGTGGGCAGTGTATGTGTAAATGTGCACATGCTTGCACACACTCATGAACATCATCACTCAAAAAAAGAAAAAGTTGGTTAAATCTCTTAAATCCCAAACTTGGTATTTAAGTTCAGCTTCATTTAGGGATGTGACAATGTTTTCAAGGAAACACTCCTAGCCCAAGCTACCCTATAAATGGAAATCTTTTTAAAAATGGTTCTGATAGTTTTGTTTAAAATACCATATATTTAACATATTTTTATGACAAATGAAATGTATATGTTGAATTTTCTGGGAATGTTTTCTGATGTCCTCTTCAGTCTGAATTACTTTTGTGTAACTGGTAAACCAGTTTGAGGTTAAAGGCTGACTTCAAGAAAGTGAGTTTGTAAGTTTCTATTTTCTCATGCTTGCAGCTGAATTACAACGGCATAAGAATAACTGCTGTGGAGGTGGACACCCCAAAACAAGCTAAGAATCAGTTCCAGACCTACTGGCAGAAAGATGATGTGGATCTATCACGTGGCATGGACTTCACTCCTCGGGGCAGTGTTCTTGCTCGATTTACACACCTCCAGCATGCTGAATTTGTCTACAAAATAGCGGTTTGTAATTTTGAAAATTGAGATCATAGAATTTTAAGGACAGCATATAGTCACTTGTTTTTAAACATTTGACTGCTGCAGCTCCTGTGTATGTGCGTAAAAAAATTCATATACATAGTAATTTTTATTTATTTACTTGTTTTGGTCTAGTAGCATACAGTTTTAGAAGTTAAATTCATATTTTATGTTATTTTTTATTAGAGGAATGTTAAATGAATATTCTCATGTTTACTTTGTTTGAAATAGGTGGATAATAGCACAAATAAAGAACGACAAGGTACAGTGAGGATATTTCTTGCACCACGTTTTGATGAACGAGGAGTTGGATGGTTGTTACGGGACCAAAGGCACTTGTTCATCGAGCTTGATAGGTTTACTGTTACCTGTAAGTACTTTCAACATTGATATGATAGGCAGAATCTATTTACATATAAGATACGCAAAAGCATTTATTTGGTTTTTATAAGTTTCAAATCATAAGAACTTGCAACAGTGAAGCAAATGATTAAGTTACAGAAACTGAATCAACATGAAGCACTTTGTTCTCGACTGGTGGTTGAGTGGAGCAATTGAGTACTCAACATTGATTCATTTTTCACAATTTTATTTTGTTATTCAGCCCAGTTGCACAGAAACAGAAGCTGAACATACTTGGTATGCTATCAAAGAACTGTAGCACATTATCTTCTTTCTTGGAAGTTTGAAAACAGTGTTGTAATAACAAATTTAAACCAAAAAGGGGTCATTCCACGTCCGTACGAAATATGGTAAAATTTGACCTTAGTATCTTAGATTTTCTTGAACATTTTTTTAGGTGTTTTGGAACGAAATACATTTGACCCGTGTTTCTTCATTTTATAAAAAAAATATTTTGGCAGATATTAATTTTTGAAATGTCCCAAAAATCGTGCGCTCCTCACTCTTTGATCAACATACCTCCGATTATAATCAAACAAATTACTTGATCTTTGGATCAAATTAAAGATAAATTGCAGTATTTCGTGAGGTATTTATTAGAAAATGTTATTAATTATTATTAATATTATATTTTATATGATCCAATTTTTAAAGTTAGATATAAAATAAACTCCACCATTTAAAAATCTGAAGAAAAAAACCAAAAATACACTAAAGTTTACTCAATATTCTCACAAAAAAATCAGAATGGAGTCTCTAATAGTTCAGTTGTAATTAAATTACTTACAAATCAATGCAGCGGACTAATGTGGCAGTGGTGATGGCTACCGTAACCTTGCACAATTGGCAGCTTCCATTCCGGTGACAGTTGACTGCTTGAGGTCCCATGAACATTGCAACAGTACAGTAAGGAGAACACTGCTAGCTTTCACTATTATATGTAACTATGAGCATATTCAAAATGAGTTAAGAATCAGTTGGAGTCAACTCAAAACGTGTCAGCACCAAAGAACTTGCAATATTACGTGAAGCTTTTAGTTTCTAATTTGTTCTTACTTTAGATTCTTGTTGCTTCACTGTTAATAACTTCATTATTTCCTTATTTATACTGTATTCCTCTTATAACTACAATTGTAATGAAATTTTATCTCTATTAACATGAAGTAGACAGAACAATAATTTTGTAAGAATAGTGTTTAGAAAAGTGAGTAAAGAAAGTCATGTGACTGCAACACATGAGATTTTTTAATTGTAGAACAGATTAAGACCATAGTTTATTCCAAAATAGTATGTAAATTCCTACAAATTTAGAAAAGGTTCAAATGATATGCTACCTCCTTGACTGAAGTTAACAAATTTGGAATTCTTTTCTGACCGTACAAATTCAGGAAGATTATTTTGACTGCATTTCCAATCAGATACAAAAAAGCATGTCTGCATTTCTAACACTTAATAAGAAGTGGCAGAATGCTTGTACCTTTTCTGAATCTTGATACAATGCAAAGTGTGAGGTTCACTAGATATGTCACTCAGTTTCTGAGAAGTCTTCCTTATATGTAGAAACTGCTTCTTCAGGGAAAGGTCAGAAAATGGGTGACCTCGAAGTCAGCTCTTTACCATAGAGAACAGGAAGAAATCACATGGTGGGATATAGGGTGGATGAGTTCAACAGTTCTGCCTCAGTTCCTTGCAAAAACTCCATTGTTACATTAGTAGTGTGAGCTGATTCATTGTTATGACGCAACAATGTCCTCTTAGTCCTCTCTGGAAGCTTTTCTTGGAATTTTTTGGAACACTTTCGGAAGACAAACTTCTATGTATTATTTTGATGCACAACTGTTGCCAAGTGGCCACTTGTGGAGCAGAAAGAAGCAACCATTCTCTTTCTGGCACTTTTTGCTCTCTTGACCTTGACAGGTGGTTGGTCATCTGGTAACATCCAAATGAAGGGCTGGCATTTTGTTTCAGGGTCAAACTGATAGATCCATGTTTTGTTGCCCGTAATAATATCAGAAACATGGCGAGACTCTCCACTGTTAAATCTTTTCAGCATTTCTTTGCACCATTCCACCCATGGAGCTTCTTTACATTAGTACACATCTAGAAGACGTTCACGGAGGATGGTTGAAACACTTGGTGAACTAATCCTTAATGCCTGCTCAATGTCCTTGTAGGTTAGTCTTGGATCTCCCCTAATCATTATTTCCACAGCAGTGATGTTACTGTTACTGGTCTGCCATTCTTGTCTTCATCTTTAAGAGATTGCCACCCCCTCTTAAATTCTAACACCAGCAGAACACAGTATAATGTGATGGAGAATAGTCCCCAAAAACCCCCCCTCAAAGCTCTAGTGACTGCACTTCATTTAAGTCACATTTCAAATTGTACAAAATCATTACATGAAAATTTCTCTCTGAATCTCCGTTGCACTTGAAAAAACGTTCATACTTTCCAGAGTTCAAACATAAACTGAGTGAAAATAAATGGCACAACAATGTTCTGCCTGCTACCATTGCATTACCAATGAGTCAGTTATTTTGACCAAGAAACAGTTATTTCCCAGAAGTTGCCAATGTTCTGTCTCAATACATATCTAGGGACTGTGGCACAGCAGGGCCTGGAGAACTAGCTACCAGCCTGGCTTTAATTGCTATACTTTATGGGATTTGAAGGAATGCTGCCCAATAATTTCTTTTAGATATTTCCTTTGCTATTAAGTATAGTGATCTTAATTTGGGATCTTCCTGAAAACAGAGGCTTCATTAGGGTGTATAATTTGGGTATAACTGAAACAAGGATGATATTTTGCAGTAAAACCAAAGAACAACGTAATACAGCGTCGTTCCACAGAATCTTCGGTAACAATTCCATTTGAAAGAACGTTCCGGGATCTGCAGACTAACCGTCCAGCTGGAGGAACAGCTCTGGAGCAGTTCAACTTCTGTGGCTGTGGTTGGCCACAACACATGCTCATTCCTAAAGGCGCACCAGAAGGGATGCCAGTTCAGCTCTTTGTCATGATTTCTAATTATGACGATGACAAGGTAAGACAAATCTTTTACTTTCTCTATTACTTTCTTTAAATAGAAGAACTACTGTATTCCATCTAAAAATACAAGTTTTAAGGCTCCCTGAATCAATGCCCAACCCCTCCCAAAAGAAATGAATTGTTGGTTAAATACCAACTGTGGTATGGCAGACAAACATTTTGAAGAAAATCCCTACACCCTCAACTGTCATTTACATGGGAAACTTTTTTACTTTTTAATTTCTTAAAAATGCCTTTCATTAAAATACCGTGTTTAAGATGTTTGCATGATAAATAAAATGCATATCTCAAGTCTCTGCAAATAGCCTGTAACATTCTCTTCATTCTGAAATTCCTGTATAAGTGCTTAATGGTGAAATACTATGCAGAAACTGTAGATCTAGTTAAAGCACACAATTGATGTCAAAATTCTTTGTGCCATTAACTATTTCCAACATGTAATTCATGTTCTTCCACACAATAGCTGTGTGTAGGGCAGCATTGGAAAGGCTAGAGTAAGACTGAAAAATTCAATGCCATGACAGCGATTTGAACCACGATCTACCAGTTACCATCCGGTTGCTCTAAGCTAGATTAACCTTACAGTTGGTTAAACTAGAAGTCGGGACTTAAGTACTTACAATATCATAGGTTGCCATTAAGATGTGGTATCTCATATAAATTGGATTGCCAGGATAAAGCAAGTGAGTTGGAGAACTTAATGTCGTGTCAGCATGTTGGGCATGATAGCTTAGTGGTTAGAGCAGCCAGACGGTAAGCAATAGATTGGTGGTTCAAATCCTGGTCATGGCACTGAATTTTTCAGTCTCACACTACCCTTTCCTATTTCCAACATGATTTGTACAAGTATTTGAGTTGATCTATAGACACTTTTAGTTTTGTTTAACTTAGTTTTTATTGGACATGTTTTGAAGACCATTGTCTTCATTATCAATGGTTTCTTGATTGGTGTTTGAAGAGAGAATCTGTTGTGGTTGTGATTGTACTGCTATCTGGATTGCTGGATGTAAACTTCAGGATGTTGTCTGCTGGTGGTACTTAAAAATTCATGGCTAAGTGAACATTCTTCTTTATAATAATAATAATGACAATGACAATGACAACAACAACAACAATAATAATGATGATGATGATGATGATGATGATGATGATGATGATGATGATGATGATGATGATGATGATGATAATAATAATAATAATAATAATAAATGCTGGAAGGTGATGACAGTGTTGTTGGAATCACATTAAAATATGCATTTTGAGTCAATAATAACACTAAACAACACTCACTTTTAAATTTTGTCGATGTCCAGTTGATAATGGAGGAAAACTAGCCTCCAAAACATGTATTATTTTTTTTAAAAAATTATTACAACATATTAAATTTTTTTTGTAAAAACTTAATTTTTTTTTTTTTAACTGGGAAAATTTAAAAGTGAATGTTGTTTAGTTTTATTAATCGACTCAAAATTTCTATTTTAATTCTTCTTTAAGTAGATTTTTCCCTAATTATCAGTTCAGCTGCAGTTTTTACATAGATATGATGGATTATGGTTGTTTGTCAATCTGTTTAAGTTTTATGTCCCTGATGTGTTCTTTAACACCATAAAACAGAATAGGTGTCAAATTATTAGCTCATGTAAAAACTACAGCTGAAGTGTTAATTTGAGAAAAAATATACATAGAGAAGAAACATTGCCCACACACAGCTTGTGTGTTTAAAAACCCCAACAGTAAGCTTGTTGGCATACATAAATAATAATTACCATCTAAAGGTTACTTAAACCCGGGACATAAAGTGCTTATAATTGTAAGTCACCCTTGGGATATTTATCTCTGATGTAAGATTCCCTTGTGGTCTGACCGGGAAAAAGTACGAAACAGCTGGGGATTCTCTTCAAACACCAGTCAAGAAACCATTGGCAATGAACACAATGGTATTTGAAACACGTCTGGATAAAAAAAATTTTGATGTGTTGCACTCACATGACTTTCTCTACTCTTGTACTAACCATTCTTACAAACTCTTATTCCTATATCTTCATCTTAGTTAAGATAAACATTTCTACAAATTATCTTGTTGCTCTTGATGCAAGGGGAAGTTAGAATACAGTAGGCTTTGTGCGATAGTCAAACGTTTTAAAGCTTTGAGATTCCGTTGTCATTGCACACTTAACATATAAAAAAATGAACAACGATGATCCATTTCACGAAAGTTCTAAGTTTTCCGAAACTCACACACATAACAAGGAATATCTCTAAAATGGTTCACCCTACAAGAAAATTTATTTAGACATAAATTGTGTATTTTAGCAAGATCTAGATTTTTTGTAGAGTATGATTTGGTCTATGTCTAACGGTTTACCAGTTATGCAAAAGTCGTCCAGAGTAAATACGACTACAGTGGCTATAGCCAGAAAATTCAAGATAAACATTTCATTTGTCATCAAAATATCTCAAACATATGACATTTTAATCAAAATCGTTAGAGCCATTTTCAAGAAAATCAAAATTTGTGAAAAATTTTCCATGTAAAGGGTAGTTTAGAGTGGGGCTATTTTCTTCAAAACCTTCGTGTCACATCCTTGAAAGACATTAAACTTAAATACCAACTTTGGTTTTTAACTGACTTTTTGCTTTTGAGTTATGCTGTCCACAGACACACAGACTGACACACACACGGACCTTTTTCCACAAATGCTTTTTTTGGATTCAGGGGGCCTCAAAACATATATTTCTGGTGAAATTTGGACATCGAATTTTTGGGTGGAATACAATACTTCCTCTACTTAGCAGTAGAGAAAGTAATAAGTAAAATTAAAAGGTCAACTCAAATACTTCTATCATTTGACAAATTTCACTGTTAATATCACTTCGTATTTGTTAAGTGGAATATTTCCAACATATTCTTTGTTATTGCTTTAAATATTCCTCAAATATTTTTGAAGTGGTGAATTCATTTTTTCTCATGATCATATTCATATTCTGCATTTATTTTAGTTCAGCTGCATAAGAACATGTCACAAAATAAAAATAAGATAAATACAATCACTTCTTAATATAATAATTCAAAACATTCTTTAGTGTCATCTAATAACAGCCATATTTGGATTTGAAATCTATTATAATGCAGTCTGTAATTGATCAGCCAACATAAATTTCTTAAGTAACTCAACAAAACTATTCTTAGCTGTAGTATTTTTACAGAAATTTAGCCTCAAGCAAGGAGCATAGAATTTCAACACTATTACATAATAATGCACTTCTTAAAACTTTGCCTATTTCTTTAGCTTATTGTTTTCTTCTTGTAACTAAAATGAAAGATAGATGTAATTGCAAATGTGGTAACCCTGAAAATAAATAACTTAATCTTTACTGGTAACTGTTATGTATAACCATTAATATACTATAACTGTGACAATTAAAACCGATACCTGAAAATAGCTGTTTGTCACATCCTTTAATTGATCTAGTCTTAAGCCATTGGGATTACATTATTATATTTCTGATGGATAGAAATGCAATGTAATGCTTCTCATGATATGGTAATCCTTTTAATGTTCACTAATGAAACAATATGCTTATGTGCAAATAGTCTGTTTTACTGCACAAAATGAAATACACAAATTAATTTACTGACATTTTCAGATTAACCAAAGCACTGAAGGAGCTTGCGCAGATGCATCTAGCTTCTGTGGTATACGAGACAAGCTTTACCCCGATAAACGAAACATGGGATTCCCATTCGATCGTCCTCCTCGCAGTGGGGTGGACACAATCAACGATTTCCTTACACCCAACATGAATATTCTCAACATGACAATCCAATTTACAGATCGCACCGTTCAGCCACGAGGCAGGGACATGCCAAACAAGGTGCGATAAAATGTGTGTGCGCAGCAACAGCTGAAGAGGCTCTTGTTAAAGTTTGTGCACATTTTGTGATAATATGCTTGATACTAACATGTTTATATGAAGTACATTTTAATTTTTTCTAATGCTTTATTATCTGTAAATCATAGCTTCATATCATTATCTTAGTAAGGCTGTAGTTACTGAGAGCTACAATAAAATATTTTTAAAAATGAACCATTAGCTTAAAACCTCACATTTTAAAGTGCAGGTAGCATAATATTATGTAAAACTGTATATACACAAAACATATTTCAAACTGTATACCAAAACGGTGTTATAAAAAGTTGCTCTAAAAATTGCATAAGTATAAACTTCGAAAATGTTAGTTTCAAACAGTTGCTTTTCTGTGTAGACATATTTTATAGTATGTAAATAAAGAAGTACTGTGTACAATGGAGAGTCAACAACTTTTTAAATGCTATTTTCTGTACTTATGATTATTTATTAACACTAGTTTCTGGAAATAAGATAGGGAAAATGTTCCCAGAAACTGGTTTTAACAGACATAAGTGGAAAAGTAGCATTTAAAAATATTGTTAAATTATTCCAATACAAGTTATTTTGCGGTAATGCAGAGTGAGGTAATAAACTTAAAAAACAGAACACTTATTTTGAAGCCTATGATCTCACATTCATACTTTGTGTGAATACAACATTTGCGTGTATTCACAAACATACAGCTATGTTACGTTTCCTATATATTCAGAAAAGCAGCAATAAAAGTGATTGTAATCTGCAGGACTGGGCTGTGCAGTCAGAGCAGATCCATACTGACATGTGAATGGCCACGATGTTGGTGTGGGTGTTCACTTGGTTAGGCACTGCCTTGCTGTCCCCAAGGTCACGGGTACAAAGCCGGCCCTTAAGTGTGCTTAAGGCAACACTCTGGTACCAAAATAGGAAAAAAAAAATGTGATTTTTACAGAAAACATTATTTTGAAAGAAATATTATCTAGAATAGAGCCAGTAAATATTGTGTGTCAAGTCCACCTGGAAATTGCTATATTTGAAATTCATTTATATGCTTGCAATATCCCAGTAACTTTAAATAACTTTCTCTCCACATAACAATTTTTGAAGTTTGGGATAAGCTTTTTTGCAGTAAATTTGCTGGATCAAGCTGAAATATTCAGGACAAGTAGAACACAATTTGTTAAAGAAATCTATGTGTTGGTTTGTGATTACATGCATAATTACATTTAAATGCCTTTTTTTTCTTTGTAATTATTAGTAGTATTTTTTGTTTTATTGTAAATAGAAAAATATATTTCTAATAAATATAAACATTTTTAAAAACAAATATACAGGTTTATTGCATAGGAATAGAACAACTAAGTACCAAATTTCAGGCTCCTATTTTAATTCTAAATTGCAAAAAGTGTACCTTTTATTACCATCCAATTATTTCTAAAAAATAATTACAAAACTATGTAATCTATAGCAATGAAACTTTTACCAACAATATTCCATGATAGGTAATATTTAACCTAAAAGTTTCTTAAAATTGGTTAATTAGGAAAGAAGATTGGTTTGGTAGCAATATCAGTGTATATGTTGGTTTGGTAGCAATATCAGTGTATATGTAACAGAACTCCTGCAGTGGCAACTCACATTAACAAAGCAAGCTTAGTGGTATACGTATAGCTGAATACACCATTAGAATGTGTTCAAACTCACAACACTATTTGCTGTACAAGCCTTGCAGACAATGCAACACTTGCTTCACAATTTCTGGACCACCAAATCATCAAACTTCACAGTACGCAACATAGATGTCTGTATGTCTGTGTGTGTATACATGTCACTTGCAACAGCATTTTATGCACTTTACACTCGCTTTGAAATGTGTATTTTACTTAAATGAAGAGTGGAAAAATAAAATGGGTTAAGTGACGAAACTACAGTTTGGAAAAAAAGTAGGACTATTTTCAGCAAAGCTACAATAAATCTGAAAAACATGAAATTTATCATTTTCTAACATATTAATTATTAGTATACATTAATAACAGTGGAAGTTTCCATTTTATTTTAATGCTGAGTTACAGAAAAAGATCTAATTTCCAAAAAGGAAATTTTGCCATGTGTCTTGAAATGAAATTATATAATAAGCTTTAAAAATTACAAAAAATATTGTAATAACAAGAAAATGACACAGGAATTCTCATTAAGTAAAAAGTCCCACATCACTTAAGTGGTAATTCACGGTTCTTTTAAAATATCACTGTTTAGTTCAATTTTTCATTAGGATGCTGGGTAGTTCAGTGGTTTTGTTGACGGCTCTCATACTGAGAGTCTGTGGTTTGATTCTCAGGTGATTTAAATTCAGCCCTATTCAACTATTATATATTGTTATTGGGATTGCTTTCTTAGCTCACTTTAAGTGAAAAGCTAAACAACAGAATTTTTGTCACTTGGTCCAGTGTGTTTTTTCACTCTTCAAATGCTCTGTTGGAACAACAATAATAATAAATAAATAAACCTATTATTTTTAGTATATGATAGTATATGTATAATATATTACATTATACTACAAATTATTGTATATAGCAGTAGTGATATTTTCTTATGATTAAAATGTATAATAGAATGTACATCAAATCATAAAATAGTAATAATAAACAAAGATTATAAATGTAATGTCTGATAGTTGCACAATTTCTGTACCTGTTACCAACTGCAGACACCAGCAGCTCACACAGAGGTTCCTCGACCATTCATCATAACCAAACAACAAACCTTGGGTCCTGCTTACCATCCTTTTACTGCAGTTAAGGCTTTCTTTACTACAGTTACCTGTTACCAACTGCAGGCACCAGCAGCTCACACAAAGAGGTTCCTCGACCATTCATCATAACCAAACAACAAACCTTGGGTCCTGCTTACCATCCTTTTATTGCAGTTAAGGCTTTCCAGTTAACACAAGTTCCAATTCAACCATAAATCAGGGTTTCGTTTAACAGGGCAGGAATGGGGGGGATTTCCCCCTCTCATTAAATAATTTACCCAGCTCATCAAAGAGGAATTCCTTTGCTGCCAGGGAACTATTTTTTCTTTATACTGAAAGTATTGTCACCGCGCCCGCCGCATCTAATTGCCGACAACAGCAGTGTCACCCATCGCATTATTGTCGGCACTACCGCAAAGGAGCCGAAGGAAAGAGACAGAGAATGGCCGCATTGCTGGGGCGCTTGCCGAAAGAGAGAAAAGGATAGAGGCTACTGGAATCTTCTACTTTGTAACTCACCGCAATAAGTGAACGTTCCTGAAGCTTCCAGAATAGTGCCTGGGAGATATAAATAGCGGTAAAGTGTGAGAAGAGGCAGTGAGACGTATGTGAAGGTTGAGGAGTCGTGCCGACGGAGAAGAGTTAGTCTTTGTGTTACGAATTCGGAGTCGTGCTGTAGGAGAATCGGAAAAGACTTTCTTGCTGTTGCAACGAGTGTACAAGTTACTGTTTACGGAAATAAAAGTGTTTCTTTATCTCGACTACATCTGTCTACTTTACTTCACACCCTCACCAAAAAAAAGTTACAGTATTCACTATTACCATTCTTTGAAAATACAACACAGTACACTTTTGACAAAGACTGTACATGGTATGAGTGCGAGCTGTGAGTAAGCAAAAGTATTTCATCGCAAGTAAGCTAAACAGTAAACAATTCTCAGTTTCATCAGTTTCAGCAACTCTGCCCCGGCAATGATGATTGCAGCTTGCAGTGTGCAGTTCAGTTTCTTGCAACTCACTGCTCTATTGTTCTTCAGCATTGACAAATTTGTGACAGGAAAACAAAAGTTTAGAGAAAGTAATGACATTGATGCATTCCAGGATTCAACTTCGAGTAATATTAAATTATAGTTATAATGAAAACTGAATCGGATTGAAATACTTAACATCACTTAGTCTTGACTGGTTTCAAGAGCCCAACTTGCTCTCATCATCAGAATTAATCGATTAACAATGGGAGCAAATTAAGCTCTTGAAACCGGTCAAGACTAATTACATGTGAGTGATGTTAAGTGGGCAATTTAATTGGAAGGTGCACATTTGGTGGCTATACGACTGCAGTTCTGTGGGTACATATCAGCAAGATATTGTACAGATGGTCTTAGTTGCATAGCCGTCTTCCCGTACCATTTATTTTATTGATATTTGTTTTGTGGGCAAAACATGGGTGATGGTTTTGAGTATAGTACAATCTGGTATTTACTATGGGGAAAGACAGAAGCAACAATCTGACACACGGAAGACTGCCGACTGTTGCTAGGTTTGCAACCTCATTATTGCAGTTAGGCACACATTTAACAACAGTTTCTGCTGGAGATCCACACTCCGTTAAGTACCGTTACTTAACTATGTGTATGTATAATTTGGAAGTATTGTACAAAAATGTTTGGCTACTTTTATTTCATTCACAACAAAATGTATCGCCTCCGGATATAAGGTACCCGACCAGAAGAGTTACACTTCAAGCTGCTGTGCTGTAAAATGGCACAAAAGTTGCCCGCCTCTGTAAGATAAGGGTAGCATGTGTCTCAGTTCAAAAGGTCCCGAGTTGATATCTCTGTTAGAGTAAGTTATATGGATAAGGTTTTTCTGGGGTTTTCCCTTATCCTGATAAGAGAAATGTCCGGTAACTAAGGACTCCGGGCTCGGTGAAGCACTAGTTCTCTCATTCATCGTCCGATGTGACCCACCAGGTTAAATGGCGCTAAATAAATAAATGTCTGAAAGTGAGCAAGTACATTAATTTATTCATTGTAAACATGGATTTGATATAATTTGATATTTGAGTACACCAACGCAGTCATAGGTGACCAATGTTTGTTATTTGATAAAAACAAGCGCTGATGTTCGTTTTCCTCCGTATACGGGGCAGAATGGAACAGCAACATATTTGCCATAGAGCTGAACAAGTTATGCACATATATGTCTAACTTGAGCACGTCCAGTAAAATTCAGTGATGTACACAAAGGGAAATTTAACTAAAAGGTTTACTAAAACTGGTTTGTATGGATAGGACAATAATCTAAACACAATAGTCGCAGAGAGAGGGCAGCAGGATCGTCACCAGCACATACAGTACCAGCTGACAGCACTCGACCCCGAATAGTTAAAGTTATGTTTATCGTGAATGATCTGGCTAATAAAGAACTAAAGAAGACGATGACTATGCACTTGCTATATCAATAGGCAGGTGAAATGTCTTAGTTAAAAAAACGGTTGTGCACATAATAGAATAGTAACTTCTTATACTTACCGTGATATGAAGAATGTTAATATGTAGTCACCTGCAACCCCTGACGAAACAACATACGTTCCCATGGCTAACAAGATAGACAGGCTACGGCGCAAACTCCAGGCTATCTCGTTAACCACGGTGCGAACTACAGCGACGTAATTCTCGTCCAGTCACGGCCCAATGAAGTAAAACTACAGTTGCCTAATACATCCACATTCTAAACAACCAAAACTATTGCTCCTTGAATTCATACAAAAGATACAGTTTTATCATGATGGTATCAATATTAGCCATGTATCAGACTATCATTACTACGTAACTCCGATTCGCGCCGTAGCCTGTCTTTCTCGTTAGCCACGTGTATTCCAGTAGTTTGTAGTCATCTGACAAATTAATATTGTTGAATGCTGTTATAAAACGCTCAAGGAGACTCCTATAGTTTGTCAGTTACTTATCTATAGAAATGTACTTACTGCAAATTGTTCTGCCCGGGGCTCTGGAATGTCCCCAGTTCTTATATTTTAATGAACTCTCTTTCGATATGCCGAAAGAGAAACGGATAGAACTAGTCAGTTTTAATGGCACAATGTCATCTGCGCTGTTGATAAAACGTTATTTGTACTGTGAGCTGCAAACACGTACCTAGCAAAAGATTTTACTGTAAATCAACCATTTGTTCAGATTTATTCGGGCCCATTCTAGTTTATCTAAATGGCGCTGGGACAGCATTAGTTCAACATTTTTTCCTCCTAGAGTTGTTTTTGACTAGGATTTACCTATACACGTAAAGGGTATAAGTTGTATTTGGCCCAAAAATTCAATATCCACCCGTCCGTGTTGCTGACAGGCTGAGAGTGACCTGGGATTGCCATACGTATGCCTGCCCTTTTCAGGGCTTAACCACTATTATGACAGTGTGTGGGGGTGGCGGGTGTAATTGAGCTCGAGGTAATGAAGGAAGGTAGCAATATTTGCTCCTCAACAGTTACAGATCAGGGTGCAAGTGTCGCTGGGCACCACTGGTGTTATGAGTTATCCAAACATGAGGTTGTTTTTAATTTTGAAATCCAAGCATATCTTGGAAGGATTGTATACGAGCTCAGCTTTAGCTGCTGATGGATTAGCTCCTCTGTTACCGTATATGCCCACATGCCTTGTGGGGAAGTCGGTGCCATCTATATTGGTGTGCTCTGGGGTTGTAAACCCCAAGAGACCTAACCAGGGCGTTCCGATGGAGTGGCAATGAGTCGTTAAATTTTGCAGCCCGGTGCCTAATTTCATCCTCCACATACGGAAGAGATAAGGCCTCGTGCTGTAATCTAGTGAGGAAACAGTGATATACAGAATCGATTATCCGAAGACGTCTATTCTGCACCCGCTGCAGTTGCAGAAGTTTTGAATCTGCAGCCATGCCCCAGATCTAGCAGGTGTATAAAAGGATGGGGATTACGAGGGCCCGAAAAAGGAGTAGCTTCAAGGGAACAGGCATCCCAGACCTCAGCATAGGGTACAGAGATGACAGACGATTCAAGTTTTCCAAAACTCACACATATAACAAGGAATATCTCCAAAATGGTTCACTCTACAAAAAATGTTTTTTGACATAACTTGTGTGTTTTCACGAGATAGCCCAGAAGATTCAAGATATACATTTAATTTGTCAAAGTATCTTAAACATGTGGTATTTTAATCCAAATTATTAGAGCCATTTTTGAGAAAATCAAAATGTTCAAAAAATTTTCCATGTAAAGAGTAGTTTAAGGTGGAGGAATTTTTTTCGTAACTGTCATGTCACAACCTTAAAAGATATTAAACTTAAATACCAATTTTGGTTTTTAAATGACTTTTCATTTTTGAGTTATGCTGTTCCCAGACTGAGACCCACACACACAAAACCTTTTTCTAAAAATGCCTTTTTTTTATTTATTCAGGGAGTCTCAAAACATATTTCAGTAAAATTTTGACATCGAATTTTTGGGTGGAACACAATACTTCCTCTGCTTACTATACATAGTACAGAAAGTAAAAACTGCCAATATGACCTCATGTTAAAGTCTATATATTCTTGGAGAATTTAAAAAAAGAAAGAGCAGAATACTGGTTTAAAAATAGTTGTCAACTTTTCTTCACTTCTTATGTTTTCAGTCATACACTAGTCAATTATATGCACTAATCAGAGGCTTTGTGATGATAGAAATAATGTAATTTCTAGGTCTCAAATTGTCTCAAGCACATTGGGAACACTTTCATTATTTAGGTCTACTTCATCTTCAGATAAACCTGGGGAAGAATGACCTTGCTCAATTGTATACCTAACAAAAGTGCAGCATTGCATTCCAAAAATACTAATGCCTCGCCACTGTTACAGCAAGCATACAGTATAAAGAAACTATGCTTAATATATCTTACCACAGTAAAAACATAGCGTGTAAACGGATGTACTTCTTTCATGGAGGCAACAAAAATGTGACGTATTAACAAGAAAACTTAAAAAAAAGAGCTAAATATTAATGACAAAAGTTTGCTGTCCAAAAGAATTAGCATATATCTTAAAAACATAGAACTGAATAAACATATGTGACGTTCATCTCTATATATTGACAAATCCTGTATGTCTGCATGGGTGGCCGAGGTTGTTAAGACATGGATTCAAGAAGGAGGTCTGTGCATCAAATCCTGTAGGGACCATCCTCTCTGGCTGAGGCTTTTTCAAGGTTTTCCTATTCAGTGCATACTCATAAATGGTAAATGAGTAAAACGCACCCAAATCTTAGGCTTAGAGCATTTTCTTCCCAAATGGTCAGTTTCATTGCAAGTATCATGTGTCCATTTCCTATTGTACTGCATGTAGTAAGTACAAGTGTTAAACACTACTTTCCCTATATATTAAATCATATCTCTGGTTTATAACAGCTGGCACCGTCTTCTGGAAGCCAAACTCCATCCCTCTCCATTGTTCTGGCTCCAAATTTCTCGATGCTACGGCTGCTTGTACATCATCCATTCAAGTTGTCATCAGAAGTCCCCTTTTTATTCTCTACTGGTAAATAGAAGGAAGTATTGTATTCCACCCAAAAATTTGATGTTGAGATTTCACCAGAAATGTATGTTTTGAGACCCCCCCTGAATCCAAACAAAAAGCATTTTTAGAAAAAGGTCTGTGTGTGTGTCTGTCAATCTGTGGACAGCATAACTCAAAAATGAAAAGTCAGTTAAGAACCAAAGTTGGTATTTAGGTTTAATGTCTTTCAAGGATGCGACACAAAGATTTTGAAGAAAATAGCCCCACCCTAAACTACCCTTTAAATGGAACATTTTTCGAAAATTTCGATTTTCTTGAAAATCGCTCAAACGATTTTGATTAAAATGTCATATTTAAGACATCTGTATGATAAATGAAATGTATATTTTGAATTTTCTGGCTACAGCCCATGTAGTCCTGTTTACCCAATGGTGACTTACTATTGCAAGTACTTTATATCCCAGGATTAAATAACTTAACATTTACGACATTTTTAAACAATTCTATTTTTCGTAACAATGAAAAAATAGCAACACGTTTTCATTACTCAACTAATCCTTACCAACATGACAAATAAATTACATTTGCAATAAATATTTACATAAATGATTTCCTTTTGGGGTCTAACCATATATTCTGTCTCACTTTCAATTTCCTCATTTCTTAGTTTAAGAGACTCGCTATGTGCAGAACTGAGCTGTACACCAATGTTTACTGCACCAAGATTAGTGAGATCCAGAACGTTACTCAAATATTTCCTACTCAATGTATGCTCATTTGCATATTCATTTAAATGACCTAGGTCCTTTATGCCACTTTTTGACCAGGAATCATTACTTCCCAACAACAGGCAAGGAAAGCAGAAAACGGCATTTCGAATTTCATGACCGCATGTCCATGAATATTTCGCAAAAATGTCACTATGAAAACGTCTTATGCTTTTCTTCTCTTGGCTGTCTGAACAATGGTAATATCAGGAGTAGGTCTTCCAAGTGTTTTAACGTGAATGTTTTCTTCAAAAGACAGAGTAGAGAATGGATTCCTCAACAGAGAGTCCACCGAATTCAAGTCCACGAGTATTATTTAACACAGGTACTTGAGAGGAGAATAATAATAAGCATACGTGCAAGCAACCTCACTATACAGCTGAACATGCGTCACTGACTGCAGCACGGTAGAGCGTAAATTACTGTGAATGCAGAGTAGGTGGGGAAAGGGAGAGGAGGGGTGAATCCATAACATTGCTATCTTACAGCACTCTTCCATGCTGCTGTGAACGACGCACACTGAGTCTTTCCAGCACATATTAACTCATATTATACATTATCAAAGCTCGTTTACAACTAAAGAGTTGTAAAATATTTAAAGCTGATTATTTCTGAAATTGTTTAGCGTGCTGCAGCATGGTAGCACATACAAAGGAACTGCCCCTGTTTGTAGAATTTAAGTCATGCCATTAATTCTCTATTTCACTTATTTGAGAAGGAATTCAACTGCAAAGCATTTGAAGGAAAATAATTTTTACAGTGCATTTATTTTATCTCATAATTCAGAACCCAATTATTCTTCAGCTAGCAAATGTATCAAGCAAATAATTGCAATCCTCCAAAATTGTCTCTAAATGTCATCTAAAATTGTCAGAAAAGTAACTAGTCACTATCTTTGAAATTCTGTTGCTATGACTTCCAGATCTAGCGACAATTTGCCAGAGTTGGCAATACTGTCGCACACATTTCCAACCTCTCCATTTCTCTAATTTCTCTATAAAATCTTAACCCCTAACATGCTGACCTGTCATGGCATGTAATACGTCCTCTGATTGGTAATCAGAGGATATGGTCGGTGAATTTATTTTGACAATTCTCCCGGTCAGGCCGGTGAGACCCGTAAACCGACAAGTGTGGTCCTCCAGACATTCTGGGGGTTGTGAGAGAGCGATGTGACTGCCAAAACATAAAAATATGCTGCTCTCTAAAAAGCGGTTACTATTACTGCTATTGCTCTCTTCAATATCATTGAAAAATATTGGAGAACAAGACGATTAATGACTTCATTGTCAGCATTAGCTAACAACAACATTTCATAGTAAACAAATTGGCTATGTGAACAGATTAACAGTTCCAATCCCCTCTCATACCTGATACATCCCTCGCCCTCTTCTGGAGGGCAGAGAGTAATCAAACTGAGATTATAATCAGCTAACTACTGAAAGACGAGTGGCCCCCATTCAAACCTTTAAGTTACATTGGAATGGAATGCACAATTAACTTTTCCAAATGCCTATTATTGGGACGCCAGATGGGGAATGGATGAAATCTTAAGATCCAGAGCTTTAGCAAACAACTTTTCCAAATGGTCTGTTGCTATGCACAGTCTTCTGTTTGGCACTGGTCTCCTGCACAAATCTTCCATTATTCCCACACCTTCCTGGAGAGGCATACAAGGTGTGGCAATAAAGAAACCAGAGTGGTTGTTGTCCGCATTTCTGGCTTCATTGATGACAAAGAGAAGAGTGGAGGATTGGTCTTTGGATTGGCTCCAAAAAGAATGAGCCTAAGGAAACATTGGTGTAACGTAAATGCTTCATATTCACATAGTATATGTTGCAAGGATTCATCCCTCATTCCCTGCACCTGCCCCATTATGCATAAGTATCTGTGCAGCAAGTTATGGTCAGTTCAATAGCCCACAACAATCTCTGAAACATATCTTCAAAATTATGAGCTAATACTTGAGTGGTAGAATCGAAACTGAAAAATTCAATGCCAGTCAGGACTTCAACCACACACCTTCCCCTTCATGCACGGCTGCTCTAACCCGAGCTATACCAGGAGTAAGTTTGTTGGCATAAATAATTATGAGCTAATGTTCCAATTGATGATGCCCACAACAGTCTGTGAAACTTGCTCTCAAAATCTTGAGTTAATGTTTCTGTTGATGCCCACAAGTCTGTAAGACATCCTCAAAATCTTGAGATAATGTTTCAGTTGATGCCAACAACAGTCTGTGAAACATTCTCAAAATCTTGAGCTAATGTTTCAGTTGATGCCAACAACAGTCTATGAAACATGCTCAAAATCTTGAGCTAATGTTTCAGTTGATGCCAACAACAGTCTGTGAAACATGCTCTCAAAATTTTGAGCTAATGTTTCAATTTATGATGCCCACAACAATCTGTGAAATATATTCTAAAAATTCTCAGTAAATAAACCAGTAAGTGTATTAAGTTGTCTTATATATCTTCTATTTAGTACATTTCGAAGTACACAAAATATAAAGAAAAACATGCCAAAATTAAAAAAAAAAAAAAAATTACAAAATATAAATTTTAAAGCCAAACAACTTATACTTTGGGTTTGGAGCAGGTTCACTTAATTTAAAAAAACAAGTTTTGTAGATTTTTGTCCATGTTTAATAAAATATCAAACAGAATACAAGAAATTACATGGAGTTCATGTTTTAACTTCTGTGAAACCCTTAAAATTGCAAAGGAAAGAAAAAGTTACTGGTTGCTTTGCCCATGTTTAATTATAACCACAATATGTAAAAGCATAATTTTGCAAAAATAAAACCCAAACTGTAACATTTTCTTACGTATTATCACTTGCAAAATGAAATGCCTTCTATTTGTGGGGAATTTTAAAACAAGAAAGAAACAGAGCGGCATATTTATGTGCATATTATGGAAGTTTTCAATTCAGAAATGCATACACACGAAAGGAAGAGCATAAAATTCATGTCCCTACTCATAACACAGGTGAAGAATGGTGAAGGAATAGCAGTAATTTTAACAGGAAATTATGAAAGTAAATTCCTTGATAAGAGATGTTATCTCCATCCTTGTTGAGATGTGGTTTAGTCTAGCTACCAAAATACCACAGGTTTTAAAGTTTGTGGTTTATTATTTCCTGTACACTTAAACATGAACAGAGTTCTTATACTTGTGTTTCTTAACCATTATCAACACAATCATATTTCCTGAAGCTATAAATGCTTTTGTTTCTGCATATACATCGTTAGAACACCCTAGTGTTGGTAACGTTCTCTTTCTACATATCTCCTCTGTGTAAGTTTATTTTGCATCCATTTCTTTGTCTCTTAAAAATCCTTGCTTAATTATTTTTATTTGTTTATATCATCGTGTTAGCTCTGTCATTTCAAAACAAGGAGACCAAATGGCACAAAATGGATATTTTTAGTTATTTGTGCAGTCTTATAAATTGGACCTTCTTCCTTATTTGATGTATATTTTATTACAACACTTATATTTGAAATACATTTTTAAAACTCACACCACATGTGCCGCTCTGTACTTGAATTGTGCACCACTTCACAGAAAGTTACACTCCTACATGCTGTGAAGTACAGTGGTAAATTTCAGGAATCTTTTAGGGGAACTTTTAGTCTACAAAATGACACTTCTTTTAAGTAGTAAGGCAGCTTCTGTTTTAGCCATTTGGTTCTTTATTTGAAAACATATGAGCTTCTTTCCTCCAAATTTTGCTTTGAACAGCTTTTCCTGTGACACATTTTAGGTATAAATTATGTTTTCTCAGAAACTATTGAAGACTGCTAAATACAATTTTAGGATGATAAAAACTACCTCTAGGCTTTAGGTGTTATCATATTTTATTTGTTTTTTAAGAAAAGAATTTCAGACAAATTTTAGTCAAACGATGATATAATTAAGAATATAATTCTATCTTCCTTACTAAACAAATTATTGTACGAAAGTATATCAAGAGAACTATGAAGCCATTGATTTACATCCTATAAAGATTTTAGTCTGATACCTTGAATAGTTTCTGAGATGATGAATTTAGCACATTTAATATTGGCAGCAGGATAGGGATTTTAATCTCTTCTTAAAATAATTATTTATATTTGCTTAGTGAGTTTTATATAAATAAACAGGATGATTCTTTACATTATCTGACTTGGTAGGGTTAATAATATTGCTACATCTGTCACTTTATGTTCAAGTGATAAGTCTGTCTGTCTACACTGAGTTGCCAACCTGATGATAAAATCAGTGGCAGTAATTTCACAATTTCTAACTTGCTGCTTACTGCCTCTTAAAAGCTGTGATTTGCAACTTCTATAATGGGATAAAGTTCTAAATCTACACTTTCAAAGGACTCTTTTTTCAAACAAATTAACTAAATTGAAAGAAATGTGCTATTTTCTTATTTCAAATTTTTGACTGATTAGGAGAACAATGAAGTTAAGAACATTGCATATACAGAACCTTTGTTTGAAAGCATAGCCTGGTACCGTGAAGCATGCTGTTCTCTGTTTGAATATTTATAGTCCCTTAACTTCCAGTGCTTATATTTCTCATGTAAATAAAACCACGTGGATCATTAAAGTGATCACTAACTTATCCAACATCCAATTGCAGAAATTAACTCTACTCACATTATCACATTTCCTGAACTAGTTATTGCATAGCACTTTAATGTTAAAAATTTAGTGACTGAGGTTAGAGAAATTCCTGATTCCTGTGATTTCCCTAAATTTATTCACAAGTTTATGAATTGTTTCTCTGTGATGTGCATGAACAGAAGGATTTTGTTTTTTCATTATAAATTTAATTGATATGAAATTATTTTACAGTTAATAGTGCCTCTGTTTTTAATATTTATGATGGTACAAAATTTGTCTAAATTCCATTTTGCTTCTTTTCAAGTGTTTGTCACACATGGATCATACATGAAGATTCAGTGATCTAAAGTATGGGATTGAAACATGTTCTCACAATCAAGCTCTGTGCAACACAGACTTTGTGTTACTGATTAGCCGACACAGACAGGGAACACAGCATTGCAGTGCAAGCAGTTCCCCATAATATGGCCATGCTCTGTGTTTTTCCTTCATGCACAGGCCATCTTTCTAGGTGGCCACTTCCAATTTCAGGGAGTTTGCCAACATGCACATAAATCACTGTCAGTGAACATCTGATTATACATTGAACTCATATTCAGCTAGTACAAATGCTTCTACATGTTTGTTAAAGTATTTAATTTGTGGTTCCTGAGTCGTCTTCTACTTGAAGGCATTTCTGTGATCAGATTCCCAGGGTTCCATACCAGAAGAGTTCTTGCTTCTCTCCTGCATATTCCTAAAATAAACATCAATTTACCTTCTATTGTGTTTAAACATTCATGAAGATCATAATGTTCATTAATAATCTAATTTTGATGTTGACCACACTCCATGCTCTATGAACTGTTGTCATACGATGTTTTACTTTGGGAAATCATGTTTTAGCCAGGAAAATACCTTGTATGATGTATCCCTTAACTCTGACTTTACTGTTTGTTATTTCACACTGCTATACAATGTTAGTGTTTTGGCAAATAAACCAGCTATTTCTCCTCAGTCAGCATTGACTAATGAAGATCTCATCTCCTGCTGCTGATTGAGGTGCCTCTTTTTAATGGTTTAAAACTTTAAGTTAGAATTTCTTTGCATGCAATATTAAAGTTAATGTTGTTGGTCTGAGTTAGACACTGGCCTACTGATCCCAAGGTCGCAGGTTCAAATCCAGCCCAGACTGATGGTTTTTAGTGTGCTTAAAAATGACAGTTCCATGTCAGTAGATTTACTAGCATGTAAAAGAATGCCTGTGGGACAAAATTCCAACACACCGGCTACTTTGATGTGATCCTGGCAATTGAGGAGCGTTTTTTCAAAACTCAATAGATGCAAAATTTTACAAAATTGCGTTATACATAGTATCGGCATAATTTTCACCTCCTGCATCGTTCTGTGAAATAAAATTTTGCAAAAGTTGATTCGTGTCCTGTGTAGAAGGTAGGGAATATTAGCAGTTTTTACAAAACTCGATAGATGCACTTGCTCAGGTAAAGCAAAGGTCGATAGATGCAATTTTATGATCCTGAGTGTAGCAACCTAAATTCTATGAAACGCATGTTGGCATTGACTGTCATCTCACTGTTGCGATTCTTGGAATTCTCCATAATTTCTGCAAGCTTTGTACACTAATGCATCGTTGGCAATAACTGCAAACTCAGGTTGTGCGCTTGGATTTCACATTCATTTCTGCAAACTTCTTTTTTGTTCCATTTATATTCCGCCTTTAACTACAGAGGTCATATCAGCAGCCTTGCCTGTTGGCAATGGGTTTAACAGTGGGTTTTTATACGTTGAATTCACACACACACATTTACACTTTCATTCATACTTCTAGACTCAGGGAAGGATGAGGAATAATCTTGGCTGGAGAAAAATTCCTACCCCCTGCCAGGAATTGAACCCAGGACCCCTTGCACAGCAGGCAGGTGCTTCTGCAAGTTTTGTTATACTTACATGGCATTTTTATTCTTAGTTGAGACACTGCACTGTACTGTACTATGCACAATGGATAGGAGCTCAGATTGTGAAACTGCACCAGTCGTAGTGTGGGAGGTAGGAATTGCAAAAACAAGGAAAGGAAATCAAAATGCAAGTCAAGGAAAGCTCATACTCCAGCAATTACATGTTCACATTGTCTCGAGTGCACTTAATGAAATCCTGAAAGTAAACAGCATAAGCACCGTGTACAGCTGATTTGACCTATAATTATATAAGTGGATTTCACCAACACCTTTGCGTGCTCAACCAAATAGATCAAGCTAAATTCCTTATGAAATATATGAGTATTACATCTCCTAATCACAGAGTGATGAATAAAGAAGCTGCAAATAGAAAGCAGACTGTTAGCATTAAATACAGTGTGAGAAGTAATGATGGCCGAGTATTGTCAGTATGTGCTGCAAGCTTCCAAGGAATCACAGGGGTGTCACTTACCTGGGAATGCGCCAAAGGAAACCAGAGGAGGTGACAGAACAGGAATATTACAGAAGGGCATTACTGCTGCTATAAAGCAAGACATTAAGAAGTACAGATGTAGAGAAAGCCACTATGGAAGACTAAAATCAAGGAGGTTATTTACCTCCAGAACTTAATATCACAAAAATGTGGGCCAACTTTTGCAATGAAAGAAGATTAAGAAATCTACCAATCTGCTCATTGTTAAAATATAAAAACATATTTTAATCTTTCATTCCATACACCGCACACTGACACGTGCTCAACCTGCAAAATGGGACTGATGAAGATTAAGACAGAGGTAGATGTGGAAAAGAGAAACGAACTAAGAACCATGTACAGACTGCACAAGCACTAATAAAGGAGAAAGCTTACTTATTCATATTGTTTGAAATTTCTTTGTGTGTATTCCATATGTCTGCTATATAAATAAAACAAAATATATTGTTATTGTGAATGTAGCAGTACTTAGTTTCTACTTAATAAAATAATCCTTATAAACATTAATATGTTGGTTGTATAGTACATTATGTATTATAAAAAGGTGAAAATAATAAATACATAAATAAAAAGTAATAAAAACAATAAATGACAAAAATAACAAAACTTCCTGTGTTTATTTCTCGCTCACGCAGAAAAGTTAATCAGCATCTATCGGTTTTTGAAAAAACTCTGCATTTTCAAACCCCAAATTTGCACTAGTTAAACTATGCTATTTGTTTCTTTTCACATTCAATGAAACAGTATCACCAAGGAGAATTGAATGATTAATATAGTTGCTGTGCTAACCAATTAGTATTGCCAATAAATAGAAAAAACCGTTTTTCTTAGAAACGCATTTTGTGCATCTATCGAGTTTTGAGAAAATGCTCCTCAATTGACGGTGTCGTTAAACAACAAAACAATTTAAATTTAATGTTTCTTTATGAAGATTTTCTTTCATGTAGACAATTCTGCAGGCCTTGACTCTGATCTTTCATTCTTAAAGTATGAAGTGTGACCAACTCAAAATTAAATTATTAATCTTTGCTTCAATGTGTTCATTTAATACCTTTTCAGTAATAGTCTTCATTCTTTATTACTTAATAAAATAAAATGTATGTTACATAAACTTTTTAATGAAATAAAATTTGGTATTCAACTTTATGAACTTGTATTTTATAAATTCTGAACACTGGTAAAAAAAATTGTGCTTGCAGAGGACTACTGGTTGTTTAGTTTCAAAATGATGAATCAAATAAACCATAAAAGTCTGTGTTACACTCACATGACTTTCTCCATTCATTCTCCTGCGAACTATTCTTACGAAACCTTATTCGCCTTCTACTTCATGTTAGATGAAATAAACATTCATTACACATTTTGTTGTAACTTAAGAAGAATACATTAGAGTGATAGTCACATTTTTAAAGGGTGGTTCATTATGTGATGGCTTTGAAATTCCATGCTCTTTCTTCGACCATGAGATAAAATAAATGACTTACCTGTTAAAAAAAGAATAAATATTTGAAAATTTAAACATACAACAAAAGAATATCTAGAAAATGCTAAAGAATAAACAAAGAATGTTTATTGTGTGCTTTAAAGAGGACTACATTTTTAGTGTAGTAAGATTTTCTCTCTCTCTCCTATGGCTTTCCATAATACTAATCATTTAGAATGAAGGACTTTGCAAGCTATTTGTACAAAATTCAGGATATACATTTCACTTATGAAAATATTTTAAACATAGTATTTTAATTAAAATCATCAAGAGCCATTTTTGCAAAAACCAAAACTAATGAATGTTTTTCCATGTAAAGAGTAGTCTTTTTTTGGAGGGGGAAGGATTTTCTTGTCACATTGTTGCAAGATGCTGAACTTTAAGTTTGCTGATAAAACAACTTTTCATTTTTGAGTTGTGACGTTTAAAGAAAATGCATTACAAATGATTTAGCAATGCATTCAGAAATAGAGATCACTTTGTATTTTACAGTTTTAGTACAAAACAATAACCTATCAATTATTTACATTTGATATTTTATATTCCTACCTAGAGTAGTCGTAAATTCTGTTACAAACTTTTGACACACTGTGCAAGCAGTTTGGCACGTAAACAACTGCCAATGTGCACACATTAACCTTGAACCATTGTTAGCTTGTCTTTAAAAGAGGAAGCATTTAGCTCCAGGTTTCAACATGGAATGGGGCAATTATGAAAATCATGTTGCCATCATTGCATTGCATAAATTTGAAAAATCTATAAATTAAATTTTCAAGATGCTACAAAGGCTGAAAATCAGTCGTATGTTTGTGTACCGGACCATTGAGCAATTCACAGCAACCAAGACGGTGAAGATCATCCAAGGGAGGGTTGCCGACTCAATGTCAGGACTCCAGCGGCAAAAAAAAAAAAAAAAAGCGGCGGCATCTTATGTTCGAAGAAATGTGAAATGAACATTTCAAAAAGGTCAGGCTAAATATTCACGTAAAGGACATTATCTTGATGCACGCCTAGAGAAGCTGAGAGTGCTTAAATGTCAACATCTCCTGCAGCGTTATGCACAAAATGGTCATCGGAACATCCTCTTCACTAATGAAAAAGTATTCACTATTGAAGAGTCTTTCAATGTACAAAACAGGGTTTATGCATCATCATCATCTTGGGAAGTTCAGAGGGCCCATCATGTGGTGTGGTGTGGTGGGGGATGAGTTATTCTGGCACCATTTTGGAGCCTATTGTCAAGAACTGGAGTGGCACATTGTTTCAAAACCAACCATGGATTTTACAGCAGGTATCTGCTACAGCCCACAAGGCTAGATCAACTAAAGGGTGGTTTCAGCGCCACGTCCTTGACTTCATTTCGCCTGAAGATTGGTCCAATAACAGTCCAGAGCTGAACCCTTTGGACTACCAACTGTGGTCATTGATTGAGAGCATTGCCGGCAAGAGGAGACACCCATTGTAAGTTTAAAGCATTCCTTGTTATCAGCAGTGGCAGATTTTACCCTGGATATCGTCCGTTCCACCAGAGACGAGTGGCCACATAGATTCAGAGCCTTAATCAGTGCAAAAGGTGGCCATATCGAAAAGTGATTGGTTCTATGCATAATGAATGCTTGTAAGTGCAACTACTAAAAGCAAATTAAAATATCTTCATGGTATTTGCATTTTTCACTTTTTAAGTTGTAAGAGTATTTATGGCTAGACTAGGGATATGAAATAAGTACACTGTTAAGGTAAGTCTTAATATCTTTAATTTTTCTCATCAATTTATTTCATTAAGTGCAAACTGTCAATATATTTGGTTTCTATTGGTTCTCCAGATGGAAGATTAAGCAACCCAATAATAAATCTACTAAATTTATCTTCCATGATCTTAGAAACTCTTGAAGATATCGGAGTGACATTTTACGATATGATGTACATGCAAGTCTTCTAACTTACTCATCAACTTTTACCTTTTATTTATTAAAGAACATAGGATTTCTAATTGTAAAAGTGAGGCGGTTTGCTTCTTCTGGCTAAGATATTATTTTTCTTAAAAATATTACATGAGCACTCACATGACTTTCTCTTCTCACTCTCGTAAAAATGCTTATTCTTCTATCCACCTCAGTTAATTAAGATAAACATTTGTAGAAATAGGTTTATTGCATATTTTCTTATAGCTACAATGGGAATATATAAAATACAGTAGAGTTAAGCTATAATCAAATAGTTTAAGATCTGGTTGCTATGTGATGACTTTGGTATTCCATTCCCTTTGCATGGCCAAGACAGAAAAAAAAAGGGATGACTTCTTGTTTGAGAAAAACATAAGTATTAGAAAACTCAAATCAAAAGGAAAATCTTACCTACAAAAAAGGGAATTATTTGGCATAAATTGTATGTTTTAACGAGATCTACATTTTTTTGTACCCTTTACGGTTTACTAGTTATAGAAAAGTCATTCAGAATGAAGAGAACTATTACCATCAATCCCAGAAAATTCAACATGTACAGTTCATTTGACATGAAAACATACAGAACTGCAATCAAAATCACTAGAGCCATTTTTGAGAAAATAAACACCTTCAAAAACTTCCATGTAAAGAGTAGTTTGAGGTTGGGGATTCTATTGAAAATCTTCATGTTACATACTTGGAAGATGCTGAACTTAATATTAAGTTTGATATATAACCTACTTTTTGGTTTTGTACTGTTCACAGACTCGCACACGGACCTTTCTACAAAAATAATATATGGATTCTTAAACAATTGTATTTCCAGTTAAGTATAACTAGAATTTTTGGGAACAACGCAATAACTTCTCTGTTTACTCTGTACAAGATAAAGAAAGTAAACATTACCATGTTATTAACACCACAATAGATCCACAAAATCACTTATCCTAAAATGTAATTTAGTTATCTTCGACAGCCTGAGAAGTCAAATGAGTTATACCAGCAAATGCCATTTACAGAAAAACCTATTTAAAACAAAACTGAAGAAAACAAACTTGCATATAGTTACAAAAAAACAAAGCACATACCAGGGCGAGTCAATAAAGACTGAGAGCTATTTGTCTTTACTGCTCACAACACACATTGTGGAAACAATTTTGCATGATGCCAATGGATCGATCAGCCATGATTGGTGGACAAAGCACACCCTCACCTGTGCATGCGTCTGTACACGAGCAAAGTAGGTCAGTTCACCAGCTTAGAGGTGTTACGCAAAGAACAATACACTGCTTTGAAGTTTTGCTTTCGTTTGCGGAAATCTGGCATAGAAGCTTACAGAATGTTGCAGGAGGCATATGGTGATTTTCTGCCACAGTCCACAGCATTTTGATGGTTCAAGGAATTTAAGGAGCGCCGTGTTTCAATAACAAAGCAAGGTGGGCCAGGTGCTCCAGCAACAGCAATAAATGAAACCATGATTAACACAGCTGGCATCATTGTCCATGAAGACTGATGAATAACAGTTGACAGACTTTGCAGACATGTTACGGATTTCCCATGGCAGCATTTTTTCAATTTTGCATAATCCTTCAAACATGAGACACCCAGAACTGGTGTTGCAGGTTTGCACCTGCAGCATGACAACGCCCATCCTCATGTGTGCAACATTGTTACACAGTATTTGGCCCGCAGAAACATGAATGTGTTCCCCATCCATGTACTCTCCAGACTTGGCCCCCCCGTGACTTTTATCCCTGTCTGAAAAAGGAACTAAGGGGGAAGTTTTTGCTACTTTGGAAGCCATCGTGAAGAAGGCTGAGGCAGTTATTAAGAAGATGTCAAAAGATGGCTTCCAGTACATGTTCCAAGATGATAGAAGCATTGGGCAAAGTGCATTCAACTCAACGGAGAATAGTTTGAAAAAGACCACACTAATTTGGAGCAAAGCTAGTGTATTTTATGTGTAAAAAAGCATTCTCAGTCTTTGACTACCCTCATAGCTTCAACACACACAAACTGCCATACTTCACAGTAGTACCAAAAAATTAAAAATGAACATTTTTGCCAATGTTTATGAATCAGTCTCTACTTTACTGAGGTATGACAGGGTGGCAGCAGTCCTATCATTTTCCATAGGAGGTAGAGGAAATACTGCATACCACACAAAACTTTGGTATTGAGATTTCACTGGAAATACAGCTTTTGGATTTCTTGTATAACAATAGTAGTAGTAGTAGTAGTAGTAGTAGTAGTAGTAGTAGTAGTAGTAGTAGTAGTAGTACTAGTAGTAGTAGTAGTAGTAGTAGTAGTAGTAATAGTAATAGTAGTAGTAGTAATAATAATAATAATAATAATAATAATAATAATAATAATAATAATAATAATAATAATAATAATAATAATAATAATAATAATAATAATAATAATAATAATAATAATAATAATAATAATAACAACAACAACAACAACAACAGCTTAATAAAAGGGCCATAGGTGTGTGTCAGTACATTTTTGAGAAACAAAGTCAGTTAAATAGTGAACTTGATATTTAAGTTCAGCGTCTTCCAAGCACGAGACAGCAAAATTTTCAAGAAAAATCTTCACACCAATCTATCCTTTGTATAGAACTATTTTGATTATTGTTGAGTAATCGTAAGCTTTCATGGCCAGTCAGAATAATGAATAGTGGATTCTTTCGGGCTGCAGTCACAGAACATGAAACGTCTGGACATCAAAATGCCAGCAGACCACAGCTTATGAGCACAGAAGAATCCACTGTTCATTATTTTCTCAATAATGCTTCTAACAATTTTGATTCCACACGTTTAAGATATTTTAATGTCAAATACGAGGGTTGTCTGTAAAATAAGGTTGCCAAGCATCTTCTGTTGAGAGGAACGCTGTTACAGGACATCCGGCAAAACTGGTGTGTAGCTTGGTTCTCCCTCTCTCAGCCCTCCTACCAGCGAGCTGTCTGCAAAACTCAGTCTTGGCTTGGCAGCCGTTAGAAATGAAACTTCCACTCGCTTCTCCTGCCAGGTGCAAATTACACTTTGTGATGCATTTTTTTGTGCAAAAAGACTGCACCAGTGGACATTCATTCCCAACTGTGTGAAGTACAGAGAGCAGTGTATGAGCATACAACATGTGCACATATGGTGCAGAGAATTCATAGACGGACGGATGTACGGACATCCCGGATGGCCATCGGTTTCGGACGAAACGACTGAAGTGGAAGAAGTAGTGCTGAAAGATCGAAGGGTAACGGTTCGGGAGACCTGTGAGATGATCCCTGAAGTCAGTAAGACCTACATTCAAAACATTTTCACAGATAATTTAGAGTATACAAGGTGGGTGGAGGCATGCTCACGAAGGGAGTGCATTTCCATCAGGACAGTGCTTGTTTGCATATTGCCCATGTGACAACCAATCTCATCAACAAATTTAGGTGGGATACTGTCACACACCCTGCTTACAGCCCAGACCTAGCCCCAAGTGACTACCATCTCTTCCCTGACTTGAAGAAACACCTGCATGGGACGCATTTCAGAACCGGAGAGGAACTGAAAGAAACTGTCTTAAGCTACCTTTGCTGCGTGGTGGGAAAGTTCTATGATGCAGGCATACAAAACATGGTACACTGCATGCAAAAATGCATTAATCAGAATGACGATTATGTCGAAAAATAGGAAAAAGTCTAAGCTTTCTAAAAATGTACTATTCAAGGTCAATAAATGTTTTTCATTGTGAAAAAAAATTGGGAACCTTATTTTATGGACAACCCTCGTAAAATATGTATTTTGAATTTTCTGCAAATAGCCTGTGGGGTTTCTTTCATCCTGAGTAAGTTTAGTAAAACTGCTAGACCATAACAAATAGACAAAATCTTACTATACAAAAAATGCAATGTTGCATTTTTTTTTTTTTTTTTTTTTTTTTTGTTTGTTTAGTGAGCCATTTCTGAGATATTTCTTGTTATTTCTCTGAATTTTCCAATACTTACACTTTTCTCAAATGGAAAGTGGTTTTCAATTTTTTTATCTCTTGGCCATGAGAACTTAATTTCAAAAGCCATAACATAGGGATCAGCTTAAAACATTTGACTATCGCTTAAAGCCTATATTTCCCTTGCACCTACAAGAAAATTATCAATAAGATAGTTTATCTCTATTAACATGAAGTAGATGAGGAATGTGTTTGAAGAATAGTGGAATGTGTTTGAAGAATAGTTTGTAGCAGAAAGTACAACACAGCAGATTTTTTTCATTTATATTAATTCTTTTCTCCAGTTTCCCACTCATCTGATGTCAACATGGCACAAAATCGAAAAGTAAAGGCAGAAGATTTTCTGTTTGTATTTGAGAGACCAAATGAACCACTATTCTTTCCTAGAGGAACTGCAGATAACAGGGTGCTGTTCAGCTTACCACCAGATACATTGGTAAGTAAAATCAAATGTTTATAATTTGCACATTTTTAAATTTTACTGATTTATATTAGGCTCATCATTGCTTTAGAACTAAAAGCAGTAGCTCTACAAGTTTTAGTTTTACAGATAAAAATAAGAAATAAATTTATTCTTGCCACGTTCCTAAAATTAAAACCCTTAACCCTTTCACTGCTGAGATATTTTCCACTTGATGACCCCTCCTTGCTGAGACATTTTTAAAATTTAAAATGCTTTCTATCCATACAATAACTTGCAAAAAGAACATAAAATCATGAAACACTTCTCACCTAGGAGGCTGTAGACTGATGTAGATAATCCAATTCCTCAAAGAAACATTTATTTCAAAAACTTAATTTAGGCCACATGCAACACACAGAAGTTAGGGTTGTCCACAGGAGCCATTAATTTAGACAGGTAATTACTGCAATAGGTAACATAATCACTAATAACTTCAAGCACTACTACATACAAGTGCCACTGTGAGAATGAAAGTAATTATAATAGGGCTGTCCAAACTTCATTTTACTAAATTTATTTCGAATCTGAATATTTGTCAATCACTAATAACTCTAAGCACTGATACTACTACAAATAGTGAAAATGAGAGTATTTATAATCAGGGTGATCCAAAGTTCACAGTAGTAAATTTGTTTTAAATGCAAATATTTGTCTTACACCTATAGAATAAGAAAAAACATAGTATGAAAACATAGTACAAAAATTCTTTGAGCTGTCCCATCCCATTATTTTTTAGAACTACTACTTCTCACAAACAGAATGATAATACCTATTAGTTTCTTTAGCATTGAGTTGCATAATTTGGAAAGAAAAACTAATTTAAAAACATAAAAAATCTGTGGCATTTTCATCCAAATTCACAGAAATACCTGAATTATGGTTATCAAAACCGTGATTTTGTGGAACAAAATTGCCCCACAGCCATTGAAACATAGGACTGGCAAGCTGTCTTCTCTTTGTGTGTTGCACGTCTTGTGCCGGTGGATCACTTTTGTCACTATCATTTATTTCCCAGGCATCACTATCAACACATTCACTTTCCTGATTACTGTAATCAATATTTCACATATCAGACAGCGAAGCATCAAATTTGCCCATTAATTCATGGCCACGAAAAACACGCATCTGCCAGATAGGGCCAGCCATGTTTTGGATATCCATGAATCCCCCACAATAACATGACCCCGTGCCAGCCTGCCACTCTCTGCGGAGTAAAATGTATATGCAAGCCTTTGTATTTTAAGCTGCAGATGTCACTATAATGCAGAGCTCTTGAAACTGCGTTTTCATAATCCCAACAGATGGCAGAGCATGTTCTTTCAACTCAAAGTGTGTACAGTGTCTACTAAGCATCGATTCTAGCAAGTAGCTCCCACCATCTATGTTCCAGCCAATGTACAGAGAGGTTTAAATGCCCTGCAGTGTATAGAAAGGCCATGCAGTGAAAGGGTTAATCAATGTACATTTTTGGTGTAGTGAGATTTTGTCTATTTCTTACATATTATGTCATTCAGAATGAAGAGACTACTCCCAGAAAATTCAAGATAACACATTTCATTTATCATAAACATGTTATTTTAATCACAATTGTTACAAACCAAGTTTTTGCTTTTAAGTAATTCTGTTCACAGAATACAGATTTTATCTAAAACTCTTCTTGGATTCAGGGAAGCTTAAAAGATGCATTTCTGGTGAAATCTTGGTATCAAATGCAATGCTTCCTCAAGTAGCAGAGAAATGCTTCTCAAACATATCCAGCTTTAGTTGACTGCTCATGTTAAAATCTCATTTAACGTATTTTATACAGTAATTCAAAGTTGCTTTGTGAAATGAAAATATTCTTAGCACCCAAAATCATTGTGTTTAGAGTTATTTATAAGCACAATAAATATACCACTGGCTTATGTCCTACCATTGTAAATGCAGCATATAGGTTATAACAAGTAATCTTTTCCCACTTACTCTACAATTTGCAAAACAGAGGTTAGTCAGTGATTTTTTAGAATTGTCATCTCTACTTCAGAAATTGTGGTTATTTTTTTAAGAAACTTATCAAATCTTCTAGTACTTGAATGTGCAAGAAATATTTTGGTTCGTTGGCCATTTCTGAAATGTTTTACTAATCACTTTTTAATGCATTTCCTTTTAAAAATATCAGACATTGCAATGCACTTGAGGTATAACTCACATAATAAAAAGAATATTTTTGCATCTTCTTATACGATTGATTCCTTTTAATTTACAGGGAAGCAGACTCCAAGCTGCAGCAGATGTGGTGAAAGAAAAGTTTGGTGGTGATGTTCTTCAGATAATTGATGTTGCTCCCACAGTGCGGTTACCTGACATTAGCACCCTTCAGAAGTTACAGAAGAGTGATAATTTTTCACTATTCATTCCTTTTCACCGTGATCTAGCTGATCAACTAATAGAAATATTTACACGTAAGTAAAGAATTGTTTGTACCAAAGTGACAGTCTTCAGTAAGTTTCCGAGTTTTAAGATGGACCAGGGAGTAAAGGTTGGTTCACTACCACTAGTAATGATAATGATAATCAGAATGAGAAAGTTGAAATACATGTATTCTAATGGGAGTGTTCATAATAATCAATGCAAAGTTTTCCTGGACCCCAGATTTGGGAAAGAAGACTTGGTCAAGTTTTAAATATCTTGTTCGCATTGCCAGGCAAGGCAAGTTAGCTTCATATTGTCAATGTGACTGTGTCATGAAACACCTGGAGAGCTCTCTCTAATCACAAACTAGAACAAAATTATCATTGGTCAGTAAGAAAATATCATTGATGTGCAATATTGAGATTGAGTTGTTGAGGCAGGGTTGTGAGATACCTCAATGTTCTCGGGCACTTACCTGCAGAGCTAATAGCCGGTAAGCTGGATGTCCAGTGGCCCCATTGAGGTTATCAGAAGTCTTCCCGGATGGGTTGACATGCATAAGTGGCATATCCACTTCTGTCCCCTGTGTAACAGCAGGGGGGCCTTTTTAAGAAACCAGGTATTGGCCTAATGGAAAGCTGCACAGAGGGAGAGTTACTCGGCTATCACTCCCCCCCCCCCTTTTTTTTGGTGGGGGAGGGGGGGGTGAGCTTCGGCTCTCTTAGTAGATACCTCGCTCTCTCAGATGTGCAATATTGACCTCCACTTTCTATCAATCTTATATACAAAACCTAGATATGGAAGGCTTACATCTGCTGACAATGTGCATAACAAAGTTTGAATGCAATTTTTTTACATCAACGAGAAAACAAAACAGTAAACAGTTTTTGAAGCTCAGAATGTAGTTGTAAAATAAATTACAGCTTACAAAACTAAATTCATATTTTCAATCATTTTAATAATAAACGCTTAAAGCCAATATGTTGTCGTATTTGACTAGAATCCACCTAATCTGAACAGGGTTTGGTCCCAATTAGTTCGGACTAGTGAAACTCAACTGTGTGCCTTCCCATTCTCATTGCTGGGCTGTTGTGCCCAGCTTCTCATTCTTGTTGCTGCTGGTTGTGAACCAACCTTTAAGATCCATTCAGAAGTCTTGAGTGCAATATTCAATATTACTGAGCTTTGCTATAGAAGAAGTGCAGTCTTAAAGCAATATTGCAGATGTACAAGTCCTACAGTTGGTTTATATAGCAAATATTCTTCAGAATAAGTGAATTAATTTTCATTAGGAAGATTGATTTTACATAAAGATAGCAGTGTGCTCTCCCATAAGCACACAGTGAATGACTGCTCAGAATAACCACCCCCTTTCCACCCATCACCTATAGCAAGTGTTGTATTCTACACAAAAATTCAATATTAACATTTCACAGGCATCTGCTGAAAAAGGTCCATAAACACATAAACACCAAACTTAATATTTCAGTGATGGGTCCCCAAACTACCCTTCACATGGAAAGTTTTATAAATTTTTCATTTTCTCAAAAATTGTTATAATGATTTAGACTAAAATATTATATCGTTAATATATTTTAATGATAAATGGAAGGCACATCTTGAATTTTCTGGGAATAGCCTCTGAAGTCCTCTTCATTCTGAATGACTTTTGTATAACTGGTAAAACGTAAGAGATAGACACAATCTTACTACACAAAAAAATGTAGATCTCAAAAAAAGCACACTATTCAGGCCACATACATTCTTACTTTCTCTACTGGTAAGTAGAGGAAGTATTGTATTCCACCCAAAAATTTGATGTCAAGATTTCAATGGAAATATGTTTTGAGGCCCCCTGAATAAAAAAATAGCATTTTTACATAAAGGGGTGTGTGTGTGTGTGTCTGTGTGTCAGTCTGGACAGCATAACTCAAAAACGAAAAGTCGGTTAAAAACCAAAGTTGATATTTAAGTTTAATGTTTTTCAAGGATGCGACACAAAGATTTTGAAGAAAATAGCCCCACCCTAAAGTACCCTTTCCATGGAAAATTTTGATTAAAATGCTATATGTTTGAGATATTTATATGACAAATGAAATGTATATTTTGAATTTTCTGGCTATAGCCTGTGTAGTCCTGTTTATTCTGGATGACTTTTGAATAACTCGTAAACCGTAAGAGATAGACAAAATCTTACTGTACAAAAAATGTAGATCTCGCTAAAACACACAATTCATGTCTGAATAATTCTTTTTGTAGAGTGAACCATTTCAGAGATATTCCTTGTTATTTGTGTCAGTTTTGGAAAACTTAAAACTTTCATGAAATGGAACATCATTATTCTTTCTTTCTTTCTCTGATTACCCTCCCCTTATGTAGGACTTACAAGCCATTGCCTAGGGTCAGATGCCTGTCGGGGAGCAGAGGAACCTCTGGACCAGACAGAGTGAAGACCTGGAAGCACGTGATCAGTCAAGCACCAGGTATGATAGTGAGGAAGAGGATGATACAAAATGCAGGCGAAATGGATGATTGGAAGGGTGATAATGGAGCAATTGGTAGAATGAATGGCGGGGGAACTGGAGAACCTGGAGAAAACCCGCCCAGATGCCACTTCATCCACCATGAATACCACATGCGGGTCCCACCTAGGTGGTAGGCAAGTGATCTAACCACTCAGCCACAGTGTCGCCATTATACTTCCAGAATCAGGGAAGGATGAGGAATAATCCTGGCTGGAGAAAAATCGAACCTGGGCCCCTTGTACAGTAGGCAGGTGCTCTACCAACTGCGCTATGGGGCCCATCATTGTTCTTTTTTTTTAATATGTTAAGCATGCAAAGAGAACGGGATCTCAAAGCTTACTGGGCGGCTGCTCTAACCACTGAGCTATTGTGACAAACTGCCCACACACGGCTTGTGTGTTTAAAAACACCAACAGTAAGTTTGTTGGCATAAATAAATAATAATGACAGAGGATTTTTCTGTTGCTCATCCATGAATTGGCTCTGGGATTCTCTTTATATGTCTCAATCCCCTTTCCCTTGTGAGGTAGCTGACACCATGCACCAAACGATTTAAGTTGTAATTGTTTTCGAAGCCATCGTCCTGATTTTGACACGATTTCATCGTTAATGTCAATGTTCATATTGTAAAGGGCTTCTTTCTTCTCTTTCAGAGTTGCAGTTTAGGTAACCTGAAATAACTATGAAGTCATAGCTTATGCAATTGTGCAAGAGGAAGATAACTGTAAAATATGAATATATTTCATAATGTACTTTTATGAAACAAATACAAAGTTTTATAAGTTACATGTGTTAGGTGTTTGACAAATGGAATGCTTTTTACTGGAAATAATTGTCACAAATTACTGGTGATTACAACATTACTTTAAGCAGGTATCCATTAATAATTAACAGCTAAAAGTATCAAGATGGGCAGTGCCATGGCCAAGCAGTTAGACTGCTTGACTCTTACCAGAGTGACCCAGGTTCAATCCCAGGTGTCTGCACATTGGATGTGTAGTGGACACACCAACGCAGGGGCAGGTTTTCTCCGGTTTCTCCTGCCATCATTCCACCACTTGCTCCATCATCACCTTTCGTATTATATTTAGCTGTCATTTCATATCATCTACTTTCTCGCTCTCACACCAGGCTTCAGGCTGATCACCCATCCCGGCTCCTCTGTCTGAGCAACTCCAGTTCCGAAGACAGCATATACTGGCTGGGAGAGATTGGAGCGCTGACGACGTCCCACTGGACCCCGCTCATGATGCCTGAAGTGGGGGATCCAGCGGCCGGGAGGTGTCCTATGTTCCATAGAAGGAATAACAGGAACTCAGTCAGTCAAAAGTAACATGGAAATCTTCACTTTGTAACACTTTCTGCAAATGTTACACCCCCTTTTCTCCTGTATTTACATTCTCTTAGGAACTATGTTTCAGTTTAACTTTTGTACCTCTTTGCTATAGGTCGTGAGGCAAGACAAGGACAATTCCCCTACCTGCACAGTGGCAACTCTTCATCTGGTGGGATAAGTTGCATAATCATGTATACGCAGAAGTCATAACATTTCCATCCACAAAGGAGTGAAGTTCGTTAGCGTAGCTTTAGTGCATATTGCTAATGACATATATGGATAAAAATTAGCTTTATAACGAACAAAGTGATTTGGCTATAACTATGGCTATGTGCCCACAATTACTTTCATGTGAAGTGCACTTGTTTCAGTTGCATGCTATTATAGAAATGTTTACTCATTTGTGCCAAGCTTGCCTGCCTTCCCCCCCATCCCTCAACCGTTGCAGAGAGGGAGGGAAGGAAAGCAGCTTCCCCTATGCGCAGGATTTGTTTGTGTCTCACCTCATGACCTATTTGGATTGCTCTTCATTCCATAACTCATCTTCCTCTCTGATTCATAATTGCCAATCTCTTTTACCTCTGCAGGGATTTAGTGTGTTTCTTCACATGCTCCCCTAAGCTCTTTATGGCAACATTACCCCAAATAAAAACATAAGCCTTCACAACAGTAGTCTGTAGAACATACATGATAAATAATAATGGGTGGAGAAAGTCATGAGAATGTAACAAGCACATGCTAATGAGGCATCCTACGTAACTGGTTGCCAATGTTATACCTCCTCTTAGTGATAAAGGTAGGTCTGTTACCCACGGCTATTTGCTATAATAAAACTGCAGACTCACCTCTATCACTGTCCCATGTACAGGTGTTCCACATTAAGGTAGGCCCCCTCCGTCCACCTCAGTCCCTTCAACAGACATTCATCAATGACAGTATATTCAAATATTTCTCAATTTACATATAGGTTCTTGGAGTCTTGTCGGTTTTATTAAAAGTTAATTTCCCATCAGGTTGTTTAAAGGAATACATGACTGAAAATTCATGAAAACCCCAGGAAAACGAAATATAAGATTGCATATAAACACATACTGAGCAGCTGAAATTTCAAAACGTATTTTCATATTGTGGTTATTTCTTAAACGGAATAAGTAAACAAACTGGAATTAAAATGTTTTCCATTTTAAAATTTGAGTTTTTGGAATTTGTTTCTTAATGTGTTGTCTTGTTAAAAATGCTTCAAATCCAAGTCATGAAAATTTTCATACACGTTCTAAAAATTTAAATTATCACATCAATTTTTCATGCATTTATGGGTTCATGAGCATTTGCTTTTTAAAGAAATGTTGTGTGATATGAATGCACATGGTTATTTATATCAAATATTTTTAGAATTTCATTGTATAGAATATTTAGCATACAACAATGAATTTCATCCTTGAAACTCAAAAAATTAAAAAGATACCAAAACAATATTAAATTTTAAAGCAGTTTATAAGTAATTATAAGAATAAGAAATCTGAAATTACCTTTTTGCCAAAGTGACCAAAAATTAAGATAAGACTTTCCAGTGATGCAACCTTCACAAAGAGAGCTCCACAGTACCCTCATTGCCAGGCTCCCTGTCCTTCAAGGGTTTAAAAAATACTCTTCCAAGTCCCCAGAAGGCCTTGAAATCAGCTTTTTGGAGTGCTTTATATGAGTCAAAATCAACCGAGAAGGCCAATGTTTGTCCTTTTCCTGTCATCTTCTGACTCATAATCAGCCATTCTTCAGGTTTTAACTCAGGGTTTTGTTTCCTGAGCCTTTTGACAACTACTGTTGTCTCCGAGGTACCAGGTACCCAGACTGTCACCTTAGGCTTCTCACTGAGATCACTAGAGTTTACCACCTTCAACTTCGCTCCCTCCCAAACTTCTCCAAGTGTGCTAACCGCCTGCTTTAACCATTCTTTCGTATTTTCATTTGCACAGGTTATCCATAAAACATCCTGTGTAAATCTGGTGCTAATGAACTGTGGTGGTGGTTCTTCCATTGGAGAGGCATCTACGGCCTCAATTAGTTTAGACTGAACCAGGTCAGCTTGTTCCTTGTTTAGTTTAGCATCAGGATGGTGTTCACTGACAACTGCCATTTTGATGCCAACTCCATCATCATAAAAAGAAACTGCCCGTTCCATGATACTCCTGTGCTTTTTACATTGCTTTTCAACACAGTCTGGACAGTCGTGTTCTGAGTGGGGCCTTTTGATTCCACCACCAGTTTCTTTCCCAGATGTTGAGGTTTCTTTGTGTGGTTTTTCAACCGTCCAGGTTCCCTCTCGCATCTTTTTTTCTCTTAACAGTTTCTTTCTTTGAGCCCCTGAGAGTTTTTTGTGTGGCAGTCTCATTTTATCAATGTCTGAAGCCAAATTCCCTACGAGTGGTGCAGAGGTGGTTTCAACAGTTACATCTGCTACAGAAGCTCCTTTGATAATTTTTGGTTTTGTGTTTGTACTTGTGTCCATTTTGGTCCCACGAGTATGGAGGGAAAACAGTCGACCCCGACAGAGCCTCCTGTACCGGGGCAAGGCTGAATACTCTGGGAAGTTGCCCAGTTTCCCAGAGGCTCCGTTAGTGACACATCTCCCATGTGTCATGCACCCCTTCGGCACGGAAACGCATAACACCTTGGGGTTGGGGAGTTTGTTCGCGGCCTCCTATTTAATTTAGAGGCAGACCTGTCTCATAGAGACAGGACCCGGCTATCCACAACCTGCCGACGCGTCCGGTACCCGCTCAAGGTCGGGCCTTTGGGGGCTTGCGGGTGTGTTGGCACCACTCCAGGGGCCCCCTGGCCCCGGATCTCTCATTAATATGGAATTTTCTCTACCACTTCCCTATAGTAAGTAGAGGAACGTTTGTATTCACCCAAAAATTCAATATCAAGATTTCACCGGAAATACATGTTTAGAGGCCTCTTGGAAAGAGACGCATTCTTAGTAATAGTATTGTATTCCACTTAAAAATTTGATAAGAGATTTCACTGGAAATGTGGAAAATTGGTGAAACACCAAACAGAGTATTTATGTTGAGCATCTTTCAAAGTTGCATTATAAAGGTTTTCAAGAAAATCCCCACTCTTACTGCACAGCAAATGTAGATCTTATTTAAACATATAATTTATGCTGTTTCAGGGATTAACTATTTTCAAGAAATACTTTATTGGTTTGAATTTTCAAATAATTGCACTTAATTCAAGTGACAAGTCAACATTCGCTTTTTCTAATGGTCATGTATACACAGCGTTGAGATTTAAAGGTATCACATAGCAATATTATTTTAGCCTGCCTTTTTAAATGTGTTGTTAGCTAATGCTAGATTTCTGACAATGAAGTCATTAATCCTCTTGCTCTCCAATATTTTTCACTGATGATATTAAAGAGAGCAATAGCAGTAATGGTAACCGTTTTTTTAGAGAGCACCATATTTTTATGTTTTGGCGGTCACATCGCTCTCTCACAACCCCCAGAATGTCTGGAGGACCACACCTGTCGTTGGTTTACGGGTCTCACCGACCTGACCGGGAGAATTATCAAAATAAATTCACCGACCATATCCTCTGATCACCAATCAGAGGACGTATTACATGCCATGACAGGTCAGCATGTTAGGTTTTAAGATTTTATAGAGAAATTAGAGAAATGGAGAGGTTGGAAAAATAAAGACTCCCTAGCCCTCAGGAACCCTAATAGCATCGGGGTCGGAAGAGAACAAGAGATGACCAAGGTAAGGTCAGATAGAAAAGTTACAGTGAGGAGCAAAACACCAATAAGTGGAAGTAATGTTCTGCTCAGCTTGGGTACCCTTTTTAAATGTGTAATGCAAGTTTATTTAAATAAACAAGAAATTCATAGAACAGTAAGTTTTTGTATAAGAATATTTTGTAGAATGAGCAGAGAAAGTCACTTGAATCCAACACATTAATTTTTATAAAAGCAAATGGAATAATATACAATAAAAACAATAATCACTTTACAATGTACTATGAAATATAACCTAGCACTGAAATTATGTCTACTATGGATAGAGTGCCAATACAATAAATACAAAAAGCCAATTACGGAGTCATTCAAATCTATTATTGCTTCAGTCTTAAACCAAACTTGATGTATACATAGTCTGTAATACGTGGGAAACCAAAGCACACCATAACATACAGTATGTTAATTGTACACCATTGTCTGTGTATTTTCAAAAAGTATGTTACTCAAACATAAATCCTTTATTTAATATGAATGCCACCCTGAAAGTAAATTACAAGGGCTCCTGATGCCAGAGAAAGCTTGTTTCAAAGTTGGTGCACCTGACGTGCAGGATGGATCCTAATGCCATGCATGTTGTCATAGCAAATTCTAATGATGCGCACTTCTGCCATCTCCCATCCATCCATGCAAGATCTGCAGTTACCTGCTTATTGACTTTGCAGAACAAATATCCATCACAAGCACATGGAGGTTTATGGTAGTGCATCACTACACCCCAAAACTGAAAAGACACGTCACTTCAGTGGTGTCATTCATCTTCTCCAGCCACCTAAGATTCAAGATAACCCCTTCAGATTAAAAGTCATAGCATCCACATAAGGGGGTCCTTTTAGTGGATATTAAGTCTAAGAGACTGCCATTAATGCAGAGGCTTACAGTAACAGCCTAAAAGAACTCTGAAGAGCCATTTAGAACAGCATGATAATGCAAAGCCCCACACTGTGCAAGCTTCACAGGAGCTGCTGACATCAATTGGATGGCATATTGTCACCCCTCCCACCCCTTTTCACCCGTCTTAGCACCTTACAACTATTACCTTCTCACTAAACTAAAGGAATTTTTGGGTGGAAAACAGTTTTGCAATGATCAGGTGGTCAAGGAAGCGGCTGAAAGAGCTTACTGGCAGAGGTCCATGACATTGGCATATGAAAGCTGTTGCACCAACTACAGAAATGCAGCAATCTCAACAGCGATTAAGTTGAAAAATAGTTTAATATGTTTGTGAAGTATCTTATGAATTTCAATTAAAACACAAGTATTTTTCAATCCTACAAAAATGTTACTTTCTGGACGGCTCTCATGTGAAATAGTACAACCAAGGAAGGTAACCATTTCCATTTAATTCTGTTGTGTCACTCACTCTTCTTCTGTATTCATACAATAACCACCAGCATTGGCACAACAGTCGGAAGATATTTGTTGTTAGCTAAAGCTGGATTTCTGACAATGAAGTCATTAATCCTCTTGTTCTCCAACATTTGATATTAAAGAGAGCAATAGCAGTAATGGTAGCCGTTTTTTTAGAGAGCACCATATTTTTATGCTTTGGTGGTCACATCGCTCTCTCACAACCCCCAGTTGCTTCTATAAATACTGTTGCCTGGGGGAATGACAAGAATTAGCCTGAGAGCATCCCAGTTCGGTCTAGGGTCTCCTGCGACAGCAGTATGGCTTATGACTGCATCCTTGGTTAGCCAACTCCATATGACTCACTTTTGTCTATCTTTCGCTATCCTGAACCACAAGTTTCCTAGATGACACAAACACTTCACTCCACCACTTTTTTTGCCTTTCTACATTCCTTTTTCCTATTCTGGGTCCTCGTCACTACACGAGTCCACTTTATAGGATCCATTTGGAGCATGTGGCCCCTAAACTCCATTTTGAACACGCTGTTGTTGCTGCATTTTTCAGACCTGTTATCTTGCAGATGTTCTCATTCTTCTTATGGTCTCTTCTAATGATGTTGAGTAGCTATTACTCCATTTTCCTCTGACAAATTTCTAACATGTCTGTTCCTTTTCTTTGTAAAATGACGATGTCTGCTATTCACATATTAGCACTGGTAATATACACATATCCATGACCTCTTTTTCTGTTTTCATACTGATGGATTTTTCTAGTAAGATAAACTTTTAGGGCCCAGAATTTCATCCAGGTTTGTGTAGTTCTTCTTTTGATTTCGTTCTGAGTATGTTTGGAAAATGATGCAGCTTGGTCTAAATAAACGTATTCATTGATGTAGTTGATTTTGTGGTTTCCGATCTGGATTGGCTGCCTCGTATTGTTTGTCAATATCTTTGCTTTCGCAACATTTATTTGAACTCCCAATTGTTTGCTGAATTTGCAGAGCTCACTTAACATTTCTTCTGCTTCCTCGTACGAATCTGTTATGAGGGCAACATTATAAAGCAAAGGTTGGATGATTTCCTTCCATCTATGCTTATTCCATAGTCTTCTTTCATTCTGTTGAAGATTTCTTCCATTAGAGCTATGAGTAGTTTTGGAGATACTGGGTCCCCCTGCCTTACTCATTGCAAGGATATTTCTTCCCCTACTTTGTCCATTTTAATTCTCGCTGTGCTGTTTAAGTATAGCTTTCCCAGAAGTCAGATCTGCTTCTGTTGTTCTGTTGATGAAATAATGAAGCAGTAAAGGTAAGACATTAAAAGCAGCGAACAAATTAACTGTCATTGTGAATAACATCGTTATACTAACTGTAGATTATACTGTTGTTCGAGTGGAGCATTGCATGTGCTCCAAGGAAAAGAAACAAATAAGTCAGAATCAGAAATACTAGATCACTTTGCCAAAAGTTCTATTTGTAGGAAAGTGCACGTTTTACTTTATTAGTGAACTACTGTTAGATAAATTCTTAAAATCTGTCAACAATGATCTTACATTGCCTTCTTTTAAGTGATCCACCTATCATAAATTGTTAGATATTGGATTTAGATTTGAGAAGACAAATAAAGTGAATATATTATTGACAAAAAAAAATATACGCAGGAGACCCACAATTTATCTCTCTTCCTGATGGCAATGCAGCTACAGATTAATGTGCATTTTATTTTAACTGTCTTGTATTTAATTTCAATTCAGTTTTTATTTTAATATTTTTGTTATTATCTAGGTACAGCTGGCTTCAAATGTTTCCCGACGTGCAGAACTCGCTGGAAGGGGTAAAGGTATTCGGGTAGTTACTCCAGGCCAGAGCTGTCTTAACTGGTTTATGTGTCCCACGAGAGTGACAGCAAAATGCTAACATTTTCCTGTTTCAACGAAAGAAACTATCACAGCGACTGACTTGTTTTGGATTTTGCTGCAAAACAGCAAAGATTATTAATTGGCTTTATCATAGAAAACAATTTCATAATGTTCTTTACTCGTTGACTTTCTATATAGGTTAATATTGGGTTCTCTGGTTGTATCTTTGAAACATACTTACATACACACTTCCAGACTTTGGGAGGAGAGGGATAAGCAACAACTCTAATCAACAAGCAGGCATTGTTGGAGAAATGTTTCATAATATCATTGAACAATATTAGAGGTTTTGGAATATTCTAAGTTTTTTGAAAAGCTTTAAGGCAAAACGATTGTATGGAAATCAATTGGCAAAGAACCATTAGAAGTTTTGGAAAACAATGTGAAAACGTTAAGTACTGGGATCCATAAATACAAGCAGCCACCTTTAAAACAATGCAAAATTATATCAAATATATATGTTGCGTGAAAATCTATTAGCAATAACATTGGCACCTTTAAAAGCACACAATGCTCTTTAAATTAATGCAAAATAGTTTTATGATTTGTGTGGCGTGTGTTCCCTGAAAACCAATTAACAAAGGACCATTAAAACAGTTTGGAAACAATTGCAAAAAAAAAAAAAAAAAAAAAAAAAAAAAAAAAAAAAAAAAAAAAAAAAAGCCCCAGTATCTCTGAATACACAGTCCCTTTTAAAATAATGTACAGTGTTTCAAACATAACACAAACTACTTAAACATCAGACCAAATTTTCAAACAAGAATAAGTAAAATAAGAAACTAAAACGACAAACGCTGATCCTTTACCACGTATGTCTATGTATCCATAATGAGAAGGAAACGTGTTCCACTGTCTAATTTTATGTAGCAAAGCACGTAGTGTTATAATTATCACGTTATCACATAATTATGATATGATGATGATAATGATAATGAGAATAATGAGAACAAAAAGGTGTGAAATGAACAATTTGCCAATGGACAAACTACACATCCAAAATAAACACCTTTTGCTATCTGATTTTCTGTGAAATAGCCCAAAGTGTTATACTTATCAGATATTATTTATTATTATTAATTACACTGGTCAACAATGAAAATGTTAAATAATTTCTGCTGATTCTTACGTATTTGCATGTGCCAAATCCAAAAATCAAATTAGAAATGCTCCATCACCCATCAGTTTTTTGTAATATTAAAAAGACTGTTATCGTGATTATTAGCATAGGGCGGTAAATGTGCTGATTAAAAGAAAGTAGTTTTATCTAATTATGTCAACAACATATTTGCTTTAGGTGATTGTGTCTGTGACTTCAGAAATGACAATGTCCAACAATAAGCCTCTCCAAAACTATGCTTTTACTGTCCAGGTGAATGTCTGCTCCAACAGCAGACAAGAAAGGTTTGTTGCAGATACAAACTGTCCTGCATAGTTGCCACAGGAGTAGAAGCTAATCCTGTGTGTTCTCAGTTGTAAATTAACAAGTGTGGTGTTTATAATAGTGTGTTTTCTTAAGCATTGGGAATTAGGAGGATAATGTCTAGCAAATGTGTAAATGATAAAAACAATTTTTGTTACATTTGTGGTGAGCTCACTTTAAAAGCATAGAGGCAAAATTTGACTTCTCGAATTCAAAGTGCTTATGAGTGTTATTTTGACAATAAAATTGATGAGAATAAATTTGGGCTCCAGAAATGTGTTGTGCCAAGTGTACAACACTATTAACCGGCTGGTTGAAAGGGAACCATCACATGCCTTTTGCAGTTCCTATGATATGGCGGGAACCTAAGTATCATATAACAGTCTGCTACTTCTGCTTGACAAATGTATCTGGAATAAGTTCCAAATCCAAACACACTGTTAAATATGAATCAGCAATTCGACCAGTGCCTCATGGACCAGGCCTTCCCGTACCAACTCCACCAGACGGCAGTAATGTGACTGAAGATTTTGAAAGTGTTGATGACATTAGTGAATTCCAACAAAGTGACCCAGATTTTGTGGAAGGAGTTACCGTAAACGAGCTGCACTTATTAACCAAGGAGGATCTAAATGATTTGGTTTGTGATCTCGGGTTATCTAAAAGTAAAGCCGAGTTACTTGCTTCAAGATTGAAAGGCTGGCATCTCCTGCTGGATGGCACCAAAATAACTTTTTTGTCGACCCCAAAAGGAATAGGAGCACTTATTTTCTAAACAGGTGGACCTAGTGTTCTATAATGTTGATTCTTGATGGAGTCCCTGGGTGTTCAACATAAGCCTCAAGATTGGCGCTTGTTCATTGACTCTTCGAAAACAAGTTTCAAAGGAGTCTTGCTACATAATGGAAACAAGTTTGCATCCATTCCTATAGCCCATGCAGTTGGTATGAAGGAGAGTCATGTGAACATGCAACTCTTGCTATGCAGTACCCGATATGATGACTACTCATGGCAGATTTGTGCACATTTTAAAGTGATAGCTATCTTACTTGGATTACAACATGTTATACAAAATTTTGCTGTTTCTTCTGCATGTGGGATAGTAGATAGAAAAGCAATCATTATGTTAAAAAAAGTTGGCCAAAGAGAGAGTCATTCAACCCAGGACAGGCAAATGTTGTTCACCAACCACTCGTTAGTGCTGAAAAAATCTTATTGCTTCCATTACACATCAAACTAGGTTTGTTTAAGAACTTTGTGAAAGCAATGGATCGTGATGGGAGTGCATTTATGTTACTGAAAACTAAGTTTCCGAAGAGGGAATATTTATTGGCCCCCAAATTAGACAACTTATGAACGATTCGCAGTTTTAAAGCCTTTTAAATACGCAAGATGGAGCTGCAGATTTCTGTTTCAAAAACATTGCCATAAACTTTCTTGGAAATCACAGCTCTGAACATTACGCAGAACTTGTCAGTGAGCTGATTGAGAACTACAAGGTCATGGGATGTAATATGTCCTTGAAAATACACATGTTGGACTCCCATCTTGACTTCTCTCCTGAGAACCTTGGCGCTGTCAGCAACGAACATGGTGAGCGTTTCCATCAGGACATTGCTGAAATGGAAAGACGCTACCAGGGAAAATGGACTGCAAATACACATGTTGGCAAACAACCACTGGACATTCAAGGGAGATGTTCCTCAAGCAAAGTACAGTCGAATGTCTAATTCACATACATTTTAGGTATGTAAAAGGTACTCAAGCTAAGGTGTTACATATATTAACTGTATAGTTACAAGAAATCATCTTAATGCAATTACTCAAAAACTACGGGTGATGGAAAAGTTCTGAAAAAAGATTAGTAATCAGCACACAAAATTCAGTAAGAATCACCCTTTATACTTCTTTTAACATTAAACAACTTAAATTTTGTTGACCAGTGTTATCATCATTATTATTCTTATTCTTGTTGTTCTTGTTATTCCTATTCTTATTACTATTATTATTATTATTATTATTATTATTATTATTATTATTATTATTATTATTATTATTATTATTATTATTATTATTATTATTATTATTATTATTATTATTATTATTATTATTATTATTATTATTATTATTATTATTATTATTATTATTATTATTATTATTATTATTATTATTATTATTATTATTAATATTACAAAGGGCTAATGGGTTATGTTCATTATCTTTTCAAGAACATTTGTTTACTATTTATTTATGCCAACAAACTTACTGTTGGCATTTTTAAACACACAAGCCGTGCATGGGCAAAGTTTGAGAGGTAGAACTGGAACTTAAAAATTCAATGCCACAGCTGGGACTTGAACCACAGACCTTCCCTTACCAGGCGGCTGCTCTAACCATTGAGCTACTGTGACAATCTGCCAGAATGGCATTGAATTTTTAAGCCAAGAATTTTGCAATTTCTATTGAAGAAAAAAGTTAAACATTCAAAACCTAATAAAGTAAAACTTCGTTTATATGTTTTCCAGGGGACCAAAGGGAAAAAAAATGTATGTGTGAAAAACGCATAAATGAAAGTCAGTAAATGAAAATTGGAAAATTTATACAGCATATGGGTTACAATTAAGAAATGAACAAAAGAAACAATAATAGTATTATTTAACTAGAATCGCCAATATGAAACAATACAAACACAAGAGAAATGCACCAAATAAAAACAAATACCCAGAAAGTTGAGTCACTTAGGAAGTAGTCCCTTATCTTGGCTGATTTTTTGTTGGCCGCAGTCACCATGGCATGAGCGGTATCATTCGGTATTTATTTCCTCAGAAACATTATGACACGTCACAAAATGTTCTTATTTTCCGTCCTGAATATGGGTCTATTTATTTGTACAAGCACCACACGCATGCTTTCTTCAATTTCCCCTGCCTTAGTTACAACTGTATTTAAAGTAGACAGAGCAATCCCTAATTTCTTAGCAATTTCTGTGCGTTTCATGCTGCCACTTTCCTCCATTACATTCAAAATGTGTAATTTTTCAGCAATTGTAATGTACTTCCATTTCTTTTCACCCACATTCACTAACACAACTGAAGCACAGAGCACAAATGACTGAAGCAAGTATTTTGGTGTTTCAGAACCTTGCTCGAAAATAGCTTCAAAGTCGCTCTCACTTCCGCACTGAGAGATGTTTTCCAAGAAATGTACAACTCACAATCCCATGAGGCGTACTGGAAAGAATGTGAAACTGCCAAGTTGTTATGTGAGTTTATTGGATATACATGGTGACACAGTGTATGTACACTGTTCAGAAGCAATTGTGTCTTCAGGAAAGCAACGTCTCGGTTATCGGCAAGAGTGAGAGAGATGTTGCCATACTGACTGTATGTTAAGATCAAGTCACTATACCCTGGGAGAATCAACCACCTGGCAGCCACATCACTCACGTGGTAGGTAAAGGGGCTTGCCTTGTCACATCCAATCACATGGCCAGAGGTCTGTACTCGCCCATGTTGCAATATGTGTGTGTATTCCCAGCTTCTGCCGTACCCATGTTTTGCTGCTCGCAACAATATATTGATTGTTTAATAAGTGCAGTGTGAAAGAAGGTGACTCAAGGACGATTTACATACAACAATGTATCTGGAGGGATTGTAGATTTATATTTTATATGCTTTACATAGTTTACACTGCATATTTCAGTGTTTTGTGGCATTCATTACAGATTTTAGTGATCTCGGTTACACTACATTTTGTTTAAAAATGGATTATAGTCCTGTTAAAGCCAAAAAGCATGTATTGGATACAGGAATAACGCTAAGAAGTCAGACCCGGGAGATGGTATATGCCGTAAGAGAATATTTTGAAAAAGAAAAGGAAAATGGTGGATCTCTTATTCCATGCAAAAGATAGTAGAGAGAATCACATCAGCTTTAAAACTATCCAAAAGAACAGTATTACGGGCAAGCAAAGAAAAGTTGGACATTCAGGAAAAATGTAGTCCATCAGCAGTACTTACAACTCCTGGGAAAAAAAAAAAAAAAAAAAAAAAAGTAAAATCAGCAGGCGCATAGAAAAATTAGGTTCATTTCAAAAGCAAGCCATTCTATGTCACGTTGAACCACTAGCCACGGACAGCGAGTGAAAAGTGGCAACGCTGCGACAGAACAGCTGGCAGAGAGCTGAAACATCAAGTGCCAGATTATTTCTCCCAGGGTATAGTATTTCCCTATTTACACAAATAACAAGCCATCGGAGCACTGACAACCAAGATCAATACCCTGGACATTTTGTCAGGTAGTACAGTGCGAGAATAAGTTTCAAATTCAAGTACTTCTTGAGATTTTAAATAAGGAAACTATAAATGGTACATTTTGCTCCCGGGGACATAAGCTATGATCATATAAGCACAAAAATCTTATGAAAGCCGCATAATGAAATAATTTGCTGTAATATGATATAGGACTTTGTCGGGACCACTGAAGAAAAACTTATAAAAGAAGTTTTAATGTAAATACTACTGACTGCTTATAACAATAAGTACAAAATGTTGTGCTTTTCTTTTTTTAGGAATGGCCAATCTGAATGATTTAATGGCTATGGTTGCTGAATCTGTTGACAAACTAAACCCTCAACTGGTCAACTATGCATTATCAGTGGCCCTTCTTCATCGTTCAGATACTAAACACTTGGATTTACCTGTGCTGCTTGAAAGCTTTCCTGCTAAGTTCATTCAAGGATCAATTCTCTCTCGAGCTCGGACAGAGGCTGAAATTTTCCTCACTCCAGAAAAAAGAGTAAGTTTTTCTACACCATTACCATTTCATATTGTGCAAAATAATGTGTGGCATAAATAAAAGCAAGCACCGGCCCAAAATTAAGGAGCAAAGCATGTGTAGATAATTTAATTTCTGCACCTTGCCTCAATAAAGTGCAGATTATACACATTTACATAAATAAATTATATTGTGTGTGTCAGTTATTATTTCTAAAGATGTATTCTTAATACTTATGCAATAAAACAGTGCAATATAGTGTTAAAAGTGCAGGAAAGTGTATTTGAAGTGTTTATCTCATTCATTAGTTACAAAAAGTGGAAGGCCAGGATTTGCAGAGAAATATCAAACTTGGAATTCTACAAATTGGTGTACGGTTTTATGGTAAAGAAATTACTAACTAAACTATTTAGCTTATTTAAATGTATCTGATTGTCATTTAACCAATGTTCAGTTATAACTACTACATGTGGGTCAGTTTGTTCAAGTACATCTTCAATAACTTCAATTTTATTTTGAATGGCACATTCATTGTACATTCAATTTAGAACTAAGAATAAAATTATTCCAGAGTTGAATATTACTTATCACAACTTCACCATAAATGAAGTAGGTTGAACAAAGTTTCTAGGGTTAGAATAGATGAACAAATGAGCTGGAACAAGCATATACTCAACTTATTCCTTAAACTCAGCTCAGCTTGTTTTGGCTTGAGATACACGTATGACTTGCTGCATCAAAATGCTCTTGAGAGCATTATGCTTTGCTTATTTCCATTTTGTCCTGAGCTAAGGTATTATTTTCTGGGGTAATTCAGTACAAAGTGGGAGGATCTTTGTTTTACAGAAGAGAGCACTACAAATTTTCAGTGGTGCTGGAGCCCGTCATTCGTGCAGACCCTTATTTAAGAAGATGGGTATTCTAACGCTCACAAGTCAATACATTTTTTCACTTATGTGTTATGTGGTTGATAACTACAATATCTTTAAATTCAATTCTCTTGTACATAGCCACGGCACTTGACACAGAAATAACTTGCACAGGCCATGTAACTCCTAGTACATTTATCAGAAAGGTCCCTGCTACTCCACCATACAAATATATAATCTTCTACCTTTAGCTTTAAAATTACTGTGTAACTTAAAAGACTGTTTAGATTTAAAAAGGAATTGAGAAAGTTGTTGCTTGCACGCCCTATTTACAGCATAAGGGAATACTATACTATAAGTTGTTTAAACCACTAGTTTTATAACTAGGGCTCGGAAGTTCATGCCCTAAAAAGCAATGAAATATTCATGCAAATATGCTCTTAAAAACTTGAAAATATGCCAAGAAATATGCCCTATTTAACTAAAACAATTAATGTCCCTTTGCAGTACACAGTACCAGTTAGTATAAATAATAAATAGTTACCTTATTCCTTAGAGGTTGAAGCAGAAGTGGTCCTGCTGCTAGTATTAACTGCTAAATTGCAGTTCACAACATTTTGCACAAATTTTCAACTGTAAAACATTGTCTGTTGTCTCCCAAAACACTTTTGTAACGTGAAAAACCTCTCCACGTCACAAGATGTTATCAGGGCATATTTAAATGATGTTAACTGCTTCACAGAGAGAGTCAAGTCTCTTGTTCTTTCGAGGATGTTTCGAATATCGCACATCTGTTTATAACCAGAATGTTTCGAAATTACATCATTCACTTTCTCTTTCCTTTTTGTCCTAGAAACCGAACTTAGATCACATATTGTTTTTTCAAAGACAGTGATTCATGCAAAGGATATCCTTACAGCTTCCAATGCTGTTATGGCTGTTGGTAAGAAAGAAAAATGGGCAGATATGAAACTAAAACCTTCCTTTAACCCAGTGCCTGGCAGAATATTTTGCACAGTTTCTATTGATGAAGCATCGTTCCGAGTCCAATGAATTAACAACCTCTTCGACTATTTCTGAGCTCATTATAATACAAACCTGCATCAACCTATGTTCCCCATCGAGTTAACACCGGTGCAGGAGGAAGTCGGATATTAGGTGCTGTTGATCTAAACAACTTAACCCTTTCAGGAGATTTAACAAAAATTCTCTTTGCACTGGACACAAATATATCTACCAATAGGAAAGAATCATGTATTGTCTCAGAAATACGATGAAGAGCATGTGCCAAGTAAGTTATATGAATTAAGTTAGGAAAAATGCCTTTCAGAGTTTGTCCTGATTTTACCATATAAGGTAACAAATAAAAGCAACCGGTCGTATTTGAATCCACATGGCCATAGTAATTACAAAGAGTCCACCACAAACTGGGTCACAGTTACATTGTCAGTGGCCGACAATTTGCACACATTAAGAAGATAAGCTGTAGTCTTTTGTTCATTATTTAAGACACCCACAATTATATTAGCAATATAAGGACGCTCAGAATCAGGTGTTTCATTAACAGACAACCACACAAACTGATCCGCTAATTCATTTTGTATATTTGACAATACGTTATTCTAACAATGTCCTACATAAATCTTACACTGTGTACTTTCTTCTCGCACATTTGTAGAGTTTATTTGGCAAGAAAGTTTTTAAATGTCAGATTATTAATTTTGAACAAGGGAATATCAGCAGCTAAAAATGCTTGGCACTAGTCATAAGAAAATGCAGTAACCCTACTTCCTAAACACTCTACTAGCTGTTTTTGAACAGGTTCTTTGTTTGTGAGTTTTCTGATTAAATTCTCCTATGTTTTGCTGTGTTTGTGTGCTGAACTATTTGAAATCTTTCCTCACTCCCTACATTTTTCTCATGCGCTCCACAAAACAGTACCCTATTATCAGTAGATATTAAATCACCCAAAAACTCTTTCTGTAAATTAATTAATCTAGCACTCAAAGTTGGTTTTATTTTCGGCATTTGAAGAGCTTTTTAACATTAAGTAAAAATTGAAGCTATTAACAGTGAAGCAACAAGATTCTAAAATAAGAACAAATTAGAAACTAAAACCATGGCTTTGAGAATGAGCTGGACATAGCTTGAAACCCCTGGGTCAGCAAAAGAGAAAAAGAATATCAACATTACTAAGATAAGTGAAGTTTTTAGTTTCTAATTTGTTCTTATTTTAGAAGCTTTTTAACATTTTATACGCCTAATTTAATTTTCTGGGAACCAGTTCACAACACTGTTACGTTTGAAGACCATGACACAACTACTGGTGGGCAGGCAAGTGTTGCTACAATCGTGCTGCTCAAAACCTTGACCTGCACTTTATCTTTAAACCTCTTAGATAAAGCACTGATTATTCTCTACGCACATACATATAATGAAAGGATGGAAACAGGGGATTCACTGCATGACAACATGGTTCAGCATTAGTTCTCCCCACTTTCGCGAGTTGCATCATGTGCAATACTACCAATGTGAAATATATTATCCAGATGGAAAAAAAAATAATAAAAAAACTATAAAAATCATTAAAATATGCAATATAGGGGCTATAATATTGAAATAATATGCATTTATCAAAATCAAGAAAATATGCAGTTATATGCACCATAAAATCATGTCCAAATAACTGAAAATTCCATAATTCATGCACATAATGTAAAAGCATACATTTTTAACCCCTATGAAAAAACATGCAAATACATGAACTTCCTAGCCCTATTTATAAGCTTGTTACAATGATTGTGTTTAGGTGTTGGGAAAAAATTGCATGGTTTTATGACGTGTTCTATATCCTTGAGCCTGGCCCATTCTAGGATCAAAAGAACAAGATGCAATACCATACAATATTAGGATATTTTGCACATAACAGTTTTGGCCACTTATTCCTAATTTCTTTGTTCACAAAGGAATTGTGGGCCAAATCATACCTATATGGGACAGTTGTAACCATCAGCTGCTATTTCATACTTCAATTTTACGGATCATCCAGTTAGCTTTGTTTTTTAGACATTGCTTGATCCACCTATCACTATATTTCCATCACTCTTTTCAACCACTATGCCCTCTTAAACGTATCCCAGTATAGCATTAGGTTTCATGTGCCCAATTACACTCACATTTTCTAAACATTCACGCAATCTTGGAGCTATGTATCGCACATGTATCAGTACTTCTTTGTAACTTGGTTTCTTCACATATGATTTGGTTTCTTGTTTTTTCTTTCTGCCGCTCTTCTTTCTTCTAAGCACAAATATGAGTTCTTTGTTTTGACAGTTATCCTTTCTTTGGATTTAGTTTTTACACTTGTAACCACACAGACTACTCTCCGGCTTCTCTATAAATTCCTTTCTTCTGTTGCTTTAGGCTGGAGCAACTGTGTTTTTAGCTCTTCATTTTCTGTATGAAGATCTATCACTTCGCTTTGCACCTTTTTCAAGCCCACAAAAAGAATATCAATTATGTATTGGAGGGATGCTATTCTTTCGCCACAGAACATAGTGAGTGTAAAAAGTGTTTATACCTATATTATGTTACATTAGAACGCATGTTACAAACAGATTTCAAGAAACATGATAACATAAAAGACGTGAATACTAAATGCTGTCTTTCATAAGTCCACTAATAAAACCCCAATATGATGAATAGAAGCTTTAAAATTAAATAAAACATACCAAAAGATGTTAAGCACAAAAAGCAATTGTATACCTGAGGTAGTAGTTTGAGAAGACCACTGTCAAAGGCAGAATTAGTCAACATTCACTTGTCTGCCTACCTGTGGATAGCAGTGATAAAAACGAAGTGAGGCTAGTCATAGGTAAACAGAGAACCACAGAAAAGTCCAAATGGGGAACAGTCGGTGGGAAACCAGTAAAGAAACGAGAAAACTAATAATTAAACTGCATAATTGATGCAAATGGCTGTGAGAAATATTTCATCTTGTTGACAGACCTCGTTCCATTGTAAAGACAATTGATAGTTTTTGTATTTTAAAAATCGTGCAAAACAGGCCAAGAACTGGAAGACTAAAGTTGCTGACAGAGCAGGATAAAACATATATCCTAATGGAAAAAACAAAGGATCCTAAAATCAGTGCTGTGAAGTTGGCTGCAGATCTGGGAAGACGTGGTAGTAACATTTCAGCCAGCACTGTGCGCAATGTTTATCAAGAAGCTGCATATCACAGTCAAGTACCTCAGAAGAGATTCTGGGTAAATGAGAGAAATAAAATAAAACAAATATATTTCGCAAAAGCATCAGAATGAAGCACTACACTTCTGGAAAAGGCTGATTTTACTGACGAAAGGAAGTTTAACATTTTGGTTTCAATGGCAGACTTATGGTGTGGCAAAAGAAGAATACAGAGATGGATCCAAAACATCTAGTGCCCACAATAAAACACAGAGGTGGCTCAGTGGTGTCTGGGGGTGTATGAGCGCTTCAGGTGTGGTTTGGTTGCACTTTATCGGTGGATTGATGGATCATAAAATAAATATGATCTTAAAGCAGCATCTTCTTGCTAGTGCTGAAAAACTACGTCTCGAGAACAACTTTATTTTTCAGCAGGATGACCCCAAATACACAGCTGGAAATACTCACTTCTGGCTGCTTTACAACATGCCAAAGCAACTTCATACACCACTTCAGTAACCAGATATCAATCCTATGGAACATCTGTGGTCTATTTTGGAGCAGAAAATTTCAAATCGCACCTTTTCCAGTAAAGAAGGCTTGAAACAGGCACTTCAGATAGAATGGGACTTAATTGAGCCAAAGACAACAGGGGTAGCAGATCAATGACATATATGTAGACTGGAGGCAGTTATAAAAGCAAAAGGGAAACCTACAAAACATTGAATGATGGTATTTATTTATTAAAATGTTAGTAAATTGTAGGTGTACGATCACTTTTGGTGAGAAATAATAGCATTTGTTTACATTAAGGGGAGATTGATTAATTTGTTTATGATTTGTGATTAAAATTTGACCAAATAATGCATATGTATTACTGAACATGTTGAAGGTATTTACGTATTTATCCCAGCATCCTATTTGTATTCTTCCAGGTATCGTTTCCCGCGAAAATATGAAGTAGCACTCTGGACTTCTTTACATTGACCGGTTTTAATGCGTAATATTTCATTGCCTTCATTACCACATGTTCTACACTTACTTACTGAGTTAACAACACAACACCAACTTCTTGTACTTTTGTGCAACTATTACCACCAATCAGGACCTCCTAAATACCGGACCTGACACTGTGATTCAAGATGGCGGCCTATGTGGTGGGAACTACTTGTAAACAACTCGTCTACAGGCTACGATTTCAACGCAGTAAAATAAAAATGTGGTGTAATAACACGCCTATTTTGTGAATATGGGCTGTGTTAAACACAAAAACACTGTCTTAAACATAAACTCAAGTAAACAAAAAAGAATGACATTTAATATTAAACGATAAACCATGGGCAATGAAATATATAACCTCAAATATCATTCATGCAATCTACAGGTTTACATGCCATTATGTAACTGCATTACACACTCAAATTACAAAGAAGATAGACAAAACTGCAAGCAGCATGTTACTTAAATAAAACAGAAGTGTTGACAGTGAGTTGACTCAGAATTATTAATCATTGTTTACACTGTTTTTCACATTTGTACAATGTGCATTATGTTATATACCTACACAAAACATACTATACTGGATGGCTGATATACAAATGCTGCTATTTAGAATGACCTAAAGCTACCTACTGAATTCAAAACCTTTAGGGTGAAATTTTGCTTTTACTATTACTGAGAACTTGATTACTCAGTTTGCAACAACATATTACTCAGCACTTCAGGACACTTTATTTTACAAGGGGAATCCACAAAAGCAGATGAAATATTAAAAATAATAACCGTAAAACAGCACTGTAAATGAAATACATGAAATACGTAATCTTAAATCAGTATTGTAAAGCAACATTGTGTTAGCTTAGGTTAGGTTAGTTTTGCATATGAGTGGGGTGACAGGGTCCTGTGTTATCGAAATATTTACAATTTGGGTAGTGTTTATGCAATCATTTCAACGTAAATGCATTAATCAATCATTGTAGCATATATTACACTCGTTTATGCACATTTATTAGCTAAATATCCGCCGCATAAGCGAAATAAAACCACTTCATCGACCGTACGAAATTTTCTCATAAATAAAACACGAAGCTTGAGCGCACAATAAAACTTACAAGATCGTAATCAGCAATAAAAACTGCATCCATTGCACTATGTTTCATTCGTTTTCTCGAGCGGACGATTTTGTAAATATTTACCAAACTTTGCTATAGTGTACAGTTTTACATGCAGCAACATAACACATTTCTTCTAAACTACAGCTACACATTTAAATTACAAAGACAAAAGATAATGTACAAATATGAGCAGCATACTACTTACATGAAACAAACTGTTGGTGTTGCAGATGCCACTAATTGAATTCACTCGAAATTATTGTCTTTCACTATTCACACTATTCACCATGTTATATACACACCGGCAACTAATACACATAACGCTGCAATTTATTGTAATTAAATACTGAATTTAGAAACTTTATGTTGTAATTTACCTTTTGTTTTAACTGAAAGTTTCTGATTTTTAATTTGCATCCGGGAATGCAACAGTTACGGTGCATTGTCGTGTTTGAGGTTAGGTTGTAGTATGGCAACATTAATATACACTACTGGAACAGTTTTTCTTCAACAACCTCTCACCACTGTAATCGTGACACAAATTGTACTTGCAAACAGATAAATTAACCACACTATACGGCTAATGTAGCCATAGTCCTAGATGGAACACAATAAACATGAACACGTGGATAGCACACGGCACAGTCAAAACGTTATTGCATTTATTCCTGTTCCTATACTGCCCAAATAAAACTTTTGAAACACTCGCTTTGCTAATATGAAGACAAACTTACATAGGAATTATTATAAGAAACAATAACTCGAAGACATAGAAAATAATACGAAAAACAGCGTGTGGAAACACCTCAGAAATCATCGCCACCAGCCGACGCCATTTTTGTACAACTTAGATGGCAGTGTCAGGTCCGTTAATCTAGAAGGTCCTGCACCAATACCACGTATCTTTTGTATGCTTCTAGTAGCATAAACACTAGCGGTCTCCATATTGTGCTACTGCATCACACAGGATCGCCAGATTTTTAAACTCAAAAGTAGCGAGAACTTGGCCAAAGAAGTAGCCAAATTCCAATTGAATTAGCCCAAAATATTGCGTACATTAATAAATTAATAGCCGTTAATTATACCATTTTCCTGGGCATAAATACGAATGATATATTAAAAAGTATGCAACATTCACAAATAGCAAATAATAATTCATTATTATATTACACATTCAGGATGACAGATTATTAAATACCTAAATAAATAAATACCTAAACAAACAAGCAAGCAAACAAACAAGCAAACAAACAAATTTAAAATCATTTATTACAACCAAAGTGCTTCCAATACCTCTTCCTCTTCTGTGAAACGTTTTTTGTGTCCCCTAGATTGTCACTCTTGTATAATCTGTGCTCTTGTTACACAAGAAAAGCGCCCTCTCCCATCAGGTTATTGAATTCAAATTGAACTTTTAGTTTTACCCACAGATTGTTTTACCACATACAATTTGATAACTTATTGTCTTGCTAACCGGTTTTATAATCCAATATGAAGCAGAATTGTCACTATCTCGTGTTTCCGAATGTGACTTTAGATTCTGTACGCAATGTCTAAATTTAGAATCGATATAATACCCATAAAAGTTATATTAACTATAGATACATTTGCACTTTTAACAATCATGTTTATTTCCAGTTACAACCATCAAAATATGAAACTGTTGATCGAAGGAATCAGACATTACTTCCTGTAGTAGAGGTGCAGCTTAATCCCGAAGGAGGCCCTCGCGGAGCAAATAAATTTCGCTTCTTATTTGTATGGAATACACAGTGTCGATCTACTACACCATGAGTGTATTCAGATTTCACGATTACCAGTAACCAGATTTTTTTAGTATGTTATTAAGCTACGCTTTTTTGAAATTCCGATTTGTTTCAGAGCAATAATTGCATTGTGCCTTCAATTGTTTGATTTAGGTAGGCTAGCAAGACACATATACCAAAATAATAGTAAAAGACGTCATACCCGGGTGGTATAAGAAGCCCGTTATCAATGATAGAATTTATATTAATACTAGTCTATAACTTATAGTGTTTTTCAAATGGGAAGAGATCTGATCTGCAGCCAATGAGATACGTTTACATGCACAGCGTTGCAAGTTCATTACTCCCACTCTTCATATTTCTTGGCGCGCGTCAAGCCCCACTTAAGGGGAAAGCCATATGACAACACAGCAGGACTCCGATTGGTTACCGGCCTGGAGACGCTCAAGGACAAACTCCTTTCCATTTGAAAAACAGAGTAGCTACATAGTTTGGATACTTGGGAATTTTCCTTTCCCGGCGCAGCGTTAACCATGAATACAGGCAGGGTGCGAAATCATTAAAAGTGGTGGGGGAAAACATTTTAGTAGTGTATGTTTTGCTGTTTGTCTCGCTATACAACTAGCCCCCCCCCCCGGGACATTTTAGAGGGGAGGGGGGAATTCTGGGTATCAAATCATTGGTAGGGCGGGGGCAGACGTGGATCTAGAAATATTCGTTGTGGGGGGGGGGGGGGCGGATCCGGTCTACTACCACTCAGTTGTACATCGCGATGTTACACGTACCCGCATAGCGGTAAAGAAAAATTACAATAGCTCGTCCAATCGAAATGTTGCTTATTACAAAACTTAACATCATGTTTAAAAACATTTGCTAAGGAACATTTTAGCAAAAACTCCCAAATAAGGCAGGTTATTTTGATTTATTCAATTTGGGCCCCATTAGGAACCTTTCACCTCAATGGTCTATTCTTTAAGTGGGACCAACTATTAAAGGTAGTACATATACCAATTTTCATAGAAATCAGTTTGGCCATTTTTGCGTGATGACGAGGTAACACACATATAGCATTTATAGCAATAAAATAAGATATTACAGGGGGCCCGGACTCCCGGGCACCCCACCTGTATCCGTGCCGGGGGGGGGGGGGAATCCTACCCTTCCCCCTAGGATTTCACTCCCTGAATACAGGAAACCACGTTGTCATGCTATTAAATATTCCGATGTAACAAAAATTCAATGAAAGCATAATTCTATAACCTGATGAAATCATAGCCCAAAAGTAGCCCAGTTAAAAAAATTCTAATTTACTTTGTTGTTTAACGACGCTGTCAATTGCCAGGATCACATCAGCGTCCCTGGTGTACTGGAATTTTGTCCCGCAGGAGTTCTTTTACATGCCAGTAAATCTACTGACATGGGGCCCAGTTGAAGCTTGAGTAGCCCAAACATACTACTTGGCAAAGCGACGAGGTGTATTGGCCTTGGTTGTCGAGCACTGTGATCGCTCCTTGTCTTGTTTACTACAACAACGAAATATCATTAACTTAACGTACAGTCAGTAATGCAATGCAAATGAACGATATCTCGCCCCTGCCAATATATGAGATGTCCTGAAGATATGATTGTATCTGAACATAGTGTACATACACTGTCTCGCTGTGTGTGCGATAGGCTCACGTGAACAACTGGACAGTTTCACGCTCTTTCCGAGACACCTCATGACTTTGCCAGGTAGTAAAAAGTTCAAAACCGCAACAAAATAAAACTAGCCCACGAAGTAGCCCATCACATAACATAAGATATGTATTAATGCCATCATCCGTACACCTGTATATGATATGAATTTTGTAATCGTATCGTTTACAGCGCAGAACATATAAATAAGTTTACTACCATCACTGATCTTCGATAACAGACTTTTCAGGTCAGACCACAGAACACCTACGGTCAAACACAATGTTTAATCCTGCTTACAGCGCTGCTATCTATAGGAAATTAATTAAAATACAAGAGATGACGTGGGAATATTGAAAGATATGAATATTGCCAAATTAAATTATCATTCCACATCATTATTAAAAAAAATCACCCCAACAGAACCTATACCCTTACCTCAGCATACTAACCATCCTTACCACTAATAATTGATAACTTCCTAACATTATTCGCCATCCTTAACCCAGAACTCATCTTTCCTTTATTGCACCATCCCTATATCAATGATGATTGATACCGAATTTTAGATTTCCGATCGAATGGGCTTTTGAAAAAGACACGTTTTAATTTAATTGCCGGATATGAGATTTGCGATAAGTGTTAAGTAATAACATAAATAGATAATAGAGCAGAAAGTGTTGTAAGGTGAGCAAGATATGAGTAAATAATAGTCGTTAAAGTTGTAGGATAAACACATTATTGGTTTGAAATTAACGAGTCATGACGTCATACCACATAGTTTAAATACACGTTCGAAAGTCAGTTCTACAAACCTTAAAAGTCGCGCGATATATTTAATAAAATATAAAGTAAACATCGTTTAATCCTAAAAAGGTAATTATATATTCGAAATTCATAAAAGAACATGTTATAATAGAAAGGGACATTTCTAAATTGCGGGAAAAGGAAATAGCATTTTGGATACGAGGCTTTCTTGGATGACGTCATGACATTCAAATGGGAAGAGAACGGTCTTCTTAGCGTGGGTAAGAGAGAAAGCGTCACTACTCAACGAGAGACCAGTACGGCAGGTCGTGCTGCGCGGATGTGAGTGCGATTCCTCTACAGATACAAATATTTTCGGCATAGCTCCCGAAAATATTTAATACGCAATAAATGATATGCAAAGTTGTTCTTGGGTTGTCCATTACACTTACGCAAACCCGAGATAAAAGTAAGAGATCTCTTGCAGAACTAGCCGGAGCAAAACACTTCAAAGGGTAACACCACGTCACCAACGACTTCAGCTTCAAATGGCGATCCAATAACTAGGACACAACGAATATTCAGCTTCAAATTGGCATCCCAACGTGTGGCGCCGAAAGAATGGACCAACCCCCCAAGACGACCAGATCAGCATCGAGCCAGCAGACAAGAAGGTGCCCAGCGTGTCAACATCTGTGAAACGTGTAGTGAACAAGTTTAAGTGCAGTTAAAGTGAAATAGTGAAAATATTGAAAATTTTGGTGAGTAGAAAAACATATGTAAATAGCTTAGAAATGGAAGACAGTAATAGCGATTTTCTAGGTTTTTAAGAGTCCGGAAATTGAGAAAAGTGTAAGTAGGATGGAAGAATTTAATCAGAATGTAATTGGTAGCAGAATATGCCAAGAAGTAGAAGATCAGAACGTTAGAGAAACACCTAGAAGTAGCTCAGAAATGTTTAGTACTAATTCAGAAAGGCCAGCATTTATGTCAGAAATAGAGAATATGTTTCAAAAGATAATGGAAAAGATGAGTACAGAGTTAAGTCAAAAGATAGATGAAAATAGTAAAGAATTAAGAACAGTGAAAAAGATGAGTACAGAGTTAAGTCAAAAGATGAGTACAGAGTTAAGTCAAAAGATAGATGAAACTAGTATAGAGTTAGGACAGAAATTAGAGAAGGGACAACAGGAATTGGGAATGCAATTGGAGAATCAGAAGAGAGCTTTAGAAACCTTTAGGGAAGAAGTTAGGGAGGAAATTAATAAAGTTAGTAGTGAAGTAAAAGAAAATAGAGAACAGGTAGAACAGGTTAAGGGAGAATTAGAGACAATAAGGCAAGAAGTAAAGAATTCTGAAAAGAAATTAGGTCAACAAGTGAGTGAAAAATTAGAGAAAGAAAGGGAAAGAGTAACATATAAATTAGACAAACAAAGGGAAGAGGTAGTACAAAGGTTAGATAAAGACAGGGAAGAAATTAGAGAAGAGTTACAGGGGTGTAAAGTTAGAATGGAAAGATCTGATGTAGAAAGTGAAAGGCAGGCTAGAAATTTGGAGGATGTTACAGACAAAATAAAAGGAGTAGTAACAGAAATTACTCAGGTAAAAGAGGCCTTAGAAAATTTGAAATTAAATGAAAATGCATGTAATCACAACAATCTTAGTAATGAAGTTGCAAGAAACGAGGCAATACCAGGTGTATCAGCTGACATTTCGATGCAAAATAGGGGTAACAGTAATTCCCATTCTGATCTCGGAAATAGTGCAGGGACAGGTGACAATTCAAATTTACATTGGCCTAACCATGTCTTAAATGAAATGACACCTCCAGTTTTTGAAAATGAAGATTCAGATGATCCTAAAGCCTTTTTAGAAGGGTTACAAGAGTACTTCACGGTGAAACGTATACCAGAGGAGTACAAGATGGTGATAGTAAGAAAATGTCTAAAGGGTAATGCTGCTAATTGGCTAGGCCTTTCTATGGGTAACAATAATGACTACAGGACCTTTAGGAACATCTTTTTAACCAGATATTGGGGAGCTAGTAGGCAGGCTAATATTAGAGTTGAATTAAGCAATGGAAAATTTAATCCTAGATCGGAGGAATCAATGGTCAACTATTTTATGAGAATAGCGAGAAAATCGAAGATGTTGGATCCTCCCTTAGACGAAAAAGATCTAATAAATATAGTTACTCCACATTTTCCGGAAACACTTCAACATTACCTTATCATAGCCCGACCCGATAGCATTGCAGCTATGATCGAATTATTATCAGCCTTAGAAGTCAATAAGCCAAAACACGCATTTGGAAATAAATATGAAGGAAAAGAAACTGTCAATTCTTTCGGGCAAGGGGCACAGTATTATCAGAATAGAAGTGAGATTAGGGAAAGATATAAAGGACCAGTACCAAGGATGGAATCATTCCGGTGGGAAAATCAAGGTAGATATAACCAGGAAGGGCATCACCAAAATAGAAATGGTAATCAAAGGGGAAGAAATATAAGGGTGAATTATATGAATACAAATAGATTTGATCGAGGTAGACGGGGACGTTATTTTGGACATAGTAGAAATTCAAATGATGGGTATTGGACAAACGGAGATAATGAGTTTAGACCGAGGTCACCAAGACAGGAAGAAAGGTATTCTAATGGACGAAATTCCCCCGAAAATGCGGAAATGGTCGAGGCCATTAACACGGTCAAAAACATGGTAGGAAGTAACCCCGATTTAATGCAGGAAAACAGAAGTAACAATTTGGGAAATAGTACAGGAGCAATACCTAAAAATCAGGGAAACGCCAGACCCGGTCAAACGCGCCTTCAGTGAGAACTGGGTATCCTAGTAATGATTGTGATAAGTACTCGGAAATAAATAGTCCTGGAAGGCAAATGATGATACAAAAGAAAAGAGAATGGAAAAATAGAATCGACGAAAACGAAAAAGTAGGAGATCCACCTAAAATCAAAATTGGAGTAAATGGAAAACAATACAATGCAATTATAGATACGGGATCAAATAGCACAGTATGCTCACAAAATTTTTATGATAATTTACAAAGTAGTGGTTTTAAAGTAATGTCTTTACCAGTTAATGGGATATATTGCTCGCTAGCTGTGGGAAAACGAAAAGAGAGAGTAAAATTTCAAGCAATGATAAATATTGAAATAAATGGGAGAATACTTGGAATTTTATTTCTGATTGTAGGAAGACTTGTTACAGATATTATAATAGGTTGTGATTGTCTTTATGCCTGGGAAGCTGTGGTGAATTTTAAAAACATGATTCTAGAAATGAAAGTTGAAGATGAGACCATTATAGTGCCTTTTGTGGAAGATAGTAGTTCAGAAACTATTGTACGAGAAAAAGAGGAAGAAGAAATCCAAGGGGATACATTCTTTGTAGAATATGTTAAAGTAGGAGCTATGGAATTAACTGAAGTAAATGTCAAAGAGTACAGTGTCGATAATAAAGAAAATGTAGAATGGGATAAAAATGATTTCATAGACAATTTGAGGGTTTCTGATGCAACTAGGTACTATGATAGGGAGAGTAGTGAAGACTTAGAAGAATTGTTGAAAAAAAAAAAAAAAGTAACTCAGGCTGATCAACTAAATGAACAACAGAGGGATAAACTGTTTGAAATATTAATCCGAAATAAAGAAGTATTCTCTGAGAAACCTGGTAAATGTAATATTTATATTCATTCGTTTGAGATGATACCCATCAAACCTTTTACACATAAAGCGAGAGCTATCCCTAGTACAATAAGAGAAGAGGTAGATGCAGTTATAAAGTCAATGTTAGAAGATGAGGTTATTGAGATTTCGAATTCAGAATTTGTGAATCCCCTATGTATTGTAAATAAGGCCAATGAAAGATTAGGGTGACATTAGATGCGAGAAAACTAGATTATTGTTCCTCATACTTTCCATCAGGGAATCCAACAGAACGTGTCCTCCGAGATATAGGAATTTATTTACGTGTACTTACACATCATAATCACAAGGATTGGGTGAAATATTGTCCATTGATAAAAGAGATTATCAATCACACCATTAATGTAACTACTGGGTTTGCACCAATAAAATTAATGTTAGGAATTGAACCAGAACCAATATTGATCGGGGTACCAAAAACACTGAAAATTAATGACATTCAGTTAAGTGAGGAAGAAAGAGCGAAAATTGCTTTTGAACGAATCAAGAAAAAGGCAGAGAAGCGAAAATTAAAGAAAAAGAGTAGAAAACATAAATGGGAACCTAAGATAGGCGATTGGGTACTAGTTAAAGACCATAAGTTATCAAGTGCATTGCGAGGTAGGAACAAAAGGATGGAATTGTTATATAAAGGTCCTGCAGAAATTATATCAAAATTTGGTTATCATACCTATGAATTAAAAGATGTTAAAAATGAAAAATGTCTGGGAAGATGGCATAAACAACTCCTTCGACCATACAAGAAACCGTGTGGTGCCTTGGAACCTTGATTTAATGTAAAAGAAAAATTGGAAGTGTCATTTGTCTATTGGCGCCCAATCAGCTTTGAGATAAAATGTAAATGATAGCTTACTTGAAAATCATATATTGGTCAGGTACTTACATATTCATGAAAAATGCAGAATGTGAATTGCTATCTACTACCAAGAGCTTAAAAATATATTGTATAGAGCTCACAATAACAGCTTCAGAAAGATTGTTAAAATGTTCATCTCCGCATAGAGAGAAAACAGAATATTTACTTTGTAAACATTTGTTAAAATATTTAGATGTATAGATAGTTATCACAGCAAGACAAAGAAAGAACTTGTCTGAAGAGTGTAATGGATTTATATAAATATATGTACATTTTAGTGCTTAAAGGATATAGTACAGATATGTGTTACAATAACAAAAGTGAAAAATCACAGTGCAAGTGATAGTGAGAGCGAAGTGAGCAAACATGAACTAAAAGAAGGAAGTATAAAGAAAGACTCTTGAAATTTAACCTTTATATAAAAGCTTCACAGAAGAAACCATAACATATTGTAATTAGTATTTAAGGATTAATGTTAAGTCAAGTGTATAATTGTTTGTCATGTTAAAAAGATTAATGAGAAAATGTGTTAATAACCAATTTCAAAAACAGTGTAATTGAAAATTGTATATAATGGGAGTGTTGCCGATTATTTAAAATACAGGAGTAATTTTTAATTTTTCTTTCGGGCAAGACATTTACATTATTTTATTATAAAATAATAAAATAACATAAATGGGGGCATTTGATACCGAATTTTAGATTTCCGATCGAATGGGCTTTTGAAAAAGACACGTTTTAATTTAATTGCCGGATATGAGATTTGCGATAAGTGTTAAGTAATAACATAAATAGATAATAGAGCAGAAAGTGTTGTAAGGTGAGCAAGATATGAGTAAATAATAGTCGTTAAAGTTGTAGGATAAACACATTATTGGTTTGAAATTAACGAGTCATGACGTCATACCACATAGTTTAAATACACGTTCGAAAGTCAGTTCTACAAACCTTAAAAGTCGCGCGATATATTTAATAAAATATAAAGTAAACATCGTTTAATCCTAAAAAGGTAATTATATATTCGAAATTCATAAAAGAACATGTTATAATAGAAAGGGACATTTCTAAATTGCGGGAAAAGGAAATAGCATTTTGGATACGAGGCTTTCTTGGATGACGTCATGACATTCAAATGGGAAGAGAACGGTCTTCTTAGCGTGGGTAAGAGAGAAAGCGTCACTACTCAACGAGAGACCAGTACGGCAGGTCGTGCTGCGCGGATGTGAGTGCGATTCCTCTACAGATACAAATATTTTCGGCATAGCTCCCGAAAATATTTAATACGCAATAAATGATATGCAAAGTTGTTCTTGGGTTGTCCATTACACTTACGCAAACCCGAGATAAAAGTAAGAGATCTCTTGCAGAACTAGCCGGAGCAAAACACTTCAAAGGGTAACACCACGTCACCAACGACTTCAGCTTCAAATGGCGATCCAATAACTAGGACACAACGAATATTTCAGCTTCATGATATTGAACAGGTCTTTAGCTGTGGTACTGTGAGTTACATATAACCCTAGAAAATATTCTTCTATTTCTAGTGAAGTGTCGACAAATCTCAAAAAAACACTCAATTGTTCTTTAGTAGCTACATCTGATGTCTCATCTGCTATAATAGCAAAGTATTTAGCACTTTTTATGTCACCTAGCAATTTTCTGAGGAGATTATTGCTTAAAATAGTTAATATTTCATTCTGCACATCATGGGATAACCATTTATAAGAATCACGCTCTAGCCATGCCGTAAATTCCTTACTATCTTCACATTGAAGACCCAATAGATTGTTAAACTTACTTTTTTTGTCTGTATGTCCTCTTATTGCCAACCCTTGAAGTGAGAAGTAACAGAGAGAGAATATGACTTTTATAAGCAACTGTCACAACCTCTGCCTCACTATCACATGTTACACCACTGGAACTTGTACTAAGTTGATCATCACCATCACTTACTGTTACTGTGCTAGCATTTTTCCTTTGAATTGCAAATTTATCTATTTTAACTCATAATGTAGCCTGCTGAACTATTAGCACTGTACTGACAATGAGTAGATTGAATTTTATATGCCATACTATATTAGGTTGGTTCGATTTTCACATTGACACATCAAACAAAGGGAAACCACCTTCCAACTGTAAAGCAATTAAAAGCTTCAGTGTTAACAATGGGACCATGCTGCGGTATCTCTCAGAATATGAGCAGTTTGTTACCATGCTATCGTTGAGAAATTTGTTCCAGTAAGAATGACTGTTGACTGACTGATGAATGTTTTGTAATAAAAATAATCATAACTACTTTAGAATTTATTATAATAACATTAAAGTGAATAAATTTAATTACTTTCCATTGTATTTTCAAATTTTAGGCCCTAACCATAACTTTGGTGGGAAGGCGATGCCCCTGGCATTATAAATTGGGGGGATAAAAATGCCTTGTGCCCCCAAGTCACCACCTCTGCCCAGGCTGCTTTGGTGAGAAGCAAATGGTCTAACATAGTGCCACATAGTGGTGTGAGGTAGCTGACCTTGAACCTCCAAGATGTGTTCATATTCATATTCATTTATTTCATCCTTCAGATCATGTATACATGATATGGAATTGTCAATAAGTTACAATAGGAATATAACAATAAAATAAAAGGTCACATACACAGGTGCACGCACGCACACACACACACGCATACCCATACAGCATTTAAGGTCACCACGCATACACACATACCCATACAGCCTTAATTAGTCAGACTTCACAAAGTTATCTATTTACATCTACCACAACTGAATAAAATGCATTCTCTAATAGGTACAATTTGAGTTTTTTGTTAAACAGATTTACATTTACAATGTTTTTTATATTAAGTGGTAGCCTATTGTGCAGTTTTATTCCATTATGATTTACACTGTTTTTGGCTAGATTCGTTCTGCAATTGCACATGTAGATTTTCTTTCTGCCTTGTACTATGATAATTAATCTCTTGGTTATCTGGTAGCTGATGCCTTATTCGTCTGATATGATGGATAACTCCTAATATGTACATAATTGCTGCAGTCATAATCCTTAACTTTTTGAACAGTTCCCTGAATGGAGATCTACTTGATTCACTGGTTATTATTCTTATGACCCACTTTTGCAACCGAAAAACTTTTTCAGATTCTGTTGATGCCCCCCAGAACATTATTCCATATCTTATATGACTATGAATGTATGCAAAGTAAGCACTTCTAAGAACTTGCACACTTGTTACCCTTTTCAACATACTCAATATGTTGTTAGCTAATGCTGGATTTCTGACAATGAAGTCATTAATCCTCTTGCTCTCCAATATTTTTTACTGATGATATTGAAGAGAACAATAGCAGTAATAGTAACCGCTTTTTAGAGAGCACCATATTTTTATGTTTTGGCGGTCACATCGCTCTCTCACAACCCCCAGAATGTCTGGAGGACCACACCTGTCATTGGTTTACGGGTCTCACCGACCTGACCGGGAGAGTTATCAAAATAAATTCACCGACCATATCCTCTGATTACCAATCAGAGTACGTATTACATGCCATGACAGGTCAGCATGTTAGGGGTTAAGATTTTATAGAGACATTAGAGAAATGGAGAGGTTGGAAAAATAAAGACTCCCTAGCCCTCGGGAACCCTAATAGCATCGGGGTTGGAAGAGAACAAGAGATGACCAAGGAAAGGTCAGATAGAAAAGTTACAGTGAGGAGCAAAACACCAGTAAGTGGAAGTAATGTTCTGCTCAGCTTGGGTACCTTGTGGTCGCTATTCACATATCCCCTAGACACCAGTAAGTGGAAGTAATGTTCTGCTCAGCTTGGGTACCTTGTGGTCACTATCCACATATCCCCTTGACACCAGTAAGTGGAAGTAATGTTCTGCTCAGCTTGGGTACCTTGTGGTCGCTATTCACATATCCCCTAGACACCAGTAAGTGGAAGTAATGTTCTGCTCAGCTTGGGTACCTTGTGGTCACTATCCACATATCCCCTAGACACCAGTAAGTGGAAGTAATGTTCTGCTCAGCTTGGGTACCTTGTGGTCGCCATTCACATATCCCCTAGACGGAGACCCCTGAGTCTTCTAATATAGTACATTCCATATCTCTACTCTTGGTACAGAATTAAAGGCTGCTTGCAGACCCAGGAATGCAAGGTATGATGATTTACCTTTACTTTATCCATTTATCTGTGATGACTAGAGCTAGGAATTTTAGATGCAAAATTTTGATTAAAAAGGTGCAAATTTAGGTATGCTTGTGGTATGGCAGTGTTGTTTAGGAATAAAGGATAAGTATGTTCTTTTCTGAGGTAGGTGAAGGTGAGGACATACGATTTTCTTGGATTCATTACAGTTTTCCATTCTTTATTCCATAATTCTATTTTATATTGGTAGTCTTGTATATGTGCTGTAACTTCTTCACCAGTGTCTCCTCTGCGCTATATAGCTATATTGTCTGCAAATTGGGCAATACGTAGATTGTCAGATTTGGGCAAATCATGTGTATAGACTATATATAGAAAGCATCCCAGGATGCTTCCCTGAGGAACTCCTGCATTAATAGGTCTGACATGGGACTGTACATCTTTGTAAACTACAGAATAAGTGCATTTGTAAAGATATGATTGGATGATTCAGTAATATGTATCCGGGAGATGATACTTAATTTTTGATAAAAGACCATCATGCCATACTTTGTTAAATGCCATCTCAGTGTCTAAAAATACACCTAAACAGATCTGCTTGTTTTCATAAGTGTCCATTATTTCGTCGATAATTCTGTGAAGTTATTGTGGGCAGGAGTGGAGTTTTCTAAATTAAAATTGTGTAATGGGCAGTAATGGCCCAAGAAGTGTGAAAAGTCTGGGCAATAACAAGCGCTCAAATATTTTGGAGAACAGTGGTAGAAGGCTAATTGGCCTGTAGCTTGATGGATCATTGCAAATTTTGTTGGGCTTCTGTATTATTATAATATTGGCATGCTTCCATGCTGTTGGAAAGTATGTTAAACGTAGCATTGCATTGTAGATTTGTGTTAGCAACACCATTGTTTTGATTGGTAAATTTTTAAGCAAAGGTTGCACAATGTGGTCAAATCCAGGAGCTTTATTAGATGGTAATCTTAATGGTATTTTGTATTATTCCTGGAGTAAGTAGTTTACACATTGGTGACAGTTGTAGTGGCTGCACTAGGGTGTTATATACTTTCTCATTCATGGTAGGGTCTTCTGAGAAGTTGGGTTTAAACTGATGCAGTAGAAGTTCAGAAAATTGATTACCTTTTCTTGTAAGGTTGTAAGCCATTGATTATCAACACTATGTGGAGGGATTTTGTCAACGACCTTGGTAAAAAATTTTGTTTTTCTCCAAAGGCTGCCATCTTTGGCTTCTAAAGACTGTAAATGTTTTTCCATGGTTTCTCTGTTGAGTTCTTTTAATGCCAATTTTAACTCATTGGTGGCATTGTTATAATTTCTTTTCTATGAAGGGTACTTAGTTCTTTCCCATAGTTTCCTAGCTGAATTTCTCACATGTTGAAGTTGTAATATGTGAGGTGGAAAAATAACTCTTCTGTTTCTAAAGTATTTATCTGAATACATGGAGGATGCAAGATTAGCTGCTTCTGGATATTTTTGGTTATTGTACTGACCGCTATATCAACATCTCTCTTGTTTTTAAAGAGATTTTTATAATTGTAGTGCTATTTAGATATGATTGTACGTTGACCAGTTAAATGTATGGTTTATGAGGGAGTATTTCTTTGTATTATTTGGGACAGTTGCAGATATTTCAAGTAGAACAGGATAGTGGTCGGAGCTTAGGTCGTGAATAACTCTTGGGAAACTGCATAAGTGAGAAAATTGTTTTCCAACAAAGAAATCAAAAACATCAGGTCTATTTCCTGTATCTGGAAAGTGTGTAGGTTCTAATGGATGTGCTATTTGAAGTCTAAATTTATGTATTTGTTCATACAGCATTCTTCCTCGTGGATTAATTACATTAGATCCCCACCTCCAATGCTTACTGTTGTAATCTCCTCCTAATATGAATTTATCCCCCATTTCATGCATTATTCCCCATATTATGCTAGGAGTTACATATTGATCAGGAGCTGAATAGAAAGCTCCTCGTTGATATGAGAGGTAGAACTGGAACTTAAAAATTCAATGCCACAACTGGGATTTGAACCACAGACCTTCCAGTTCTACCTCTCAAACTTTGCCCACACACGGCTTGTGTGTTTAAAAACACCAACAGTAAGTTTATTGGCATAAATAAATAATAATCCTAGTTGGTAGTTTACATTATCGATCTGTACTTCTACTCTTGCAACTTGCACTTCATTTTCTGAGATAGGAGGGAGCTGATTGTGGTTAATATTAGCTCTAATGATTATTGCAGCCCCACCTTTCCTGCTGTGAGAGGGATGATCTGCCCTATATATTTTATAATCAGGCATGAAAAAATTTAAAGATGGAGTGAGTTTTGTTTCTGTCACCATCAATAAGTCTATATTGTAATTTTTTTTTTAGAAAAAAGTTCAACTCGTGATATTTATTATTTAGACTTTGATAATTCCATGGGCTAGTTTTGAATACTCTGTATGCTGTATTATTCATTGTGCAGTATTTTTGGAATCAGGATATTTAATGTGTTAATGGTAGTTTGAAGTAGTAATAAAAGCATGTCAATCTTTTTGATCATATCAGTCATTACTGTGCTATTTATTGTGTTACCAGTGTTATCTTGTTTGTTTCTGGAGTTACCTGCAACATAAGCATTAATAGGTCGATTGGTAGCGTCACTGTAGTTGGGTAGAGCTGATCCTCCTTGGTTTGTAGTTGCAGTTTGTGCTGTTACTGTTGTTGTGTTCTGAGATGTGGCAGCGATTAATGGATACTCTCTGTTTGTGGTTTGCTGGAATTTAGATCATCTCTGGATTCTTTGGTATTTGGGACAACCCCTGTAGTTGGCTGGATGACATCCTTTGCAGTTTGTGCATATCGGCAGGGTGTCCTTGGGTTTGTTGCAATTTTCCGTGAGATGAAGTCCTTCACATTTTATGCATCTTGCTGTTTGATTACAAAAGTTTTTGGTATGCCCATATTGTTGACATCTATGGCATTGTGTAATTTCCCGCTTTGGTTTGGGTGGCTCTACTTTAATAACAGCATTGTAAAGCCGGGTTAGGTTATAGATTTCTGGATTTTTTGAATTTGGTTTTAGGTCCAGAAAAAACAGTGCTATGGGTAATTTTGTGACTGGGTGTCTGACTGGTAACATTTGTAATGGTTCATATCCCAGCTCTTTTAATTCAGCCATCATTAATTCTGTTCTGCAGGTGTAATGTAGTCCTCTTATAACTACTCTAAAAGCCCTATCAGATTTTAATTGATAGGTGTGATATTCTGCCTTGTGCATTTCTAAGAACGCAGTTACTTTTCTATATCCTTCTATTAGATCCATATTTAGCTTAACTACATTATTCTCCACTGTCTTGTATCTAAATTCTCCACAATTAAGGGAATTCAGTTCTTTAATCATAGCATTCATGTCGTGTATGTTGTGAATATAAATTGGTGGAGGTTTACTTATCTGTGAATTTTCCATCACTGGCTGTACTGCTGATTCTTGTACATGTTGTTCATCAAGGCTGGCTAGAGGTGCAAAAGCATTTGATGTTGGTATGGTGATTTCATCATCCATTGTTATTCTCTTTAAACAGATTTCATCACTATTAGAGAAGCTGGATGAGCTTTGTTGTGCCATATATAATGTTGATTTTGTTGAACGGAAAGAAAAAGGAACAGAAAAGGTAACCTATACAGGTTAGGAAAAGTTCCCTGACAGTGACTTAATTATGTCACTGAATGTTATGTTTATACAGATTTTATTATCACAAAACACACGCAAATGTATCACTGCACTGTGTATTCAGAAAGATTATTTATTAAACTCAAATTAACTTAAAAACTGCAAATGAAACGCACATAATTATCATGGCACATTTCTCAATTCCATGATCCAATTGATTTGAAGATCTCTGTCATTATTTGCTTTTAATAGCAGGTTTGTATCATCAATAAATAACACCACTTCAGACTCCTGGACACATAATGGGAGATCATTTACATAAAGTAAGAAAAGAAGTGGCCCCAATATAGAACCCTGTGGTGCCCCCTGTCCTACCTTCCTCTGCGTGGATTGATATCTTTCTATACTGAGATGCTCTTTATTTAGGTTGCTAATTTCTACTATTTGTGATCGATTCGATAGGTAAGATTTAAACCATGCATTGGCTATTCCTCTAATACCATACTCCTTTAAATTTCTCACTAGTATATCATGATCAATCGCATCATATGCCTTCATTAGATCAAGGAACAAACCTATTGATTTCCCTTTCTTTTCAATAACAGCAATAATTTTTTCAACTAGGGAGCAAACTGCAGATTCAGTAGATTTTTCTTGCCTAAACCCATGTTGTGTATCTGTGAGAATTTTATTTTTCTCTAAAAAATTGCTAATTCTATTGAACATTAGCTTCTCCAAAATCTTGGAGAGTGCTGATAGCATAGAAATTGGTCTGTAATTTTGTAACACATCGCCCCTTTTTATGAAGGGGCCTAACTTTAGCTGTCTTTAATTTATCTGGGAAAACTCCTGTCTCAAAAGAGGTGTTATAAATATTCAATAATGGTTTTGCTATTTCCTCTATGCAGCACTTGATTACTAGATCAGGAATCTCATCTAGACCTGCTGAGAGCTTGCTTTTCAGCCCTTTTGCTGTTCTTATCAATTCCTGCTCATTTATAGGTTTAATGAATATTGTTGTTTGTTATTAGCTAATGCTGGATTTCTGACAATGAAGTCATTAATCTTCTTGCTCTCCAATATTTTTCACTGATGGATAGAGTGTTTAATGAATACTCAATTCATGCATCTCTTAACCTTACTGTTTTCTCTTGTTTTATTAGCTCCTGTGTCACATTTCTCTCTTACTAGTTTATTTGGACCCTCAACAAAATATGTATTAAACAATTCAGCTATTTTAACTGAATCTTTGATTTTTTGACCTTCATGCATCAATTCAAATTTAGCCACTCATTTTTATTTATATAGATGATGATGATGGTGGTGGTGGCGGCGGCGGCGGCGGTGATGATGATGATGATGATGATGATTATTATTATTATTATTATTATTATTATTATTATTATTATTATTATTATTATTATTATTATTATTATTATTATTATTATTATTATTATTATTATTATTATTATTATTATTATTATTATTGTTGTTGTTGTTGTTGTTGTTGTTACACTTTGGCTACCCTCATATTTTGACTGCAGGCCGCCACTGCCGTAAACTATTCTTTACATGAAACATTTTTTGAAAATGGCTCTAACGATTTTGATTAAAATGTCACATATTTAAGATATTTTTATGAAAAATGAAATGTATATTTTGAATTTTCTGGCTATAGCCCATGTAGTGCTGTTTCCTCTGGATGACTTGCATAAATGGTAAACCATACGAGATAGACCAAATCTTACTGTACAAAATATGTAGATCTTGCTAAACAACACAATTTATAGCCAAATAAATTGTTTTGTAGAGTGAACCATTTTGGAGATATTCCTTGTTATTTGTGGAGTTTTGGAATACTTAAATTTTCATCAAATGGAAGATTGTTATTAATTTTTTTAAATTTTAGATGTGCAAAGAGAACAAGATTCAAAAGCTTTAAAAGATGTGACTATCGCTCAAAGCCTACTGTATTCCCATATTCCCCTTGTACCTACAAGGAAATAAGCAATAAGATAATTTCTGGAAATGCTTATCTCAACTATCACGAAGAAGATAGAGGAATAAGAGTTTATAAGAATGATTAGGACAAGAGTAGAGAAAGTCATGTGAGTGCAACACATAAGATTTTTGTTTCAGCAATGTTTGTGATGAAAGTTTTAAGTGACTCTCAATATATTAAACTGTGAGTTTATTCTCAATCTGCTTTATAAGCAGTGGTTTGAAGGTAGCACCATTGATGTAAATATTTTATTTCCTTCCTCAGGAAGTGATAAAAATTCCCAAAGATTTTACTGCAAATGATCTCGATCCTGAACATCGCCTGTGGTATTTTCGTGAAGATTTGGGAGTAAACCTTCATCACTGGCATTGGCATCTCGTTTATCCGATTAAAGGCCCACCTGAAATTATTGACAAGGATAGACGTGGTGAACTTTTCTATTATATGCACCAGCAAGTAATTGCCAGGTGAGTATGATCTAGTAACAAAGAAAAGATTTTTTTCTTTTAGGGTACTGTAACTTGTCCTTACATTAAGTTGGTTCCCAAATAGAGCACATCAGAACCCCGCTAATCTGAATTAATTATGGAAATGGCCTGTTTGGATTTGGAAATATTTATATTATTCAAGAAAGGAAACAGAAAAAGGTATATAAATTGAGCTGTAGGATTAGCAGCTACAAGGTAATGTTGTGTAGTGATGTGAGGAAGTTGCGATTACCACACAAAACTTAATGACAATGTATTCTTCTGACCTGTTGGCATAGCCGATCACATGCAATAGTGACAGTGTGTAGGCAGTTCAGTTTGTTTTACTATTGTTAGCTGCCATTCTTCAGTCATTTGTGTTTTTGGCCCATAAATTAACACAGAACAGGTGCTTGTTTGTGGGAGTAAATGCATCATTTACAGGCGCATGGCCTATAGCAAAGTTTAACAAAACATTTTTGTGCAATAAATATTTCATTTTGATGTGTGTAGTTTCATTAATGGGTTTGTCAGTTCTCAACAGTATCAATAAGCTTTTTATTATTTTTTTTTTGAACTATGAATTTTGAGTTCAGATTATGCAGAATTTTGGATTTAAGGGGTTCGGATTAGCAGGGTTCTACTGTAGTTACTTAAACTGCTTCCTTACTTGATCTGTTTTGGCTAAGCAACAACAAAACAGGGTAACTGTGTGGTTTCGTTTGTTGCTGTCATGCTGAGGGTCTGTGGTTTGATTTCTGGCTCTGGGATGGAGATTTTAAGTCTTCACTTTTGACTAGCTCATGTGAAGTATCCTCAAAACCCAATGTGGTTCGAGTCCACGGTAAAAGCTGTAGGACCACTCATTCCATCACCATTATTATCCCCTTATTGAAAGTAACAGATGTGCCCTCCGGATGCCTCCAGTTAATAAATGGGGGCCATATACCACTTGGAGAAACAAGGTTTCTGCAGAAGTCATTGGCTAAATCAGGAGCATTGTGAACTATCCAACCATGTCAATAGATTCTTACAAGATCATGTGACACTGTCATTATGCAGTCAATTAATCAAAATGCAATACATTATTTGCACAATAATCATTCTATAATAACATAAACATCTCCATTATACTTCAGAAATATTATGCAAGCATTTTGCTAGTAGGGATTCTGAGTCTATGATATTTGTAATTGTCAACAGTGTTTTATTATTTGTTAATCAATCTATTTGTTATTTTAATACTTTGCACCTTAGTAACCTTAGTGTACAGCAACCTCCAGTTGAAGGAAGCAGATATTTTCAATAAATTCTTTCATCATATAACTCCTAGTTTATATCAGTCCTTATTGGTTTGAACTTTATTCATGTGCACCCTGTGGTAAGCATTTGCCCTTCTTGAATCATATGTATGACAATCTTCACTGAGTTTTGAATACATGCAGTGAAACTATGTTTAGGATATTTTGTTTTATGAGTTATTCCCAACAGGATTGTCAAAACAGAAGGTTATACATACTTCCTGTGTACCTTGTATTTTTAAGATCCTGTTCATATTGGCTCTACCTATTACCCCCAACTCAAATTTCAAATGAGGTTACATAATGCCATAATACGCAGTTCTAAGAATATTAAAACTATGTTAAGTAGATTTTCCGGGCTTGTGAGCTGTGGTCGAGTTGGATTGCCTTCCTCCGACGTTTTGCTGAAAACTGAATCAACTGGAGAGCTATGCCTTCCAGCGCACTATATATAGTCGCGCATGGAGGGAGGGCGTGGCCTTAGAGGGGGAGCATGGCAGCTACTGGCTGCCTATCAGCAAATGGGACGTCTCTGATCCTGGTATAAAAGAGAAGGCATCCTGTGTCTCGGGTTTTCTTCTCCCTCTTATTAGAGCCAGGAGCCATGTTTTGCTCTTCTTTTCGATTGAAGGCGTTTTTGTGCTTAAAAATCTTTCGCTTCCCGAGTCAAGCGAGCTTGGTAGTGGCTTGTCCTCGAGAGTACCTCCGTGTCTTTGTAATTTACATTGTGGCCGAACAATAGAGAGTGTTCTGCCACTGCTGACTTGTCCGTCTGCCCTAACCGGCTATGTCTTTCATGTTCTTTTAGTCGAGTGCTGATACTCTGCATGTTGGTGCCTATATATACTTGTCCACAGCTACATGGTATTTTGTAAACACCAGCTGTGCAGTGTGGATGCCTTTTATCTTTAACAGAGTCTAATAAATCTTTTACTTTCTTTGTTGGCCTATAAATAGTCCTTATGCTGTATTGCTGCAGCAGTCTTCCTATTCGGTCTGTTACCTTATGGATTTACGGTAAATAGATGGTACTCAGGGTTTGCTTCCTCCAGTCTGCCTGGACTGTCGGGTACCTCGGATGGCGAGCACTTGTCCTTGGCAGGAATCGAAATACATAAGCTATTTTTTACATGTAGATGAAGTTGTTTAAATGAATTGTAAAGACAAGATCTTATTCATTAGTCGCTTTTAAGACTTGTATTTTGTGCTACATGAAACAGTATGCTTGCTTGACATAACAGCAGTGAACATTAAGTTTCAGCTCCATAGCTATCTTTTGTAGAAGGTAATGGAGCTACTGACTACTGGAGTTGGCAAGCATTGTTGTAAGTCGAATGTTATGGCTTTCCTTGTAAGATCATTTCTTGAGAGTCATTTGCCAAGTCAACCTTTTCTTGGGTGCATTTCTTACTCTGAAGCTCCAGTATTTTTCGCCTTCAGAGGTCTCTATCTTCAGCTTAAGTCTATCACATGTCTGGTATACGTCCACTTTTGGTTTCTGTGGTTCAAGACCATCAAAAATAGTTTTGTAGATCCTCCTACCAACATGTTGTCCAGGAATAGCATTTAAATATTCTTCTTATAAGTAGTTAAAGCGACACAAGATGCTAAATGGTTTCTCTATTTTTACTGAAATTATATACAGAGTTGCAATAATTAATTTTTTCATATTTATTGTTGACAAGCCAGAGTTAGAGGTTTTGCGTTGCTCAATCTTCATATTAGTGGAATGAAAATAAATACTTGGCCACCAGATAGGTGTAGTGTGAAGTTGGGTAAGTCATTTAAATGTATAGAGCATAGTAAGTTAAGTCAGCTCTATTACTGACTTAACCAACTTTGCACTGCTAGTTCGATGGTGTAAAATAAGCTAAGTCAAAAGTGAGAGACCTAAACATCTTTGCACATGCACAACTGATGACTTCATGACATATCTCCTTTTGCACACTATACTTGGCTATTATAGGTGACATGACTTAACCGATTAGACACGTGGGTAGGGCACACAAATTACATCAAATGCTGTGGAGAACTCATTTTCAATATTTTTTTACTTAACCGGTTTTGCACACCCAGTCGAGAATTAATGGTATGGGTGGCATATGGATCAGAAGAAAGAGTCTGATGACAGTATTCTGGAAATCAGTTAAGACATCAATTGGAAGATATGGATAGACAGACTTTATGGGCAATGGTGGAGAAAAGAAGTTCATTAAAATTTATAAGGAGTTTGGAGGTAATGATGGGGAAGATATAGGTGTAATAAGGATCAACAAGAAGGCATTGTATGGTTTAAATTGGGAATTTGGAGATTAAAAGATTACAGGGGAGGTTTAGAGGAAGGATTTTGCCCTATATGCAAAGGAAAAGAGGATGAAATGCATATTATATTAGAATGTAAGGGAACATATATTTAGAGGAAGAACTTTATACAAAGTAAATGGTTGAAAATAGCAAAATCAGTAGTAATAGTAGTATCGATTCCTATTGTCCCTCGTGGAACATAGGGGATCAACAAAGCTTTGCCATCTGGTCCTGCTGACGGTCACCCTCTTCACCTCACTCCATTGCTTCCATATGGACAGATATTCACCATGTTTGTTGGGGTCTTCCTCTCTTCCTCCTTCCCTGCAGGGTCCACTCCAATGCTTCTCTCTCAATGGCTTCACTTCCCTTCCTCAGTGTGTGTCCAATCCACTTCCATTTCCACTTCTTTATTTACATGGCTATCTCAACTTCGCCCGTCCTTTTCCAAAGCTCATGGTTTGAAATAACTTCTGGCCAGGAGATGTTAAGGATTCTTGACAAACAACGATTAACAAAGGTCTGCAGCCTGGAGGTAACTACTTTCATCACTTTCCAAGTCTCAACCACATTTAACAGAACAGACTTTACATTGCTTATAAAAATATGAAGTTTTGTCTAATAGATATTTTATTATTTATTTATGCCAACAAACTCACTGTTGGTGTTTTTAAACACACAAGCCATGTGTGGGCAAAGTTCCAGTTCTACCTCTCAAACTTTGCCCACGCACGGCTTGTGTGTTTAAAAACACCAACAGTAAGTTTGTTGGCATAAATAAATAATAATTACCATCTGAAGGTTATTTAATCCTGGGATATAAAGTACTTACAATAGTAAGTCACCATTGGGGTAATTTGTCTCTGTTGTGAGACTGCCTTTGTGGTTTACCAGGAGAAATATGAACTGGCTTGAGAATTTAATGTCATTCTGGCAGTTTGTCACAATAGCTCAGTGGTAGAGCAGCCGCCCGGTAAGCGGAAGGTCTGTGGTTCAAATCCCAGTTGTGGCATTGAATTTTTAAGTTCCAGTTCTACCTCTCAGATATTTTATTGTTCTTCCATACTGAATAAAGTCAGACAAAGGCAGTAATACTAAAACTATTGTGCAATCATTCACAGATTAGTAACAGGAGAGTTTCTATTTAGAGTAAAGAAGAAGTGGATGTGGTCAGTTAAGTAAATGGGAGTATGGAGTATAAACAGTTTGAAAATAGTAATATATAATTTAGGTAGTAGAAATAATGGTTGGATTATTAATTACAGTTGTGGATAGCAGTGATACTTATTGTTTGATATGTAATGAATATTTTTATTGTTAAGAAGCTGTGATAAGTGGTATGTAAATGGATATGACTGGGAAAGAGCCTGGGCTGAATGCCTAGTTATATCCATGAAGCAATCTACAAATAAGTAAATAAGGAGAGAGACAGAGAGAGATGGAGGGAGGGAGGGAGAGAGAGAGAAATCAAGAAGGAAGGGAGGAAGGAAGGAAACAAACAAACAAAATAAACAAGCAAACAAACAAATAAACAAACAAATGAATGAATAAATGAGCAAACATACAAATGAATCAATAATACAGATTTACAGTATAATGTTTTGTACCAGAAACAAACGAAGCAAAGTATTACCAAACTTACATGGACCAAACAAATAGAAAATGTAATACAAAGAGCAGAGAGGCGCCTTTCACTGTTAAAACGTCTAACAGGAATGAAGTGAGGATGTTCCAGAGCGACTCTTAACACAACATACAATGTATATATAAAGCCATTATTTACTTACTGCAGCGAAGTTCTTGTAACAGCAAACACAAAAAAAAATTCAAATCTTTCTAAACCAAAGTCTGAGATTAATTACAGGTGCTATCAAAACCACACCAATAGCAGCTATGGAAATACTAACCAACCAATACCCCATTGAATATGAAATAGAAAAAGCGGCTCTTATTCAACACAAAAAGTTGATCAGACTCCCATTCAATACATGGCACAAGAGAAATTTTAAATATACACTAAAGACTCAGGAGAGCTTTCTTTCCAAAATTCAAGACATCAAGAAGAATGTACACCTTCCTAATTCAAAGGAAAACTTCATATCTAAAGTCAATCCAACACATACATTAGACATCACATATTATTTACACCTGACAGAAGAAGTTAAGAAAAGTGATACTCCAACTAGTGTTCTAAAATTATTGGCATTAGAGACAATCCATACTAGATTTCCAGAACATGAATGGCTCCATATTTATACCGATGGATCATTGATATCAAACCAAGATGGAGCAGGTGCTGGAGTCACATGTCACCTCTTTTCCTATTACAAATCTTTAAGTTATGGAACTACTAACTTTGATGGAGAAATTGAAGCAATTCGAATCGCCCTACAAAATCTTTTGTACAGAATTTCACATTTTCAGCAAGCAGTTTTTCTCTCAGATTCCAGGGCAGTAATTATAGCAATTACTTCCAAGTTGTCACCAAAAAACCAAACAATTATAGAATGTTGGAAAATCCTTACCCATCTAACAGCACTTCAAAAACACCTAGTCTTACAATGGATACCAGCTCACTGTGGACTGAGTGGTAATGAGAAAGCTGATTTTCTTGCAAAAAAGGGTACCAGCAGTGTACAAAAATCTATAGTTAATCTACCATTTTATGCAACTAAAAGATAAGTCAACTCTGAATTCAAAAAAATTATTGCAAAGTATTACTATGAAAAATCAAAGAATAAAATATGGGAACTACCAAACATTCAAACAGTAATTCCTGAGTATCCTTGAAAAACAGCAGTTGCAACCTTCAGGAGGATTACAGGACATGATTGGCAAAACATTTAAACAGAATTGGGATATATTCTTCACCACTCTGTCCTCTAGGTGATCTGCAAGAGAAAATGGATCGAGACCACCTTAAAATATGCCCAGCCACTTCTAGCACCCCATCCATCAGTGAAAAATATTGGAGAGCAAGAGGATTAATGACTTCATTGTCAGAAATCCAGCATTAGCTAACAACAACAACAAGATTCATAGAAACATTAACATCCAAGTTTAGGAAACTAATGGTAGTAAGTTGTGAAACATATATTTACATTACCAATTAGGCAGGTAACACTAAGTACAAAGCTGAACAGATACAGATACCTAAAATTAACTTTTAGAAGAGTAATGTTACAAAACCAAGTTATGACACACATTTCATGTTTGTTTCATTTTGTATTCATCAATTGAGCAGGAAGCAATATATATTATCAGACCAGCTCTATGACCTCTCTTTCCCATGTTATTTAAAAATTATCATTGTAATTGTAATAATTTTACACCCTTTATATTTCATCACTTCAATTTGTTTCAGGTTACTTCAGTTTACTTTTCTGTGAGGAGATAACAAAGGCCAGTAGGTACTAATCTTCATCAGCTTCCCTCACAGGCTGTGATAGAATCTCTTTGTCTTACACTTGTAGCTACATGGAATAAATGTTAACTCTTGACTCACAATGACATCTCTTCCATCACAGGCTGCAACATGTCTGCACTCCTTGATGTTCAACTTGTGTCCTTCTTGCTCCTGGTGCTATTCTTACACTTACATTTGTCATTTCCTTTTGCTAAGTTTTGTTCCAGTTATTGTGCATTATTAAAGGGCATTAATTCTTTGTCTTGTGTCATAACTTTTAGCCATGAATTAGGTTCCCACTTCACTAGTCTGAACTTTTACTTATATTTTAGGTACAACTTTGAGCGATTCTGCAACCAGCTGTTCCGTGTAGAAAGACTTACAGATTGGAATCAACCCATTCCAGAGGGCTATTTTCCTAAGCTCACTGATGCAATTGCAAATTCTATTTGGGCTTCCCGTCCCCCTAATGCAATGTTTAAAGTAAGTAACATTTCTGGTTCTATGTTAATGTTAAAGGGGAATAAACATGTGCACTAAGAGCTTAAAAATAAGCAGTCATACACTACACTGAATGTACAAGGGTTGCAAAGAAATAAGTAGCAACATATAAATCTTGTGTGAAGTGTTTATTGTACAATCATGATGTTTCAACAGGCTTTCAATGTAATCCCCTGCCATGGGCAGGTTGCAGGATACCAACAGCTGTGCCTTTTTGTTGATGTCTGCTAGAGAGCACCCTATAACTTGAAGTTTGGCCTTTCTAGTTTGGAAACATCTCTTGCAGTGATTCTTTCATTTTAGAGAACAGATAAAAGTCACATGAGCTCATGTCCAGTGAATAGAGTGGATGCTCCAGAACCTTCCACCCTTGTTATGTAAACAGGTTCTGCACAGCTACTGCATTGTGACAACGGGTGCTGTCCTGCAAAACAGTGGTTGCCTTCCTGTCTCAGAACTGGGGTCATTTCCTGCACAGATGATGTCCACATTCAGCAAAGATTGAATCAATTGAATGAAGCTGTTTTCGACTGCATGTTGATCTCCAGCTGATTCCTGATGCACACTATTACGCCCTACACCCAGTGTGCCACAGCATAGCCTCGTTCACGCATGCTTCATTTAGTCCAGAGTGACATTCCCTGGGCCACTTCAATCTTCGTCCATTTCAAATTTGGTAAACATCCCCTTTAAGGTGATGTGCTTTGACGGCTTAACTCAACACATGCCACTCTTATCACTCCAACACCTACACTAATGCCACCATCCAAATTGTATAGCTCCAACAAACCTTTACACCTACACTAATGCCACCATCCAAATTGTATAGCTCCAACAAACCTTTACACCTACACTAATGCCACCATCCAAATTGTATAGCTCCAACAAACCTTTACACCTACACTAATGCCACCATCCAAATTGTATAGCTCCAACAAACCTTTACATGTGTTGCCAACTGCAGCTTGAACAAAAATCCCCGTGCTGAGATAAAACAGTGTTGCCACTTATTTCTTTTCAGCCCTCATTTCAGCACTACTAGAGTTAAGAATATCTCCATGTTTTTATGGACACCCCGTATGTGGGGGAAAACAGGATGCACTACATATAGTATTCAAATGTAAGGAAACTGAGAGATGGGGAAATGAAGGTGTATGGTCAAGAATGAATAGGGATCTGATATAAATGACATTATTAAATAAAACTGTAGGAACATGGGGAAGTGGTCAGAAAAAGTTGGAAATAAGTGGAAATGGACTGTAAAAAGAGAAAAATAACAATAGTTTATGACATTTATAGAAGAACTTAAGTAGTAATAGTAGCATCTATTGTATATGTTGTATATAACTTAAATTGGACTGCCCACTTGAATAGTAGCTTGTGCCAAAATCTGGTGGCTTCAATCATCATTGCAAATACCATCACCACCACTGCCACCCCCATAACAACAGCAGTAATAATACACGAAATAATATAATATATAATATAATATATTAATAATATACACGAAATGATATAGACAGTGAAAATTTTCAAATAATTTTAGATGTGTATGAGTTGACCTATAGACACTTTTTTTTTTAAGTTAACGTCCTCCAACGTAATGTCATATCAGACAGTGAATGAATGAAATGGGTGAAATGATGCTCAAATGAGCCCAAGGTCCATGGGGCTTTTTAAGTTTCCCGACATTCTTCTTCTCAGTATAAGGTAAAACCCCAGGAAAAACCTTACCCTGATAACTTACCCTAAGTGAGATTTGAACTCGCGACCTCTTGAACGTGAGGCAGACATGCTAACCATCACGCTACCAAGGCAGGCCCTATAGACACCTATAGTTTCACTTAAACTTACTTTTATCTGGACGCGTTTCAAAGCCAGGCTTCTTCATTGTCAACAGTTTCTCAACTGGCGGTTGAAGAGCAAGTTGTGGAAGCAACTGTGCTGCTATCTGGGTTGCTGGATATAAACTTTGGTATGTCGTCTACTTGTGGTATTTCAAAATCCACGGCTATGTGAACAGTCATCATTACATGCATTTTCTCCCAAATTATCAGTTCAATTGATATCTTTATGTGTTTTAGTAATTTGATATTCTGTTCTATGGTGTGCTGAGTTGACCAGAAGTGATGGGCTATACCTCATTTGTCAATTTGTTTGAATTTTACGTTTCTAATGTGTTGCTTAAGTCTAAAAACAGTGTTATTTCACCAACTTTTCACATTTGAGTTATGTATCTACAGAGATTTTGCAGATTGGCATAACAGTGTCAAAAGCCAGTTTGTGGAATACATGAATAATTCCTATGCCACAATAACACTCAGTTCAGCATATCTTTTCTATCTTTCTGTTGTTGGGCTTTTTATTTTTCAAACTTTGATAATCTTAATTTTTTATGCTTTGACAATTTTCTGTTTTACAGAATCTTCACAGGAGAGATGTGCATCTACAACTAGATGTAGGGGAACTGCAACGCTGGAGGGATCGAATCTATCAAGCAATTGATCAAGGATTCATCTTTCTGGTATGCTATGTATATCTTTGTAACATTTCAATGTTGTTGTTAGCTAATGCTGCATTTCTGACAATGAAGTCATTAATCCTCCTGCTCTCCAATATTTTTCACATTTTAATGTACTTACCCTTTTTATCACTACGTACAGGGTATTCCATTTCAAATTTGACAAAAAATGAGAAAATTGACCTCACATTTTTTAAAATTGTTAATAATTTCTGCATGTGCCAGTAACTGTGAGAGAAAACAATTTTGAGAAACTTACCTCCTAAATGCTTATAGTTTTTGAGCTAAAATTTGGTAAAATTTGTGTTATTTCCTAAATGAGACAACTTATGTGCTCTATAACTGAATAACCCTATGGGGTATTTTGGTAAACTATGAATCATTTTGAACCTGAATGTCTGTTTTTGATGGTGGCATATAACAATAATACAGCAATAATTACACAATGTTTTAAAACCGTTTTCTTCATGTATGAAATATAAATGCCTTTTTTATAAAGATTAAACTTATATTACTTAAAGCTCTTTTTATTACACAATAATTGTAGTTTTCAGTTGTATGGAACCTTGTTTTCAACATGGGATAAAATATGAAACAACAAATATCTAACAAATCACACAGCTGCCGCTTGTCACTCAGTGTATCAAGAACGTCCTTGGCATGACTCATGAACTCGTGTGTGGTATGGTACAGCCCAACTAGATGATTTTATGTTGTTTCTTTTACTTTTTATTTTTTCTACAGCTGTCCAGTGAAGATGCCTTAAAAATGTTAACTAATATTGTTTTTTTTAAATTAAATAATGAACGATATGGCATAATTATTATTTATTTATGCCAACAAGTTTACTGCTGGTGTTTTTAAGCACACAAGCTGTGTGTGGGCAATGTTTAAGAGGTTGAATCAGAAACTGAAAAATTTAATGCCATAGCCGGGATTTGAACCACGGATCTTCCTTTCAGTTTCTGATTCAACCTCATAGATATGGCATAATTTATATTCCATTTAGAATGACAGTTTTCAGAAAAAGCATGAAATATGATAAAAATCACATCAAATTTAAGTTCAATAATATTGAATAAATACTTGTACCATCACAAACTAAAACATCTAAGCTTTATTTTGAATTTTGTTTGAGAATTTTACTTGACTAGTTTCTGAGCTGCAAGTCACAGAATGGCATAATTTTATAACTTATGGTAACTTGGACCCTGGAAAAACTTGGAACCATTTACCATAGTTGTGATTTTGCAAAGAATGTTGACCTAACATCTACCTTAGATGACAGAAAATTGAATCACCCACAAAAATTGCAAGGTTTCCTGCTGTCCAAAATGAAATGAAACAGCCTATATTACCCTGTAGCTAATGTGTAGAGGGACTATTGCAATCCAGCTAGAACTTAAATTACTGAAATCAAACATGAAAAACTGAAAGCCCTCAGTTTTCCAACTAAACTAAATACATGAAAAAACGTACACATATTAAAGCACAAAGATCACCTCAGATTTCCTTTGCAAGTTCATTACTCCACCAACAGAGATCACCACTCTAATATTCCCCAGCCAAGAACCGGTTGGACATATGCTGGCATCAAAGAAAACATCTTAGTGCTCAAAACATGTTCCAGTTAGTGATGTTTAGTGCTTCAAATTCTAACTCATCTTTATAAATTAAAAAGGTTTGATATTGAGATTTTACTGGAAAATGCATGTTTTGAGAACCATGAACACAAAACATACATTTTAGAAAAAGATGCAACAGAGAGAGTGAGAGAGAATGAGGGAGGGACAAAGAAACTTGGTACTTAAGTTCAATATCTCCCAAACATGCTGCACAAACTTGGTACTTAACTTCAATATCTCCCAAACATGCAGCACAAACTTGGTGTACAAGTACAATATCTCACAAACATACTGCACAAACTTGGTACTTAAGTTCAATATCTCCCAAACATGCTGCACAAACTTGGTACTTAAGTTCAATATCTCCCAAACATACTGCACAAACTTGGTACTTAACTTCAATATCTCCCAAACATGCAGCACAAACTTGGTGTACAAGTACAATATCTCACAAACATACTGCACAAACTTGGTACTTAAGTTCAATATCTCCCAAACATGCTGCACAAACTTGGTACTTAAGTTCAATATCTCCCAAACATACTGCACAAACTTGGTACTTAAGTTCAATATCTCCCAAACATGCTGCACAAACTTGGTACTTAAGTTCAATATCTCCCAAACATGCTGCACAAACTTGGTACTTAACTTCAATATCTCCCAAACATGCAGCACAAACTTGGTGTACAAGTACAATATCTCACAAACATGCTGCACAAACTTGGTACTTAAGTTCAATATCTCCCAAACATGCAGCACAAACTTGGTGTACAAGTACAATATCTCACAAACATGCAGCACAAACTTGGTACTTAAGTTCAATATCTCCCAAACATGCTGCACAAACTTGGTACTTAAGTTCAATATCTCACAAACATGCAGCACAAACTTGGTACTTAAGTTCAATATCTCACAAACATGCAACACAAACTTGATACTTAAGTTCAATATCTCACAAACATGCAGCACAAACTTGATACTTAAGTTCAATATCTCCCAAAGATGTTGCACAAAATTTCTTTCAATTACATTCCTCAACCCAAATTTTTAAATGAAACAGTTTTACAAATTTCATATATAATTAAGGGTTTCCCAAACATTTTGTGCATATTTATTGTAAGCTTACATATCTTGTTTTAATTATTATTTAACTTATATTCTGCATGTTTGGCTTTATTTTACGGTGTCACGTGTTTAGACACCAATGTGCGTGTGTTTATATGTCTGTTTTGCTCATGTTGATCACGTTTCACCTTTGTGTCACCTCGTAGATAACATGTATATTCATTGCATGTGACATCCACTGCTTGTTCTCTTAACCCATATGAAGTGATATAAACAATGAAACTTTTCCAATAATTTTGTAGAAGTATTTGAGTTGACCTAAAGACACTTTTAGTTCCACTCATTTCGAAGACCTTTGTCTTCATTATCAATGGTTTCTTGACTAGTGTCAAGAAACTGTTCATAATGAAGACAGTGGTCCGCAAAATGAGTCTGGATGAAAAGTAAGTTAAGTGAAACTAAAGGTGTGTATAGGTCGACTCAAATATTTCTACAAAATCATCCACGGCTTGCTCTCTTATTGGAAGCACACATTTTACCATATTATGTTTCTATGTCTTGTATGGTTATTTAACATCTAGAAGTGTTATATATTACATAAACTTAGGCCTTCACGGCCAGCAGCCTGACTATTAGCTAAGTTTATTTCTTCTGGGCTTGTAGGCCGTGGTCTACAGCGCAGTACTTGGTGAAACGTTAGTATCTTCTATGCCTTCTAGACCATGGCATACAAGCCTGGAAGAAATAAACTTAGCTTATAGTTATATATTACCTTAGTAAGAGCTTGCATCCAACAAATGCACAGTTATGTTTTGTTCATTTAAGTACTTTGGGCAGTTGACAGGTTTCTTTTATTTAGATTGAAAAGATCCCATAGACCCTGAGGCTCACTTTAAGGACAGTACATCAAATATCGTAATCTTAACATAGCAGTATAAATATTGAGTTTGAGATGTCACACACATAATGGTGGTGGTGGCGGTGGCGGTGGTGGTGGCGGTGGCGGTGGTGGTGGCGGTGGCGGTGGTGGTGACGATGACAAAAACAACAACAATAATAATCATAATAAATAATGTATTATATTATTCTTTTTTTTTTTTTTACTGCTTGTATCGTTATTTAATTACTATCCTAAATTTCAGCCGGAAGGAGGACAGGCGCAGTTAACAGAAGATGAAGGCATTGATATCCTAGGCAACCTTATTGAATCAAGCGAACTCTCAAAGAACAAGAGTTACTATGGGGATCTTCATAACAGTGGACATATGTTTATTGCATATATTAATGATCCAGATCACAGATTTTTGGTATGTATGGCAGTTAACATTTTAATCTGCTTATAAAGTAAACGGAGGAAGCAAAGAAGGAAGTAAATCTAGTTAATTTAACCAAATTCTAGTTAAGATTTAGTTGCACCTGAAGGACTACCTATCTTGGTATAATGTGACTTATTATACTTGTCTGTTCATATAGTATTTTCAAAATTTGAAACCAAAATTCCTTGAAATTAAGTTTACAAATAATAAATGCAATTTCTAATTAGGAGCACTTAAAAGCTGCTATAAATACAATAATAGTGACCTAAAAGGAAGACTGGTGTAAGTTTTAATGATGCCTATATTGTTTTGCATTGATTAGTACCCATTATACACCACTTACAGTGATAAGTAGAAAACATTTTTTGATCATCACTCATCTCCATTTTCAACCTATGTTTGTTTGATTTGAAGAGGGTGAGTTTAGCCCTCTTGTGGTTGTCCCTAAAACTCGCTGAAAAACTTGGTGCAATTTCAAAATTGAAAACTTGGTCTCTTTGTTATTCAAAATGTAGATTTGCTCCCAAATGGTCAGTTTTTGTTGATAGTAGTGCATTCAATATTTAAGGTTGGTTCAGAATAACATGGGAACAGAAACCAAAATGGAAACAATAATAGAAATCAGAATCACAGTATCCCAGTAACAAGAATGGGAATGCATATTAATGACCATAACAATAGCAAAGTGAAATTAAAAGTTACTAGTGATGCAAATCTACATGCTATACATTTTGTTACAGTCCAATGAAGAGGGACCATGATCATGATGAAGGATAGACACACAGATAGGCTCTGGTCTATCATAACACTGTATACCATTTACTAGAGGTCTCTAGTGGTGCTGTACATTTTGTTACAGCCCAGTGAAGAGGCACCATGATCATGATGAGGGATAGACTCACAGATAAGCTCTGGTCTATCATAACACTGCATACTATTCAGTCTGTAATTTTAAGTTATAACACAGTAATAGAATTGCATATTCTGACAAGTCCTGGTGAAAATGTCTAACATTTCAAATCTGCCCTATAAGTTGTCTGCCTCCTTTAAAAAGTGCCTGCAATAACATACATTTTACAGGAAAGCCACAAAAGTTGCCAAGCTGCAAACATAACAGGAGAAAAAGTGCACTAGATTCCCATGTCAAAAATAATGGTCACCACAACATTTGCTGTAACACACATTTTTCATTTATTATATCATAAGTTTTTCTGTTGAATTATAGGAAAAATATTCTGTGATGGGAGATACTGCTACTGCGATGAGAGACCCTGTGTTCTATCGCTGGCATGGTTTTGTTGATAGTATTTTTCTACGACACAAAAATAAGTTGGAACCATATGCACCTGCAAAGGTAATCAGAATTGCAGAATTACCTAAATATCTTATATTAAGCATTAAGAGGTATCTAAAGCTATGCAACAGAAATGCTGTCCATAAATACAATCAGATAAATGTACAACTATAATATTGTGATGTTCCTCAAAATATAAGAGTCCATTTAGAAAATGACTACCTACCATAAAAGAAAAATCATCTTATTAGTTTGGTATTGTAAATAATATTAGAAATGAAGGATAAAAAATCTGATCTGTTGCACTCACATGACTTTCTCTACTCTTGTACTAACCATTCTTACAAACTCTTATTCCTATATCTTCTTCGTGTTAGTTGAGATAAACATTTGTACAAATTATCTTATTGCTTATTTCCTTGTAGCTTCAATGGGAATGTCGGAATACAGTAGGTTTAGACCGATTGTCAAATTGTTTAAAGCTTTGAAATTCTATTCTCTTTGCACAGCTAAGATATAAAAATATGAATAACAAGCTTACATTTGTGGAAAGTGTAAGTATTGCAAAACTCACATGAATAACAAGGAACATCTCCAAAATGGTTCACTCCATAAAAAAATTAATCTGGACATAAATTGTATGTTTTAATGACATCTACATTTCTTACAGTAAGATTTGGTCTATCTCTTATGGTTTATGAGTTATTCAAAAGTCATCCAGAGTAAAGAGGACTACATAGGCTATAGTCAGAATACTCGTACATTTCATTTGTCATAAAAATATCTTAAACATATGTCATTATAATCAAAATCATTAGAGCCATTTTTGAGAAAATCAAAATTTTTTAAAAATTTTCCATGTAAAGGGTAGTTTAGGGTCACATTC